>OZ004699.1:46922060-47522060 GCA_963924545.1 Pogonocherus hispidulus
ACCATATACTGTGTAGTTTTATTTGTTGAAAGAGGTACTATATTTTTATTTCAGCTAGCTAGCATTAATTTCTAATTTGGTACATATCACTCAGAGGTACTCCACTTGCCTACCAATTAAACCAAGGGTGGAGTGGCGCCCAAAATTGAGAGATTTGTTGACTCTTATAAGAAAACACGATTGACCAAGTGAATCTACGACTCATGCTCTAATAGGCGAACAGCTGCCGTCCGCTGTGTAACATAAGTATTATCTTCTCACAAAAGAACAGAGAGAAATACGTTGCACAAAAGTGCCGCCCAACTTATGGGGCTCGTGTTTTTTCAAATTTATTAAAGATTCAACAAGTCTTTCTATTTCATTTTTATTCCCCAAGTAACTTTTTCGACAAATATTTAAGTAATTTTTTTATTGTTAGACAGCAGTTGATAGTTAGCTTATCTAAAATACAGTACAGAACCTGGTGGATAAAAAACTTTAAATTTTTTTATAGAAGTAACTTTTAATACACAGGTACTAGAAAAAAATTTCCTTAGAATTTCTAATGCTTACACTGCCTTTTTCCAAGGAATGTTTTTTGCAGGTTTATATTGAAATATCTTTAAGTAAATTTTATAATAGCCTGTTTACACTCTGCAGATTGACATTAAATTGTGGGTCAGCTACATTATTTAATATAAAGCATATATATATATTCAGAATTTAGGTTGCACCAGGGTACAGTTATTTTGTTAGTGCTGCCTATACCTATCAGTTATAAAGTTTTTTAAAAAAGTTTTTTTCAGGACCATTAGCTCTTATCGTATTTGTTTTCCGTGAGACTACTAAGTGTGTTGTAAGTTAAAACAATGTTTTTGTAATTTATTCTTGAAGTAGAGTATCGTAGACATTAAAGATTGTACAGGGTGTACAAGAATTGTTCCACTTTTCTTGATAAGGTACTGGTAACTAAATTAAGTAGTTAATATTTTTATCGTATTAGTTATACAGGGTGATAGTCATAATAATTATTATAGATTGTAAAATTATCTGCATTCGATTAGAAGTTTTAATCACATTAGTTTCCGGGTGAGCAACTCAGAATATTTTAAATATTTGTTACAGCCTTAAATATAAATTCTCCTATTTAGATTTAGTATATTTTAAAATTTTTTTAAGATGGATGATATATTTCAACCTAACCCTTTACTCCAATCAGAGATAAATTATGAATTAGCAATTAGGGGTGTCGTTACGCAGAAGCCCATAGCGGATAAGCGAAAAATATTAGGTAGACTTTTAAGTAAAGAACGGCAGAGAGGTGATACATACCATATCGAGATGCAGCAATATAGTGTGCTTTTTGAAGAAGAGAAAAATGAAGTTTTAGAGTCCTTACGGTTAATTAAAGCCGCATTACTAGACTTTGAAGGAGCTACTACCGAATCCGATTCCACATTTTTGAGAATCAAGTCACGACTTAATCATATTTGAAATAGAGTAAAACGTATTATAATTCCCAATGATAATGTAGAGGTCGTAACCGAGTTTAAAAACGAGGCTTATGCTACTAGTGTAGAATTAGAAGCAGATTTGTTTAGTAAATTAAATAATGATGGCGGAAATCTTGAAACTTCATTTGCAACGCATACCGGTCCAGTTATTAATGTAGCATCTCCAACATTTACCTATCCAGCTGCGCTGATGAAACGCGTCACGTCGGATTACGAAGTTTCCTGGCATTTTAATCCACCAGCTTCCCCAAACTTCGGCGGCTTATTTGAAGCAGGGGTCAAGTCTGTTAAGCAGCATCTCGTACGAGTCGTGGGTACCCAGGTTCTCACTTATGAGGAGCTCAACACTGTCCTCGTTCAGATAGAGGCTGTGCTGAACTCTCGCCCTCTCTCACCAATGAGCTCTGACCCAGGATATCTCTCTGTCTTAACCCCAGGTCATTTTCTGACACTCAGCCCTTTAAATTCTCTTCCCGATGATGATCTCACTGAGACACCTCTAGGACGTCTCACTCGGTGGCAACTTTTACTGCGAATGCATCAGGACTTCTGGCGCCGCTGGCACCGGGAATATTTACATACACTTTTACAGCGTGGTAAATGGTTCGATCCTTCAGTACCCATCAAATTAGGAACTTTGGTTCTTTTAAAAAACGAGTTGTCACCTCCTCAAACATGGCACATTGGCCGCGTGGAAATGATTCATCCCGGAGCGGATAAAATTACACGTGTGGTTCCGGTGCGCACTGCCAAAGGCAGCATCAAGAGACCTGTTTCGAAGGTCTGCCCTCTACCTCTCAACTAATGTCTCTCCCTCATTCGATCTGGTGGTATGTTCTTAAATAACTGTATAGGACATTCATTTGTAGCTGTATTTGGTATGTTATTTATGAAATATTGGACATCCTGTAATTTGTCTTCCCATGATGTATGGTCATCGTCAATTGCTAAACGTAAGTATTTAAGTAATTCCTTTATATACCGTTCTGCAGGGTTCGCTGATGGGTGTCTTATACTAATATATTTAAGTTTGTGTCAATAATCTTAGTACTGTCCTCGTATTTGTCTTTTTGCATGGGTATGTAGTGATAAATTTTGAAAATATGTCTACTATGAATAAAATATGTTTGTTATTGTTCGTACTTGTGATTAAATTTGATAAAAAGTCAATTGCTATTGTCTGTCCAGGTCTTTGTGTAATGATAGATTTTGGTATTCCTTCCAAATGAATGTTTTTCGCTTTTCCTAATTGACATTTTATGCATCTATTGATTTCTTCTTTTATAATTGGTCTGTCCTTGTCATTGTAAAATGTTTCTCTAAAAATTATCCATGTCTTTCCTATCCCTATGTGTCCATATTATATGTGTAAGTCATTAATTATTTGTCTTGTTAAATCGTCTGTAATGTAGTATAATTCTTTGTCACCTATAATTTTCAAATAAATACCGTCATGTAATTTTGCTTTCTGTTTTTGTCTATTGTTTAGTTTGTGCTGATCTGTTGCAATTGTGTGTTCTGAAAATGTGTCATGTGTTTGTTTTAATATATTCACCCCTGTCTTTACTTGTCTTGTTGTGTCCGTACTGTCTCCATCCATTCTAATAAATGAATACAGAATTCAATACATGTACTCTGAATGTAATCTCTAGTAAATGCATCTGTGGATACAACTGTTTCCAAATTTATAATTTAATATCGAAATGAGTGCTTGATTGTCCGTCTGTATAGTAAATTTGTTCCCAAGTAAATAAAATCTTAATTTAGATGTCGTATATATGATGCTTAAAATTTCTAATTCTGACACGCTGTATGCTCTTTCATTCTGTCTAGTCACTCGTGATATAAAATTTATAGGAACTTCTATTCCCACTTTAATTTGTAATAAAACTCCCGCTATTCGTTGTGTCGAAGCATCAGTCCGTACAATAAATGGTAAGTCGTAATCTGGGTGATATATTTGTATTTTTTGTGACATGATGTGTTTTAGTGTATTAAATGCGTGTTCATATATGTCTGTCCATGTCCATCGTATATTTTTCTTCAATAATTGTATAAGTGGTAGTTCATGTTTAGTCACGTCAGGTATTAATCTTTTGAAGTAATTTATCAGTCCTAGGAATCCTCTTAAAGTTCGTAAATTAAATGGTCTCGTATATGTTTGTATTAATTGTAATCTTTCGTTGTCCATTGTTATTCCATCCCTATTTATGCTATATCCTAAATAATATGTTACTCTTTCTTTTACAAATTCACATTTCTCAATGTTTAATTTCAGTCCAGCATCGTCTAATTCTTTTAATACTATTTCTAAATGTTTAGAATATTCGTCAAGTGTTTCTGAAAATATTAGTATATCATCAATGTAGTGAAGTACAAAGTGATCATATTTATTTAGGATTTGGTGTAGTGCTTTTACCAAAGCTGCATAAAAACTTTGCAAACCGAAGGGTGTTACTCGAAATTGAAATATCTCCCCATCTATGGAAAAACCAGTATACTTTCTACTTGATTTATCTAAAGGAATTAACCAAAAACTGTGTTTTAAATCTAATTTCGAAAAAAATGTAACTTTAGTTATTCTACCTAAAATTGCATGAATTGTTAGAGGCTTTTCATATTGTGGTACAGTATGCTTGTTAATTATTCTTGCATCAAGACATAAACGAATCTGTCCATTTTGTTTTGGAACAACTAACATGGGATTAATAAAATTTGTATCGCTTTTTTCTATAATACCTTCATTTAATAAACTCTGCAATTCTTTCCTAACATCATCTTTATATTTGTATGGAATTGGATAGGTTCTGATTTTAAAATTCTCTATATTTTTCACTTGTATGTGATGAGTGTATTTTGTTGCTACTCTTGTCCTTTCATTTACCAACTCTTTATACCTTTCTAATATTCCTTCTACTTTTTCTTTAAATTCATCTCCACAATTAATTATATTTTCATTATTAATATAATATTCCCCATCTTTATCTATAAATCTTTCATTTTCCCTTCTATCTATTAACATACATACATTCTTTTCATCCTTTTCAATACTCTTAGCAATCAATTTGAATTTTATTTTCTCATCCCCATATTCTACTATCTTTTGCTTATAATTAACAATTATTTTATTTTTTGTCAACTCATCTGAACCTATTATGATGTCTGCTGGTATTGTTGGTACTATTAAAAATTGCATCCTTATTGTAATATTGTTTAATTTTAATTCCAAATTTATAGATTTATTAATCTCACATAGCTTTTTATTGTTTGTCCCTACTAATGTAACTTTATTAATTTTTATAATATCTTTATTTAAATTTTGAAATTGATCTATTATATCTTGATTTATCATACTAACCTCTGATCCTGTATCTATTAATACTAACATTTTTTTCTTTAACAATTGTGCCTCAACATATACTAAATTATTATCTTGTTCTGTTATTATATCTTCCCCCTAAATTTATAAATTCCCTTGGATGTATATAATTATTTTTATATTTTACAGTTTCATCTTTCGGTTTGCAATTTAAATAAAATTTTGTGTATTTCTTGTTTCAGTGTCGATGCGATCTAATGATTTTGTTCTCTGCCTGTGTTGTGGATTTAAATCTGCTTCGTGGTGTACTTGTGTTTCTATTAGACTCTGGGTAGATGTGCTGGGTTGTTTCTGTGTGAAATGTACTTGCCTTGTGTTATTTCCTGTATTTTGATTTTGTTCTCGTGTGTTGTATTCTTGTTTGTTAAATCGGTTGTTATTTTGTTGTGTGTTATAGTTCATGTTACGATTGTTATAATTATTGTTAAAACGATTATAATTATTATTCATATTTTGATTATTAATTAACCTGTTATAATTATTATTATGATTCAAGTCATTACGATTGTTAGAATTTTGAGACCTTTCTCTACCAGAATTATCATTTTTGTTATAATTATTATTGTTTGTATATTGTCTATTAAATCAATTATTATTTGACCTGTCATTATTAGAATTATTAAAATTGTTGTTTGCTCTGTAATTATTATAATTTTGGGTATTATTTTCTCGATTATTTGTATAATTTCTAGAATTTTGCTGTGCATTATTATTTCTTTGTATTCTACTTAAGTATAAATGTAACTGTTCCATGCTATTTATATTATGTATTGCAATGGTTTCAGATATTTCAGGTTTGAAATGCCTTGAGAGATATAAGACAATTTCAGCTTCACTGAGTTTTGGTGTTAGATACTGACAACTAGCATATAACCTTAGAATGTAATCTGTCATATTACTAGATATATTTTCTTTGAATTTACCAAAATATAATATTTCACGAACCTTCGTCTGTACATATTCCCCCCAATAATGTTCAATAAAATATTTCTCAAATTGTGTTATGTTTTGTATGTCATGTTCTTTGCCTGCAAACCATATTATAGCATTTCCTTCTAAATTTTCTCGAATAATTTCTTTCATCTCGTCCACTTCTTTAACCTTCCTTAATCTTCTTTTTAGAGTTTTCATGAATATGATTGGGTGTAGTTTATTAATCTTCCCCTCAAATTTATGCATCTTGTCCTCTCTACTACATGTGATTATTCTTGTTTCTCCTGTTCCTGCTTCTTGCTTTGCTCTTAAATCTTCTAATTGTTCCTTTATCTCCTTATATTCTTTTTCCCTCTTCTCTTTATCCTCTGTTTCTGTCAATAGACTAAAATTCATGCCTATTTGTATGTCTTGTTTCACCTTCTTAATGTCTTCTACATTCTTCTCAATTTTATCTTCTACTTATCTAATTGAATGTAAGGATCACCTTACATTCAATTGGCACTTTTTAACTTAATTAAATTCCTTAGCGTCCTTTTATTCCAAAATTCTTCGTGGCGTCGTTTTCTCAAATTTTTCTGTTGTTCCTCCCTTTTTCGTTTCCCTGGATACCATGTTTTTTTACGATCTCTTCAAAGCCTTGCTATTTTATTTTAAATTCTCACTTCATTTAATTTTTGCGCATTTCCTATTACTACATTAAACAATATCTCAACTATTTTTAAAATTAATTCATTACATTTACATTTAATATTTATACAAATTTAATATTTATTTCCAAATACTTTTCCAATGGATTCTATTGCTTTTTGACACTTTCAAATTCATTGACATTTGATGTTATGTTACGATGTAATTTTGACTAATTGAATATGATTTGATTGATTTAATATTTGTATTTATTTTATGGTTTTTCTCTCTGATCCCTTAAATTTCTCTCATCCTTTCATTTCCGAAATTATGCTACCTTTATATTTTCTTTCACTGCATTTTCCACTTGCTATATCTGATTCCTTCTTATTTTATATATGTACTAAATTTCATTTAAATTCTACTAATATCTTTCATTATCCTAATTTATGTTTGCAAAATCCCAGTTTATTATAAAATATATATATATATATATATATATATATATATATATATATATATATATATATATATACAACCTGCTATCATTATTGCACCTGTACATTTACAATTTACATTGATTATTGCGTCCAGAACATTATTGCTACCGAATATTGGTCGCAATAAGGTCATGCCTAAGTTTTATTATTTGGCGCGATTTTTCCTTTATAATAATATTGCACATGCACTCAGTTTTCAACCTATGTTCAAGTTATATTTGAATTTTCGCGCTGTCCGTGCAGATTCGTAAGATATTCCAAGATCTCTAAACTCCATGTGGAAGCAACAATATTACTAATATGTAATAAACTATATACTTTAGTTCAACAAAATTCAGGTAGAGGCGTGTATATGTATTCGAATATGTATATTATCTGTATAATCTTCAAATAATACTACGTCCGAAAATTGACAACACCGCAATCTATTTTTAGAAACATTTAATTTTGTTTCTGCTTGGCGATTATGTCAAGATGATCTGAATTTTTTAATTTTTACGTGTTCATCATGACATTTATACTAGCCTTAGTGTAAATTACTGTTTATTTTATCTTATTACTAACAATGTATATTCGACTTTGATACTGAGTTATATTAGTTTTTAGTAAAATTTCTAGGCTTCTCTTTTGTGTTTTTCTAATTATATTATGTATTATAGCATATATATAATACTACTATATCGCGGGTAGAGGCAAAAAATTTCCGAAAACAACACGGCGCCGACATACAATCTCTATCCTTATCGAGAGTATCTTAGTCAAATATGCGCATGCGCACGAATTTCGCGACATCCAATAAGCATGCAGCATAAATACTGCATCTCTGTCTACCGACATCTTTTAAAAAAAGTTGAAAGTTGGGAAGTCTGTCAGCCTATAAACAGTGTGTCAGCTTCCGTAACCATGGAGATTGCGCATGCGCAAATCGAACAAAGGGTCTCTGGAACAGAATAGCACTATATCTTTTGTCCTTTAATGTTTTCGGAGACACCGCTTATGGGCTAACATAGGAAATACGCGATATAGTAGTATTATATATATATATATATATATATATATATATGTATTATAGCAACAACTTGTTATATATTTTGTGCATGGTGATATTAGTTCGGCCCTACCAATCCGGCGTTTTATAAATATAACTTGGCTGTGTGTTGTGTATAGATAGAAAAGAAAAGTGTTGTCCCTCTAACCTAATCTATGGTTGTGTCAATCCTTCCTGTTCTGTGTCATTTGGTTGTATCAGTGACTATAGAAAGAATAAGACGGTCAGCGAAGCCTACTTCCACGTACCAGTACAAAATCGACAAGTTTCAAAACTTCTAGCTCAGGAAGTGCTGCGCCCTATTGAATTTTCACACAACTCGCGTTAAGCTAAAGCAATTTACTGTAAGGCGCGGACGAAGTAAATTGAGACAACGCTGTGTTGCCACTACGTGTACGGCACGGCAGAACAAATTTAAAAAATTAATAGTGGAGTATGCTACATTTTCTATGTGGAGCAATAAACTTGCGAACAGTCGGTTGAGTAAAACCAAATCAGACAAATAGTATTATTCTATTAGTTATTTATTAGCTATTAGTTATTGCCTATACGGAATGGTTAATTACGACTTTTTTATTGGGCAGATCTTTTTATTAACAAAAATAGACCTAACTGATGCATTTGCTTTCACCACAAATATATACTTGTGCTTTCACTGTATTTTTTTTTTTAATTTTAAAGCAGAAACGTAAGTGATCATTGGTCATTATGATGTAATACACGTCTCCAAAAAATAGATTAGTTTTTTCTAAAAAATCACCTGTTAGGTAGCCTAATTTTGACCAAGCGAGAAACTTTTTTATTTTAAGAAATTTTTGGAACAAAAAAAGGTTGTATAGACCCTGATTTCAAGATAAATCATTTTTAAATCTAAGCAGCACGCGGTTTGTCACCCAGCCGTCCTTTATACAAAATAAGAAGCAGTAGATGCGACACGATTTTAGCGCAATCACAATTAAAAATGTTATGGCTAGCAACAAGAAAATATTTCAGATAGAGATAAAATTTTAAATGTAGTTATACCCTTCTGTGTGCGAATTTTCTTACTGACAATTCGTAAGGTCGTATTGTCAATTTTTATTTTAGAACAATAAATTATAGTTTTTTTGTAATTCAATATAAGTACATATAATAAATACCTATAAAATGTGACATGGAGTGTTTAATCTTGGAAAAAATAGTTTTACAAGGCCCGGCAGTAATTCTGTTTACAGACCTAGAAAACAAGGTTAACACTTATTGTAGTGGTAAAAAAAAAACTAGATAAATACGGTGAAAGAATATTACAGCATAAAGAAAGTTTTTTTGTTTTAAAAACTTTTTCAACCTTTGTTTCATTCCCGGCTTGTATTTAAAAATGTTCATAAATAAAAAAGTTTGTCGATTGGTGAAATTTTAACTACAAGAAATGTTAATTCGTACATTAACATTTTTTTTTACAAAAAAATTTGGTATTTTTTGGCAATATATTATTTTTAATGTTGTATCTCAAGTTAAGTATCCACTTAGAAACAAAAATAAATATGTTTCGATTTGCCAAGTGGCAGTGACTAATATAGTCACTGCAAGTAGTTATCTAGATATCGAATGCTATTTATAAAGAAACTATGTACGCAGATTTCCTGAATTATACATATTTTTTTAATACAAAATGTCAGTCCTAATGAAAAATATGGTAAATCGCCATTTCTGATGCACAATAATATACTAAACAAAACTATGTTGGTTTCATTTGGTTATATGTAACTCTCAAAAAAAAGTCATCAAAAATTGCTCCGCTTATAAGAAAATATATACACGGTGTCCCACCGGGAACCGCCTCGATCTATACAGGGTGGGCGAAATTATTTTCTAGATTTTCTAGAAATTAAAAATTTTCGATTAAATTTAATCTCTTGGTTAAATCTGAAATTAGTATCAAACGATAGCTTATAAAAAGTTAAGATAGGAATGTGTAAACCGTTTTGTTCGATCTCAAACCGTTTAGATTTTACAGGGTGTCAAAGTTGAAAAATGTCAATATTCACCTGTCAATATTTCATAAACGGTTTAAGATAGGTATAGGACATCCTATATGAAATATATTTAAAATTTTGAGTAGAATTCTATCAAACCAAAAATCTTACCAAAAATCTAATAATATACAGGGTGTTCCATTTGAAATAAGCAAGTTGACACCTACTTCCGGTATAACCGGAAGTGCGGCCATCTTAAAAATATTTTAGATCGCTTGCCCACAGTGACTTTGGTACAGGGCCCAATTTTCAATTTTTTCCTAATTATAGTTTGCCATATGTAGATCGAGGTGGTTCCCGGTGGGACACCGTGTATAAGTACCATTATTTTGTATTGAAGACAAAATGTTTAGAAAATAAAGTTATTTATAATCCAAATTACAATTCTGTAAATCCAAGTTTTGAATTTTAAAATAAATAATTATTTACGTTCTCGAGAATTATCATTATTTTTTATTTTAAACCAATTGAATTGAAATTGATCTAAAAAATGGGAAGGTCAAGTAATAACTTGTTTCAAGACATCCATTAGACAAATTCTTATTTTTATCCATACTAATTGTAAGCCCTAATTAATATCTCGGTAATTATTCATTTTAGCAAAGTCTAACAAGAATACATTATTTACGTATACAACACTGGTGAACTTAAAAACATAGGAAAAACTAGGATTTATTAATTAATATAGGAGTTATGGGCAACATAATTTATTCTTTTTAAACTTCAACGCTAGCTTTATTGCTTTTGAGGTTACAGATTTGGTTTTCTCTGAAACCTCAAAGGCAATAAAGTGGCGCCTTCTATGTATATAATTTTATTGTCACTCGGTATATTATTTATGTGGACAAAATTCTAATTTTTCTGTGTGGTTTTACTGTTTTGTTTGTTGGTTTGTAAGGGTGAGAAATAATTAGTCCAGCTTATCATATAACAAATATATTAGCACTCTCTACAAACTACAAACATTCTCTAGATACTTTTTAAACTGCCTTGCTACCTGTTCTCTCCGTTTACCCTATCGGCAGTCGAGAGGTATCGATAAAAACACAATCATATAAATAAATCAATTTTATAATAGGGATACCACCGACTAGCGTTTCTTATACATTTACTTAGAATATTTCTTACAGGTTTTTTGGTATTTTTCCTCGGGTTTTGCTCCTGGCCTCGGAAAACCATTTCATAAAACGGAAAATATTTATTTTAATTAGATGATCTTCATCTATTAGAATTCCAAAATGGCCATGGCAATTCTTAAACAATTCGTTTCTATATTTGTCCGCCGTCGTTGCTAATAATTCTTCCCTAATTTTAAGTACTACGCCGTATATTAATTAATATTTATGTCTATTAATTCCATCATCAAAAGTATTTATTAAAATAGAAACCAATTCAAGTAACTTTCCAGATTGTTCCTATGAACCATAGGTCCGTAAATGTTTTATTTCCTAGATTTCTGGTTTATTTTTATATATAATTTATATTTCAATCTCAATTACCTTTTTATTCATTCCTTAATCCTTATCCATAACAACATTCCTCAGCAACTAACAATCATTTTAAATTTAATATTTGGCATACAAAATAATATAAAAATAATACCTATATTTAATAATATTTGTCAATCTATACATAAATATCAAAAAATTTTAAGTGTAATAAATAAGCTTCTAATTCGTTAGAAAACGTTGCTGTGAAATTTTTATTAGAATTCCGCGTACGGAAGTATATCCTAGTCCAAATTTAAATTCGACTTCAAAATTCGGCAACGTTGAGATCTCCGGTTCGACGATCTGTTTACCGATACACTGAATTACCTACATAACTGCCGCATCTCCCTAGCGGAGACAACAATCTAAGAGCTTCCCATTATAATTTTCTGTTTCAGAGATGTCGCACCCTGAGCGGACGTTAATTTTATATGCTCATAATTTATTTAGGGGCTGACCGTCTTATTCTTTCTATAGTCACTGGTTGTATATATTTTGTGGTTGTTTTTATTCAGTTTATGTTTATGATATAACAGCTGATATAATAAATCAAGTTTATTATCCAAGGATATAATATAATTAATTTAATTACCTACAACGTACAATTAGCTATCATCATTTTATTAATTATGTTTGTAAAATCACGCATTAATAAAATTATTGCATTGCAAAATAAGAAATTCGGTGAGAACCAACGAAAAATCAGATAGGTAGGTACATTGAATCTTAAATTCTAGTATTGCAAGAATTGGTAGAGAATCGTTAAGAAAAATAATAAGTAAGTAGTTAATTAACATTAATTTATTTTTAATAAATTTGCGTGCATCAAAACTCAGGTCTTGGTGTGTTAGGTTAGGATACAAGTTGAACCAGTTTAGTCTTTATATTTTTGTGATTATGAGGAATATTTTTTAGTGGATAGAATTAGCAAACCAAACAACTGAAAACATTGAGGGATTATAAAAATAAAACGTAATTAAAACGATGGCTACGGTGTTTTAAATGTGTACTAATTTTGTACATTTTAAATTGTACAAAATCTCGAGACAAATATTTATAAGTAGGTACGAAGGGTACGAAGTAAGTTAAGTATATGAAATGTTTTATGAATATGTATGCATTATATAATATGTGTACCTAGTAGCAATAATTTTATTATTCATGAAAGCAGATAGGTATGTAGGTACAACCTAAACCCTAGGTTTGTAATTAATTTTAACGAAAAGTAGGTAAATGATACACTTTTAGTTGACGCTTTCAAATATAAAATAGTTAAAATAAGAATTGTACTATACAGGGTGGGTTTTTGAAAACGAAACAGAGCGAATAACTCTCAGGAAAATTATTTTTTCGAAAAACGCCGAGACAGGTCGATTTTTGATCAAAAGGGGACATCTTTTCCCATACTTTTAATGCTCCAGTCTCACCCCCCTATGGAGGGGGGCAACCCCCCCAAATATCTTAATAGGGAAGAAGGGTTAAATGACACATCATTTGAAAGGTACTTCAATTCTCTACACAACCCTGTATTAGTTTTTTAATTTGACTTGTTAGTTTTGAAGATAAAGGTTGTTAATAAAAAACTACTTTTTACGGTTTTATTTGCAAACTTTTTCTACATCAGCCAATTAAATATTCAAATTGATGACCTCCAGCCTCCATACAATAGTCGTCCATGAGTGTCACACCTTATGTCAGAGTGACATTTCCTTTTATTATTCGCAGTAAATTGAAATAAATAATACAATCAGAACGGGTATTGAGTGAATTATTATTTTATTGTTACCTGTACAGTTTGTCGACATTATGGTTTATTCGATTCCAGAAAGAGTGGAAATAATTGCTCTTTTTTATGCAAATAATCGGAGTGCTAATAAGACAGCAGAAATATTTAATCAGCAACACTTGGGTAAAAATGTTCACAGGAAGTATATTTTGGAGTTAGTGACCAAATTTCAGGAGACCGGATCTGTAAGTAATAAAAAGCGACACCCCGAAAGAAATGAAGCAGAAGATGTAGCTATTCTAGGCCATGTTGCTATAAATCCTAGAACGAGTACGAGGCAAATGGCAGCTGAATCCGGTTTTGGGCGAAACAAAATTCGGAAAACTTTGAAGCATCATAAATTCCATCCCTATAAGATTCACCTTGCACATGAACTTAATGGAGATGACTTTGACCGCCGACTACAATTTTGTGAAGTAATGAGTGAACGAGCTATTAACAATCCAGATTTAATTTTTAATATCTGCTTCTCGGATGAGTGTTCATTTACTGTTAATGGCAATGTCAATCGTCACAATTGTCGTTATTGGTCCGATTCTAATCCCAGGATATTTTATGAGACTCATACACAACATCAGGAAAAATTAAATGTATGGGCTGGAATTAAACCATAATGTCGACAAACTGTACAGGTAACAATAAAATAATAATTCACTCAATACCCGTTCTGATTGTATTATTTATTATTTCAATTTACTGCGAATAATAAAAGGAAATGTCACTCTGATATAAGGGGTGACACTCATGGACGACTATTGTATGGAGGCTGAAGGTCATCAATTTGAATATTTAATTGGCTGATATAGAAAAAGTTTGCAAATAAAACCGTAAAAAGTAGTTTTTTATTAACAACCTTTATCTTCAAAACTAACCAGTCAAATTAAAAAACTAATACAGGGTTGTGTAGAGAAGTGAAGTACCTTTCAAATGATGTGTCATTTAACCCTCCTTCCCTATTAAGATATTTCAGGGGGTTGCCCCCCCTCCCTAGAGGGGTGAGACTGGAGCATCAAAAGTATGGGAAAAGATGTCCCCTTTTGATCAAAAATCGACCTGTCTCGGCGTTTTTCAAAAAAATTATTTTCCTGAGAGTTATTCGCTTTGTTTCGTTTTCAAAAACCCACCCTGTTAATAACTCAAAAATAATATCAATATTTTGTTAAAACAATTTTGCCACAATAAATATTACTGGTTCCGATATATTTTTTCTTACCGATTTTAACGATTTTTGGCCCTTTGACTTATTAGGCGCAAATCTAGGTCATAATTTGAGATTTTACTCTTTTACTCTTGCACAATCAATTCATGGAAATTTAACAACTGCCAAATTTAATTCTATGACTTAAATTGTTCCAAAAGCAACTGAATATTATTTTTTTTGTGTCTATTAAAAGTAGTAAGTAGGTACATCCCTTTTGAGTTTGATAGGGATGTACATAATTTATTTGACACATTCCAATATGTATATTGCATAATAAACCATTTCTTTGCATTCTTTGGGGAATGTACTTTCTAATCAGTTGTTATTTACATTTTTTAAATCTGCAGCCAAAATAGATAAAAATGTTTGTGATTTGTAAATATGATGTAAAAATATTATTATAAAATATAATAATAATATAATATTCTTAATTAAAATAATATGTAATATGAAATTGTGTCCTCCACAAAAACTGATTTGTCCTAGAATTGTCCATTATTTCCACTTAAAATGCTACTACAAACTGGTGGAATTTTTTCGGTGGACCACATATACCTATATATATTATCTTTATTCTAAAAATAGTAATGGTAGTGCCTGCTCTATCGCATATAAGAGATTTCAGGTTAGAATGGTTGTATTTATGTTTTTTTAACTAGAGAAAAAATACGATAAAAGTTATTAAATGAACCAGGGCATTCTAAAAACAATTTTATTTGCTCATAATATTCTTCTCTAAAATCTTCCTAGTTTCATGCTCTATTAAAGATGTAAAAGCAAAAGAAATGTTTTGACATAGCCTCATCAGAAGTAGAAAACGTCCACTGAATTTCATTTATATAATTCTTCTAAAAGAAACTTAAAACAACAAATTAAAACTTAATTTTGGCCATCTTCTTTGGAGGAGCATAACTCTGTAGGGAGTGGTTTAGTGAAAAATATTTATATGGAAAGAGCCCCCACCATAATTTTCAACGCAAATTTTTTTCTCGCCAATTTAAAAGCACTAAGCACATTATATTATATTTCATATTATTTTGTTATAAGGATAAGTGACACGCTGTTAAGTTATAACAGAATTTTCAATATTTTTTAATGGAATTAATATAAATATGTAATGTATTAATATGTATTTATTTATATATTTAATATATATATTTTCTATATAAATTGTATCCGCAAAAAATTGGTCATAAAATTTAACATCATGTCAATTAGGTAACCTTAAATTGCATAAACCTAGATAACCTACTAAACATTTAAATTTTGACGAACAGAAAAAAAATATACAGGGTCCTGCACCACAGCTCCCTTCTTTTGTAGCTCATGAACCGGTGCCTTTATAAATTTCGTTCAAATTTGACTGCAAACTATTCGTAGAGAGGCACATTTTGAAAATATTTTCAAATATACAGGGTGCTCTAAAAACATGTACCATACTAAAGTTATGTTTTTTTAAATGGAACACACTATATATTTTTTGCATTTTTGGATTCTACCTGAAATTCTAAACACATTTCATTTAGGATGTCCTATACCTATCTTCAACTGTTTTTGAAATATTGACAGGTGAATATTGACATTTTTGCAACTTTGACATCCTGTAAAATCTAAGCGGTTTGAGATCAAGCAAAACGGTTTGCACATTCATATCTTAACTTTTCATAAGCTATCGTTTGGTACTAATTTCAGAATTATCCAAAAATTTAAAATTTTCTGAAAATTTTTAAAAATTTTTATTCCTGTATAAATTTGAAATTAGTACCAAACGATAGCTTATGAAAAGTTAAGATAGGAATGTCAATATTCACCTGTCAATATTTCAAAAAAATGTTGAAGATAGGTATAGGACATCCTACATGAAAGGTGTTTAGAATTTTCTGTAGAATCCAAAAATGAAAAAATATACAGGGTGTTCCATTAAAAAAAGCATAACTTTAGTATGGTACATGTTTTTAGAGCACCCTGTATATTTGAAAATATTTTCAAAATGTGCCTCTCTACGAATAGTTTGCAGTCAAATTTGAACGAAATTTATAAAGGCACCGGTTCATGAGCTACAAAAGAAGGGAGCTGTGGTGCAGGACCCTGTATATCTGTACTTTTAATACTGTTTAATGAGTTTATTCTTTACCTACAATACAAGCTCTAATACATTACTTCATAGTTCATTTTAAAATACTCTAAAATTAATATTTTCTTCCCTACATTTTTTTTTCTTAGAATGATCCCCTAACTATATGAACTCTGCCAATTTAATCATGGGACACATTATAAAAAATGTAATTTTGTACAATTATTGTAAAAAAATATATTTTACTTTGACCCACCCTGATGACATTTTGAAAAAAACATTTTCAAAATGTTACATTTTGAAACAAAAACAAAACAAACATATAAAAAACAAAACATTGAAACAAAATTGAAACTGAAACAAAAACAAAAACATTTTCAAAACATATACAGAATAATATAATTGGGCCATTTAAATAATTTTAATAATAATACTGCAGTTACTTGGATTTAATGAACTTGCCCTTAAATTTTTCTAATTAGAATAATTGCACAGATGAGAAATGGTATAACCATAATTTTCTAGTGTTATTTCAAATCTAGCAACCATCTCTAAACCCTTTCTATTTTGTAGGAAGAGCATTCATATTTTTTTTATTGTTTACAACATTATTGTTAAACAAATTCACCTATTTATATAGGTTGAGGTATGCCAATCCCATAATTACGCCAAAAAGTTAACTACTATATCTCATTAAGGTAGGTAGATTCTAAGAATATTAAAAATAAATATCAATTTCAGCCACCTTTTTTTATTCCAAAAAAAATGTATAATTTAAAAACCTATTATAGGTATATTCGTACATCTACTGTAAAATTTTTAATAGACTTATCTTTCAATTTTTGTAATTAGAATAATTGCACACATGAGAACTCTTATTCCATCCTGATACAATCATCCCTAAACCCGTTCTATTTTGATGTACAAAGACTATTAATATATATATATTTTTTTTGTAATGTTTTACTTATTCCATTCTTTTTAACATGTTTTTTATAATCTTCCTATAACATTTATACACTCCAAAACTTGTGGAGAACATCCTCTATTTTTACAAATTATTTCAATGGAGCAATATCAAACAAATTCCCCGATTGATGTAGGGTTTGATGGGTCTGTCTGAAATAACTAGCTAGCGATACGGTAAAATATGCCCTCTTAAAAAAATCGGCATGTTTGAAGATTTTAACCTGAGATTTTGAGAAGTTTTATATTTTAAACTTTCACAACCGGAATTGACATTAATGTATATTCTACTTTTAGTTTACACAAGTGAAACTGAAAATTCACTTCGATAGCAAGATTGCCCTGCTCAAGTTAGAACAGTGTAAGAGAATTGCCAAGTACAATGATTATATTATATTATTATATATCTAAGAAATGGTACTAACTAAAAATAACATTTGCATTACGAACATATTCTTATAATTACTATCTCTTTACAATCATGTAACATTCATACAAACAACGATTCAACCTATCTAACAACCCAGCCAACTCTGAAAATCACGTCTAAACGATATATCATCATTTACATATTGAGTTACTCCAAATTAATCTAAATGAATTATTTCTGAAGTTTGGCAACAGTGCACGGACGCAACAATATACAGTATACTTGCAAATGGAGCTGGCATTGTTCCGAATGTAAAAGGAGCCTATAAGGTGCGCAGATTAAAAAGCAAATGAATACGTAATGGTGGGAATAAATTTGGTTTGAAGGTGTACATTGAGAAGAAAACTACCTTACCTACCAACATTCATGACATTTATATAGATGGCGTTAAGTTTTCTTGAAGACGCAATAAGAATGGATTGCGAAAGGTCGCGAGAATGATAGTAGGATGTATATATATATATATATATATTTGACCAAATAAAAATGCTCACAAATTTATTGATGACGTAAAGCACGTACACAAAAACTACAACCTTGTTGTGATGAAACTGGAGTATCCCATTGAGTTTTCTAATCTGGCCTATTGTAGTGCACAAAGCAGGGCAATTTAATTTTTAAATTAAAGTCACTTTGATAACTTGGTAATTTTGACCAAATATGCAATAATTCAGTTGGTTGTGTATATTTAACAATATATTCTAGTGGAACATAATGCAGTTCATCTGTAGTAAAATCACTAAAAGATTTTATTTTGTCACGATGAAGTGACGTCATAATTTTACTTTTACAACAGAAACAACTACTTGTTTTCTCATCGCAGCTGACACGCTGAGACATTGTGAAAGACTGATTAAAATTGTAACGGTTAAAGTGTATTAACCTTATTGCGCCAATCAATCTTTGTCCTTTGTCAGAACTAAGGTAAAGCAACTTTGTTTCCTGGCAAATATTACGAATGTACCTATTAATGATAATTATGTGTTAAACCATTTTGCTGATTATGTAGAATATGTACGAACACGTAAATCAATATTACAATAATTGAAACAGTCTAATAAATGTGATAGAAAGAATAACACGACTATCATTTCACCACATGGCGATCCTGCCGAAAAAATGTTGGTTTTATATTTATGTGGTATATATTATCTGGTAAAATTTCAAACAAGTGGTACTGAGTTATTGAAGTAAAACCTAATAATTTAAACACCAACACAATAAATTTAAAATAACACCAAATTTACTGGTTGGTTTTGGTCACAATTCTCATCATTATTCCAAATGGGGAATACAAAGTCTACAGATCAACAAGTTGAAGAAACTGGGGTTGTAAACTCCAACTTCATTGTCCAAGAAACGGAGTACAATGTTACTAAAGACGTCAAAATAGTGTTGTACCTGATGCTGGCGATTATGATAATTTACTTGGTCGCTAAAGGAATTCACGCCTATCGCCGCAATATTAAGAAACAAGTGAGACGTGAGCTAGTGGCAGCATCTGTTACTTCAATAAGCACGGATTAGAGAGGTCTGCAAGTGAGTGTAACTACTGTGAGTGAGAAGTTTGACAAAGTAACGGTATGTTTAGATTTAAACTATTGGTGATTTTTTTTTCTTATCTTCTTTCACCATTTTTCAGATTTTTATCTTTTGTAACAAACTATGGAAATATATATGTATATATTTTTTTAAATTTGATTGTCTATATAAATAACTATAAGTTTATTTACTGCAAATGTAATTGTGTCATTATCATACCTTGATTATTTTTCATGCCGGTCGATAAGACAGCATTATTTCTAAGGCTAGAAGAATTAAAAAGTGAAATAATTAAGCAGGCTAAGAGAATTATAAAAAAGAACGTCCCAAAAGCCGAGGCAGTGAGACAAGATATCCGGGACAATTTAGTAAAGTATTATAATCAGGTTACGAATTTATTAGCAAAATCATGGAATTCTCTGGATTCAAATAGTCAAAATAAATGTAAACAAATATTTCATTTCATTCGTGATAAAGTAGTCAAGTCCTTTTTGTCATTAGATGTAAAATATAAGGTGCCTTATTCTTGCATTGAGAAAATTGACCCAGCCATTCTTGACGAAGACATTTCCGACGGTGTAGACGATACGCAATCAGAATCGGACTCTGACACAATGGCTACTGATAATATGTCGGCCGCAGAATTTTTTAATCTGGCAAGTAAAATTATGCCCACTCAATTTGACGGCAATTCAAATAATTTAAAATCTTTCTTAGACGCCTTAGAGTTACTAAAAATTAATTGTCTCAATCACGAAGGTAATGCAGTTTCTTTCGTCAAAACTCGTTTGACTTCTAAAGCGCGCGATCTAATTAACAACGAAACTACGTTGGATGAAATAATTTTAAAATTAAAAAGTAATATAAAAGGGGAAAGTTCTCGTCTTCTTTCAGCTAAATTATTAAATTTAAAACAAAATAATAAAGATGCTACTAATTTTGCCAATGAAGTAGAAAACTTGGCGGGGAAGTTGCAGCAATCTTACATTTCTGAAGGTGTACCTGTCAATGTTGCTCAAAACTATACGATAGAAACAACAGTACAAGCTTTAAGTCAAAATGCTTATTCAGAAAAAGCACGACTAATAGTCGAAGCGGGTTCATTTACGTCAGTACAGGAAGTGTTAACAAAATTTGTAAATACAAGTTCGAGAAATAATGACGCAAACATTCTATTTATGCGGAGCAATAGACGACCTTATAATTCACAAAATACGCGAGGTAGAGGATTTCGAAATTTCAATAATAATAATTCCTATAATAATAATTCGTACAACTCACATCGTGGACGTGGTCAGTTTTCACGAGTAAGCGGGAATTATGAGAGACGCGGTCGTGGAAACTATATCGCAAATCGCAATTATAGACGCGGTCAAGGTCAGAATAATTATAATAATGTCAGATTCTATAGGTCTACGGAACCGGAAAACCAATCGGGCCCCCAACCGGTTCGATTGGGGGAAATGTAAAAAATGTAAATATTTATAATTTAAATCTGTCACTTTCCAATTTTGTTTTTGTCTATCTTGAAATGACATGTCGTAAAAATACACTTTTGGTTGATACGGGTGCTGATATATCAATTTTTAAACGTACAACTGTAAATTTAAATCAACTCATTAACATTGCATGTACCAGCAAAATTAAAGGTGTTACAGAAGGTCAAGTTACTTCTTTGGGGACCACAGAAACTATGATTAAAATTAACCAACATAAAATTCCACATATTTTTCATATAGTAAATGATGATTTTCCAATTCCTGCTGATGGTATCTTAGGCAGAGACTTTTTACAAAAATTTGGAGCTATTATTGACTATTATGATTGGTCGTTAACAATTAACTGTCATCAAAAATGTATTAACATTCCAATTTTCAACAGTTCAGAGGAAAACATTTTTCATATACCACCAAGATGTGAAGTAATTAGGCAAATTAATCATTTAAAGAACATCTCGCAAGATTGTCTTGTAGTAAATAAAGAATTAAAACCAGGTGTATTTGTAGCTAGAACATTAGTGTCAAAAGATACTCCCTTAGTGAAAATTATTAACACTACATGTGAAAGTGTAATTTTAACGATAGACTCTTTGGAAACAATGAATTTAGATGAATTTCAAATTTTTAAAATTTCAACAGAACCACAAAATAGACAAGAGCAACTGTTAAGTGAATTAAATGATAATATACCAAGTTTCATTAAAAACGACGTTTTACATTTGTGCAGCGAATTTTCGGACGTATTCGCTTTAAAAACCGATAAATTAACTGTAAATAACTTTTATTCACAAAAACTTAATTTGGTTGAAAATAAGCCTACATATATTAAAAATTATAGAACACCTAGAGTCCTTAAACAAGAAATGGAAAAACAAGTAAGTAAAATGTTAGAGAACGGTATTATAGAACCATCTATATCCGAGTATAATAGTCTCGTATTATTAGTTCCTAAAAAATCCTCTGATAATAATAAAGCTTGGAGATTATGTATAGATTTTAGATCTGTAAATAAATCTCTAATTGCAGACAAATTTCCTTTACCACGTATTGACGACATATTAGACCAGTTAGGAAGAGCTAAATGGTTTTCAGTACTTGATTTAATGTCAGGTTTTCATCAAATTCCTCTGGATGAATCTTCGCGAAATGTTACTTCATTTAGTGTAGATTCAGGTTCTTATAGATTCACCAGACTACCATTTGGTTTATCTGTAAGTCCGAATAGCTTTCAGCGAATGATGTCCATTGCTTTTGCGGGAATAACCCCTGAAAAGGCTTTCCTTTATATGGATGACTTAATAGTTATTGGCTGTTCTGAAAAACATCATATGACAAATTTGAAAAAAGTTTTTGAAACATGTCGAAAATTTAATTTAAAGTTAAATCCGCAAAAATGCAAATTTTTCAGAAAGGAAGTCACGTATCTGGGTCATAAAATAACTGATAAAGGTATTTTACCAGATGATTCGAAATATGAGGTCATAC
This sequence comes from Pogonocherus hispidulus, assembly GCA_963924545.1. Taxonomy (NCBI): domain Eukaryota; kingdom Metazoa; phylum Arthropoda; class Insecta; order Coleoptera; family Cerambycidae; genus Pogonocherus; species Pogonocherus hispidulus. The sequence goes on from OZ004699.1 coordinate 46,944,532, forward strand.
AACGATATCCGACACCACAGTCAGCTGATGAAGTAAAAAGGTTTGTCGCTTTCTGTAATTACTATCGTAGATTTATACCGAACTTCGCATCGGTAACTAACCCGTTGAATAAATTAACAAGAAAAAAGGTTATCTTCGTTTGGTCCCCTGATTGTGAGAAAGCGTTTGAATTTCTTAAAAATGCATTAATTAGTACTCCTCAAAAAGCTTTTGACATTATTTGCATTGATACTATTGGACCTTTTCAAAAATCAGATCAAGGTAATTCATATGCTGTAACTGTGCAGTGTGAACTGACTAAATATGTCATAATAATGCCTATTCCCAATAAAGAAGCCAGTACCGTGGCGAAAGCAATTTTTGACAATTTTATTTTGGTATATGGCCCCATGAAGGAAATTCGGACTGACATGGGCACTGAGTATCGAAATGAACTTTTCAAAAATATGGCAAAACTTTTAAAATTTGAACATAAAATATCTACCGCGTATCACAGTCAAAGTATCGGCGGATGTGAACGGAATCACAGGGTTCTTAACGAATTCGTTCGCATGTACATCGATACAACACATTCACAATGGGACATATGGTCGAAATATTTTGCATTTTGCTATAACACAACGCCAAGTAGTTACCACAATTACACACCTTTTGAATTAGTGTTTGCAAAATCGGCTAACCTCGATGCACTTTTGACGGGTTCACGGGTAGATCCACTATATAACGTAGATGCATATGAGCAAGAAATTCGCTTTAGATTGCAATTTGCGCATAATAGAGCCAGAGAATGCCTTGAAAAGTCAAAAAGGATTCGTAAAAACAATCTTGACATAAAATCTAAAGAATTAATTTTAAATCCCGGAGATCTTGTCATCATTACTAATGAAAATCGACATAAACTAGAGCCCTGGTTTGAGGGACCATTTTCGGTAGTCTCGATGCATGATCCAAATTGCACCATTAAAGATAATCAAGGCAAGATAACTACAGTACACAAAAACCGATTAAAACCATATGTTAGTTCTTAATACCTAAGTACCTACTCAATTGTAAAAATCGTATGCAGCATATTATGTTGTATTTTATGTAATAATACTTTATTTATCCATAAGACGGGCCTGTCGACAATTTTTTATATTGAAAGATTTATTAATGTTAATTTTTTTTGTGTGGGGAATCTTTAATTAGTGGACTGTATTATTTAGAGTAGATGGAATTGGGTATAGAGGTGTCTTATGTAAGGTTTTTATGGTATATAAATTTTTTTTTGTGTTTTACCATTTACCAATTAATTTTTTTCTTTTCTTTCGTATCAATTTTGCTACTGTCAGAAACATTTTTGTTGCATTGCAAGAAGCTCTATTTTGTAACTCACTCAGAAGATGTCCTTCACAAGTGGCCACAGTGAAGGCCATTCTCTGGGAAAGGGAGGTGTAACGGTTAAAGTGTATTAACCTTATTGCGCCAATCAATCTTTGTCCTTTGTCAGCACTAAGGTAAAGCAACTTTGTTTCCTGGCAAATATTACGAATGTACCTATTAATGATAATTATGTGTTAAACCATTTTGCTGATTATGTAGAATATGTACGAACACGTAAATCAATATTACAATAATTGAAACAGTCTAATAAATGTGATAGAAAGAATAACACGACTATCATTTCACCACAGCACAAAAAAAAAGCTTACTTAAAGGTGTTTTTTATTTATTATTTAAATCATATAGTACATTCTCTTTATAATAATTCACGCAGGGCATTACTTAAAAAACTATCATTGGATACATCGCAAAACGCTAATAATATTATTATATTTTAAAATTAGGCTCGAAGATTCTCCCACCACCAACAACAACAACGCCACTACCGCCCTCTCTCAAACTATGTTGAAATTATCAATCCAACTGTTATGGCTTTTATCTAAACCCAACCATTTAACGAATACTTTCTTTCCTTTTCTTCTAAGTACCTTTTCCCCAAGGTAGATGTCGGGGTTGACAGTTTTCTGTAGTTCTTCGTTGTAAAAGGCGCCTTTGATGGGATGTCCCTGCATATCTTCCAAAAGATATGTGATGGGGTTTGTTATTTTAACCGATGTAATTTTAAAGAGTTCAGTTGTCCAGTTGGGGGTGTAACCTTTATCAAATACATGCTTATTTTTACTTATGCGAACAACATCGCCTACTTTAAATTTTCGCGCGCCGCTAATCTTGATGTGACTATAGGAGGATTTTAGTATAGCTTTTTCATTAGATTTATTTACTTCAACAGGTTTACATCCTATAGTACTATGTTTTGTTTCGTTGTAATTTTTTGTGATTTGAGGTAAAACATCTATCCATTTGTAGGTACCATTTAAGCTAAAGTATTTATACAGTTTAGCCTTTATAGTACGTATTGCGCGCTCGGCAATGGCGGCCTTTCTTGATGCTGTAGGTGCTGTAATGTTTAATGCTGAATTTTTTCATTAAATTTTGAAATATTTTATTGTAGTATTCGGTTCCCTGATCGGTTTACAGATTTTTAGGGACTCTATTTTTATCATGCAACAGAATATCTTCAAAAGCTGCAGTTATTTCTTTGCCGCTCTTAGTTTTCAGCTGCCGAGTCCAAATATATTTAGAGAAACAATCTATGACCAATAGTATCATGGTGAAATTTCGGTTGTAGCGGGCATACTGGCGCATATCAGCCAGATCTGATTGCCAAGATTCATCTAAACCTTTGATGATAGTACGCCTGCGCCCGTAGTTCTTTCTTGCAGGCTTATGCAGCTCATTTACCAATTGAATTTTTTCCTTGGAATGTTTCAAAGACATTATTATCGATAGGTCTGTGTTTACTGCGATGTTTGAAGCGACACATTGACGTCCATTATTTGAGATAGATCATTTTAAATAGATCGTATTGACTGACGTCCTAAGTTTATCCATATCACTGTATAATTGCGTCATTTGCGTCATTTGCTTTTCAATATTATCTTTTAACTGTTTAAATTCACGTTCAATCAAATGAAGGCGAGACGTACTATAATCCACATATCTTTTGGTAGCAGCATCGGTATCTCTAGTAGGTTGTTTGACGTTGCAGAGTCTTAAATGATCCACATTGATATTTCCATCACTTGTAAAGGTAAACCCGTGACGATGTTGTAACATTGGACCAACACCCCCGCTAGAATGGCGTACTGCGGGTGGAGATCTACCAAACTTGTTGAGGCTCATCATGAGAGTGTAGTTTCAATCATTTTTGTACAACTATATATATATATATATGAGGATCATCATCATTGTCATCGACTTAATAAATTAAATTGGCTTCTTTCAATTCATTAATAATGGCAATTATTTCATTGTCGTGGGATGTAATATTTCCTGCATTTTTCGAAGTTACCAAAAGTTTTAAGCGATCGACAAGTTCATTAGGGTCATTTCAGTAAACATATTCTATAGGTTTTTATTATAAATCATATTATTCTCATATGCGAGACCTGATCCAGTTGATTTTGTACGTTTTGGCTTAGGAAATAACGGTTTAATAATTTCATGATATTTATTCATAGTGGTACCTTTTAGATAGCCTCGGGTGTTTTGATGGACACTACTTAGCAGTAGTGTATAAGTGACAATTTTGTGACAGAGGAGATAGTAGTGATCAGTGATCAAGCCATATATAAGAAATTATATTTAAAAAATGCGTCATCTGGTCGATGAGTCATGCATACCTGGTGCATTGACCTCGATCTAAAAAATAGAAATGTCCATCTGTCGCCCGCATCCAGTCATCTAGTGTAAGATTTAAAAAAATTGTAACAATATGTAAAAAATTATTTTAAAAAATGATAACTTTTCAGACCCCTGTATAAGATTTAATTTTTATAAAAAAATACACCTCTAGTGAAACGAATGAACAGCTATGAATCCACATAAGTTAATATAAAATTTGTAGCACCCTGTACTAAATGAAATTTAAATATCATAATTCAGAATGCCGGGACAGCTGTACATTCTAAAAATAGCGCAAGACTGATGTCTTTGCATCTGTACAGCATCTGGAGAATAGCATATGATGGTACCTCTATGTTTTGCAAATGCAGCTGTGTTTTTTGCAAAAATTTGCATGTGCACGAGAACATTTGTTTTATAGCAGACGTTTCAAGCCGTGTGCGCGTAGAAACATTTTGATTGGTTGAAGAATAGAGTATTTTAGACAACGAATAAGAGGGAGAAGCTAGGACATGTAAAGAGGGGATGTTTAAATATTCTAGCGCAATTTCAAATGTTCAGTTTTACCATTACTGCTTTAAAACATTAAATATGAAAGTGAAGTTTGCAGTTCCCAATGGATGGACACCATCAATAAAAATCATGCAGCATTTAAAGCGTCTTCCGGGGAACCCAGAGTTTCAACCAGTAGACACCCCGAGTAGATCAACCGGAATATGTGATAGCAGCAAAACCAATGCCACAGAACCGTCTCGTAGACTTTAAACCAAAATGTAATTCAACGCCGATATATGAAGATATTACACACGACGAACAGCATAATCAACAAAGTGCAACGGAAAGTGTTTCCAGTGATGATGAATTACAAAATACGTATGCTGATAAAGCCAAACAGTTTATTTTAAAAAGCAAAGAAATGTTGCGCTAAAAAAAGAGGCGAAGGACTGACCTTCTGAGAAAACTGGAAAAATATAGAAGAAAAGTCAATACGCTAGAAATAAAAATGGAAAAACTGAATAAAACAGTAATTTTAGCGGAAAAGATTTCTTCTATTGACTATAATTAATTTTGCTTTCTGTACTATTTGTAAAGTGCTTTAAAACACCAAAATTTTGCTGTCACATCTATGTGTCCTCAAGGATATCAGAAAGTGTTGTGTGGCAAAATGTTTAGTGTGCCCGGCTATTATTTGTTACAAAAAATAATCTTGCAAAAGCTTAGCGAGTGCAAATAAATGGGACTAGTGCTCAGTGACTCGTCCAAATCAAAAACTCTTTCAAAAAGTAAACCATGTACGTCTTCCGATATCACTACTTCAAAGTGCATCATTTAATTAAGATTGGACTGGAGGTCTCTGTGCAAAAGTGTTTTTTTCAAAACTTTTGATCAATTACTTGTTGTGAGAAGCAGAAAAAACATTATTACTGTTCAAAAGTTAATAGAATTGAGATTGTTGAATTTACTTTCATATTTATTGTTTTAAAGCAGTATTTGTATAAACTGCTTGTTTTTGTAATAATATTAAATAAAAAATAATTTTAAAAAATTTGCAATATAAGAAAATTATCATAACGTCGCCTTTTTCGATAAAAATTGGTTTCAGATTGTAAATTAATGTTCACCCCTGTATAATATTATATCTAAAATCATTTCAAAATAATAATAATTGAAAGAAGTTTGCTTTTTCATCAGTAAAAGTTTTACAGATAACATGCATTTTATTTAAAATACTTTTGATCGTTATTCGGCTCACCTTTTAAAAAGATATATCTTAATAAAAAAACACCAAACGAAAATTTACTGCAAATTACATTACACAATTTAAATTATTAAAAATTAGTGTGCACTTTTGTAACCATTCAACACAAATTTCACTTCAACCATTAAAAATCATTATTCTTTATCGACACTTAACCTCTGATTAGTGTTAACACATAAGAAAACCTGCTTCGTTGAACAAGGCAAAACAGCTGGCTAAAATAAGAATACGTTTTACTACAAGGCTGTGCCATCTTTATATGCTGTATTTTTGATAAAACACATTTTGATATCGCTTCATGATTTCTAGCAAGATACACCATATGGTCGAAAGCTCAACTGTTTCCGTGTGCCCGTGTAATGTCGTAAATTAGTAATAGGTTTTTTTTTAAATAAAAAACTATAATTCTAAAATTATGAGTTTTTTAAAATTGAATATATTTAAAAAAACTCATCATATTTTAAAAAAACTCCTCAAAAAAAGACCTATTACTAATTCACGACAGTTCCTCTGTAACTGTTTAACTCAATATCCAGATTGAGGTATAATAATGTAGTAACTATTAGCAGAGATAAGTACACTATTAGTAAAAGCACAGTGCATGTAATAAATAAAAAATATGTTGCTTGTTGATTACTCATTTTATAAGATAGTAGCTTTAGCTAAAGATAAAGGAAACGAACTAATTAAAACATGTTTTATTTTTTTTTTATAAGAAAATATTATGATTTTCAAAAATAATAACTAGGTACTGACAATGAACCATATTTATTCGAATAAGTAAACACTAATAATTTGTAATTAATGAAAAAGTAAAATAAAAAAAAGTTGTCTCTGGTGGGATTCGAACCTGCAAAATTTTGCGGTTCAGTTTGAAACATTGCCGCTCAACCAACTACTCTACCGGATGACGTTTAATAATGTCTCTAAAACGGTTATGTAAACTACACCTATTAACAAAACGAATTTTTATCGATATTTTAATTAAAAAAGCATTTCGCTTTAGTATTTTGGTAATCAGAAGTGTTTGACAGTCAGTACTATCGATTCCGTTAGCAATATCTCTCATAGTGTGCCCTGGGAATATAAAATTCAATGAAATGTAATAGCCCATGTTAATTGCCATTAGTCAAATGAAATGGGAAACCCGGTATATACAGTGTCCTATGGGCTTGGCCATCCTCTAATTAAAATTAATGATAGACATATGTTGCTAGGTCACTAACTAAAAACAGAAATGTCCATCTGGCGCCCACATCCGGTCGATGAGTCATGCAAATCTGGCGCCCACATCCGGGCGATTAATTATGCACACCTGGTGCATTGACCTCGATCTAAAAATAGAAATGTCCATCTGGCGTCCGCATCCGGTCGATGAGTCATGCACATTTGGCACACATCCAGTCGATGAATCATGCACACCTGGTGCATTGACCTCGATCTAAAAATAGAAATGTGCACCTGGCACCTGCATTGGTCTGAACATCTGTTGATTATCACCATAAATAAAAAATACCAAGAATGTTTAATTTTTTATTAAAAAGTCTGACATTATAAAATTTTCATGAATAAAGTATACATTTGACAATGCACAAGAACAATTGTTTTTACTATGAAACATGCACTTTGGCTCTGTAGTAGATAATGCAGGATGCTCTCCCAATTCCACGACCGGCTTGGATATGTATTGTTTAAGATATTGGCACTTTTCCCGCCCTTTTACGTAAATTATTTTATATTTCCTCATTAAATTTGTTAAAATTTTTACCATCGTATGTACAGGTGTACATCCTTCACTCCATTGTATACAGTGTTGATTATGTATTAGCCATATATTTTGACGATGTGCTTCTGGTGGCAGTAGTTCCATACCAAACGGTGGTTTAAACACAAAATGCGAAATCTTCGATCCGTCGAAAGAAGCAAGCTCTTTAGGAAGAAATTTGTTGTTTAAAAGGTAAAAACCTTGCACGTCTAGCACCATTGCCATTTTCATAGATGGAGATAAGCAAAATCTCTTACCATTCTTTGCTTCTGGCAATAAAGTTTTATTAAGTATTTTAATTCCTTAAGTTTTCTTTGATGCTTTATGATTCGTCGTTGAAGTGTATTGACCATACTGCGTTGTGGGTTATGAGTTTTTTATTTATTACTATTTATGGAGCTTGCGCACTTTATAGTTGATGAATAATTTTAGTTAAAGGATTATAGCTAAACATTTTATCATGCAAAATTAAACAATATGCTGTAGTGTCCTTGAGCACGTTATCCCTTGTCTCAAATTCAATTCGCATAACAACTGACCCACTTTGAACTGACTCCTTCTGCCGAGAACAATCAATGTGCACGATCGGGCAAATAGTTAAAAATTCTTCAGAGGTGTAAACAGGTTCTTTCGTTGGTTCATAGTAAGATCCGCGAAAATTTGAAAATATTTCATACAAAGAAGCAAATTTCTTAGTCTTAAGATTTAAATAAAGATCTTGATATAGATATCTTTCACTATTTAAAAATACTCGAATGTTGGTCAAGTTAATCGTGTCAAACCAACTCATATCACTTGTAATTTTTTGTTTCTTATCATGCTGAAATGCGACTATTACATGTCTGGGTGTTTCAAGCTTATTACTTGTTTTTACAGATCATGAATGTTGAGTCGTCTCACTTAAAGATGGATATTCAATCAGTTCCCAAGACCTAAAACCAAGCATAATATCAGTGTTTTTTTCTATAATTTTTGTCAGTGCTAGCTGTTGCGGAATGTCCACCGAAACGTGTGGAACTCTCCAAACAATTTTATTAATTGTAATTTTGGGTTTTTCGGTATCATCTGCACTGGTGATAGCTTCTAAGTAATTATTAGAACGTATCAAAAGTAACTCCTGCTTCATGTTAATAATAACTTTTTCATAGTCTTCAAAAAAGCCCATTAACATGCTGAGTGGAATACAAACGTTAAAATTTCCATCATCGTCTGTAATTTTTTCTCCTACTTTATGTACTCTTGGCGACCATCCAGCATTATTAAGTCTAACATTTTCATTATCATTGTAAGACAGGTAGGCCTTAAGAGTTGAAGTTAATCCTACATTTCTATTGGTGTCTACCGTGACTCCATTTAATTCATAGGGAATTTCTCTAAACAAGAAAGCAACATCATTATTAATAAATTTCAATTTTGAAGCTTTAGTTCCATCGTCTTTTGTTAATTTTCCCTCAATATACAAATGACTTTCACCAGCCAGTGTAAACAGGTCTACCCCTTGGATAGGAATTCTTATTTCGTCGTTATATTCGAATGATCCGGAGACTGATGGTTGATAACTATGGAATTCGTAGTTTGTAATCGAATTGTCAACATAGGGTTTCATTCATAGGGGGACATTTCGATGTCACATTTAAGTTATCCATTACACCAACAATTTAAACCCGAGATTAGTAAAAAATGTGCGATTCTTAGATGTTAACGCCTTGAATGTATTTAGCATACTAATTTTGAATCTTGGATTCTTCTTTTTATAAGATTTTGTGTTTGAAACTTCTTTACTATATCTGGTCACCATTTGAAACTATTTTTAAATGAAGTCTTATGGTTATAGTTTCACCTCTGAAATTTATTAGTCTTCCGTCTTGATCAAGTATTTTTATGGTAATATTTGTTATAGTTTGAACACTAATTGGAAAATATAATATAGGGAGCAGTGATTCAACTATTTTATATCCTCTCTCAACGCTTGGGAAGAACATGATGAATAATGTGTACAAGCTTGCCATTTAAATAGCTATTTGTACAAATGTTGCAGTCTATACAAATTGAATTTACTCTTAAAATTTTAACTACATTATCGGATTCATGTACTTTCATGTACGGATGTTTCGGCAGAATTTTTGTATTAAACCCGGAAACTTCTCGTACAGTGCCTTCTTTTAGGAAATTTATTCTTTTTGAACATTTAATCATAGTTTCTAAAGTGTCTATATTGACTGTTAAAGTCTTTTACGTTTTCTATTAAAAATTTACTTAAATCTTCAAACTCGTAGGATCCGGTAGGAATAATTATTTCTTTGTCGTCATCATCATGATAAAATTTATTATTTACACCTTCTTCAATGTTTGGGATAGTCATAAAAGTCTCAAAGTCTGCTAATCCGATTTCATATTGATTATTTTCTAGATAAATTGGTGGATTAAAATCAGCACTTAGAATAGATTTGTTTCCAAAAAGAGCAATTGTTATTGTCATTGTTAACTCCTTTACACTTTTAGTTAAACTGGACAAATCTATGCTCGGTAGAAGTAGTTATATAGAAATTTTAAACACAGGTGACCACAGTTATAAGAATTATTACTTTGTTTAGTTTCGTAATTGTATTTTATAATAATGTTGCTACCATCGCTTTCAAAGTATCTTAACAATTCTGTTGGAGGTCTTAAATTGCCATAACTATCAAAATAGGTTATTTCATTGTTTTCATTAACGTAAGTCGTCCAGTGGCTTCCAGTATTTTGTTCATCATCTAGATTTATAATAGCACATTCAGTTTTATGTATTTTTAATGGTAAGGCGTTACGCATAAACACTCCTCTAAAAAAGGGTGTTTTTAACAATTTAGCATATCGAATAATTTCTTTGTTAGTTAAGTCATGGCGCGGTAGCTTCACTGGAAGTTTTTTTTATATGGTGCTAGATATAATCCGCCCCCTCGATACGGTTTAAGATATAATGCTTTTCCTTTTGTTTCCATAGCCTTGTTGTGTCGCTGTGTTTCTTCCAATAACTGTTTGTTTGCTTTTGCATCATTCACGGCTTTGGCAATACCGGCCGCTCCACCTCCTAAAGCTCCAAGTGCCCCCAAGAGAGGAAATAAAAGTGGTAAGAAGCCGCCAATTCGTTTGGGTGTCTTAATTATACGTTTTTTCTTTTTTTCAAACCTTTTCCTATCTTTAATTTTTTTCTAAGACCCATTCCAAGTTTAGTTTTCGCTTTTATTGCTCCTGTTACACCTAGAGCAGCAAGTCTTTCTCCCACACTTGCGTCTTTTGATTTAACTCGTTCCCAACCCTTGTCCGCCAAAACTTTATCTGCCTGAGGTCGTTTCGCAATATCTGTATTTTCAGAATATTTTATGTCGTACTCGACGCAGGCCTGGTCAAGTTGGTTTATACCGGGATCACCTCTATCAAGTCTTTTAGAGAGTTTTGTCCCGGGTCGCTTTGATGCGTTGTCGCTTATGACTGGCTGGTGTGATTGCGTGTGCCAGCATTTATATATGTTTTCAGTCTCAAGATTCAAAGAAAACTGATAATATACGGTGAAATTAACATATAAATAGTTTACCAGTCTTCTGTTCTTCTTAGTATGTGCTAAACAATGAGAATAGTTAAACAAAACTTCTCATTACCCATTTCCTATCATGAGCAGATAGTGCAAGATAGTTATCAGAAGCACAACGGTCTATTTGGAGGACATTCAAAAAGATGTTTAATTGTTGGTCCTTCAGGGTGTGGTAAAACAAATGTTATAGTTACATTATTGGAGCATCCCAAAGGTCTGAGATTTGAAAATGTTTATATATATTCCAAATCTCTTTATCAGCCAAAATATGATTACTTGAGACAAATATTTAAACCTCTTAAAGATGTCGGATATTACGAATTTGGAGAAGAAGAAGCACCCAATCAAGTGAAACCAAACCCTGTTATAATTTTTGAAGATATTGTATGCTGCAATCAAAGTCCCATGAGGGACTACTTTTGCTTCGGTCGACACAAAGATACAGATTGTTTTTATTTAAGCCAAACATATTCATCCATCCAAAAACAACTCATTCGCGATAATGCAAATCTTCTTGTAATTTTTAAACAAGATGCAACAAATTTAAAGCATATATATGACGATCATGTGGCCACAGATATATCTTTTTAACACTTCAAAGAGTTATGCGCAAAGTGTTGGGCTGAAAAATATGGATTTGCCGTTATAGATAAGGATTGTGATATGAAGCAAGGACGATATAGAAAAGGTTTCGATTCCTTCATTTTTATATAAATTGGGTACCGCACAATTGCGGTTGACAGTGTTTAATAAGACATCATGAATAAAAGACTAGCCAGGAAGTTGGTTAAAACTAGAGCAGCAGTAAAACAAAAATTTGAAAATCTAAAATCAGATGTGGCTAAAACACAGGCTCAAATAAAACAAACTTATCAGCCCATTACACAACCGCTGCAACAGCTTATAACCGCAATAAGTAAAACAGAGGATTTTGTTCTAAAGGTGGAACCAAAAGAAAAATTTATCACACCAACGCATTATGAATCTACACCCAAGACCTAAAACAGTGATTATGACCTCAAAAGGACGTCATCCTATTTTTGAAACTAGTTCTGTACAAAAAAACCAAAAACAAAGCGGTCAAACTCCTTTGTTACCTACAGAAGCCCTTGCTTCCCTTTCTAGAAACAGATGTAACATCAGAGAGTAGAATTTCTGGCCAAGATACTTCACAAGATAAAAGTATTACTGAAATATTAGATCAAACTAAGCGAGCAGTTGAACAATATGTAATTACGCCGTCCTATCAAGACTACCTAGAGGATTTTCACGAATTACCGAGAAAATATATAGACGAAGGTGTTAGGGATACACACAATAAGTTTGATCATCACTATGGGGTAATTCATGATATAGAGACAAATAAATTTTACCTCGGACTAACACTAAAACCTGTTGAGATTATCGGTAAAGATATCAGAGTGGAAGGGGTTACATATGGTTACTCCAGGTATTTAGGAGCTATTTTTTAAAGTAGCCCATAAGTTATACAAAGGATGATTTAGACAACTATATGGATATTTTGAAACGAACAAATGCATACCGCAGAAATTATGATGTCAACGAGCAAATTATCGGAAATAATTCAACAAAAACTATAATTGGACCATACTTACAAAGAGCTGGAATTACAAAGACCAAAAAAATTTCGGCTTTTAAGAAACCCTTACCACAGTACAGGCTTACGCGACAAACAAACAAAAAAGGCGAGGGGCTCCTATTAAAATCATTTAAGAAAAATACGGACTATGTGTATTGGGGCAATATCAATGAACTAGTGGATAGATTACGTTTGCTGGTAGCATCATTGATTGCCGGAAAAACGGGACATCAAAGTGAAATGATCTCCATTACTGAAGAACTTAGAGAAGCCAAAATAATTGTATAAATAAAATTTACCGGCACAAATATCACCAGTCTTTTGCAACATGCCGATTAATAAGCTTGGAAAACATTTTTCAAATAAAGTTGTCAATTGTTATAGTATTTTATCTCTCTATGGCGCAAATTGTAGAATTATACATACTTTCCCCCCGGATACTGGTCCTTCAGGGTCTAGTTATGATATAAATTACGGAGCAGATAGTTACCAATTTCCATTAGCTTCCGCAGAAGTTGAAGATATATATATTCATCCCACCTAACACACTAATTGTTGTTAACGACAGGGTTTTTACAAAAGATGATTTAGTTGGATTAACTTTATCGAAACACGATACATTAAAGTTAATTAACCCCCTTATCAAAATCGCGCCTAGAACTCCTATAAAAGAAAGATGTTTTGTTCAATTTGTTTTAAAGTGTGAAGCATGAGCACTGTCAAAGAACAAATTGTAAATGAACTTCATAAACCTGCAAGGAAAAATTTCCGTAGGCGACGTGTCATAGTCAAAGGATTAAACGATTTATGGCAAGCTGATTTAGTGGAAATGATACCATATGCCAAAAATAACAGTGGTTACAAATATATTCTTGTGGTAATAAACGTTTTCTGAAAATTTGTATGGGCAAAACAATTAAAAAGAAAAAACTGGAAAAGATGTGACAATTGCAATGAAAAGTATATTAACAGAGTCAACGGCTCCAAAACATCTCCAGAGAGATGGCGGAAAAGAATTTTTTAACAAGGAGTTTCAGGCTCTTATGAATGAATATAAAATAAATCACTACGCAACTTATTCAAATTTAAAAGCAAGTGTTGTTGAACGCGTCAATAGAACTCTAAAAAACATGATGTGACGGCAATTCTCACTACAAGGAAGTTACAAGTGGTTGTCTCTGTTACCTATAATCGTTTCAAAATATAACAACAGAAAACATGAGACTATTGGACTAAAACCGATAGAGGTAGAAAAAAAAACATGAAAATTTGTTGCTTTCTACTGCATACAGTCATCTAAAAACTATGGACCCTAGAAAAAATAAATTTAAAGTCGGTGACTATATTAGGATAAGTAAATACCGCGAGGTCTTCGAAAAAAACTACACTCCTAGTTGGAGTACTGAGGTGTTCAAAATTATTAAAGTACAACCCACAAATCTCACCACTTACCTGTTGGAAGACCAGAATAACGAACAAATTAAGGGTGGTTTTTATGAGTATGAACTTCAAAAAGTCAAGTACCCTGACGCGTATCTCGTTGAAAAAATCTTGCAACGAAAATGAAATAAGCTGTACGTTAAGTGGTTCGGGCTTGGAAGCTCTTCCTGGATTCCAAAAAATTAGATAGTTTAACTTATTGTAAAATATATATTTTTTAAATAAAGCCAATATAAGATTATATGAACTTTTTATTATATATTAACCATGTTAACAAAACCTTTCATAATAAACACGTGATCGATGGTTATAATCCAAAACACTATTTATAATACATGAAATATTAGTAATACGTCTATGAAAGCGATTTCTGTCTCTTGCCAACTGCATCTAATCTGATTCTCTTGCTTCTCGATAGGAACCATCGGGATCAAACAATATGTTGCTTTTGATATTGTCCAAGTTAAAACTAACTCGCTTTTTCTCACTCATATTCTGTTTTTAATACTTCTGGATAAAGATACACTAACTCCAGCATTAAGCTTACGTTCTCACTGTTTGGATTTTTTCGGGTTCCAATATATTTAACAAGTTTGTGAATATATCACCTTGTCTTTTTTGTAAACCTCTCTTCAAAATTTTAAAGTATTCCAAAAACTCTTGATTTTTCACTGCTTCTATTCTGTATTGCAATAGAGGTAATATTTCCCATAAATTGCACACACTTTCATATCCCAAATAAATATAGTTGTCACCCGCAGATATCAAAATTACTTGACTATTTCCAAAGTTTTCAAACTTGATAGAAAAACTCTCTTCTACAATTCTATCAGACTGGGTGTTATAAAACAAGTAGTTTGTTAGTACTCCCTGGTGAGACAAAAACTTTTGCCATTCAGTTTAACTAAAAATAACTTGCTGGTTCTTACTTCCAAAAAGCTTTACACACGGCGTGAACCCCAAATCATATATGATGTACCAACCGTAGACATATAATACCAGGGTAGACAGAACATTCCATTAGAAAAACACCATTTGTTTACAATCACACACACTTTCACACTTGTACATAAGTTGGAAGGAGATGGGTTTATAAAATGGCAATATTGTAACCTAGGCGTCCACGTCCGATGTTATCTTTACCAGTGGTGTGCAGTTTTTTTAGGGATCATTACAATAAGTTTTAATTTAAAGGTTTATTTATATTAGAACTGAGATTTGTGTGGGACCAAATAAGACATATATTACTGCTTGGACCTATATATTCTCAATACTCTACAAAATCATTATTAAAATCTCAGCAGAATGTTATATAAACAATTCAAAACACTTATAATGGTGTTTCATTCATTGTCCTTGGTCTTGACACAGCTGGTCCTAATATTTGGCCTTCCTGTGTTTCTATTGCACCGAAGAAAGTTTTGCCCATGCCTAAACGGAAGCTACCTGTAACATTTTAAAAGACATAGGTATGAATGATTTTTGAGAAACTATTCTGCATAGTAGAGCGCTATAAACGCATTTCTCTACTGCAGGTTTTCCTTTTGTTTAATGTATGGCAGTCAAGCGCTATTCACACATTTCTCGACTGCAAACCTTATGAATGCAAATCATTCATTATTAATATAATTTATTATTTAATTTACTTATTATCATTATTCAACAGCTTTAAATTTCCAAGCTTATAAACGCTAATATTTATACACTATTGCCTCAGTCGTTCCACAAAAATATAGTTGGATGTTTATACAACTATAAAAAAAATATTTACTTTTGTGGGCGCTATTCACGAATTCCCCCTCGTATCTATTTTTATAAACTTTTACCTAATACATATCCTTATACATTTAAAGGAACACATCGGCATTATCCGGCTTTGAATTACTATAATAAACAATTAGATAAAATGTTTTTCTATGGCATGTCCAATTAATTGTAATAATAGCTGAAAAATTTAATAATTAATTAATAAACGGGTTAATTTTCACATAAAATAATAGTTTAAACACTCTAGCAAATCAATCAATTCATCTGTGCTATTTAAGTCACTATCAGAACTAACGTCTAAATTATTTAACTATTTTTTTTTAAACTATCTGCTGCTACTTACAACCATACACCTTTTGTAACCTTTAATACCTTTTTACGGAATAATTTCCTAACTATTATTTCCCAGTAGCTGTAGTTACCTTGTACAGCCCGCCATATTTTAATTTTCCAGTTACCTCTTTGCCGTCTTGTAACATTACTATCCCAAAGACAAAATCACTTTTTGTAAGTAACACTTCTTTTTCTTATCAAACCTTTTCTTCATTTCTCGACTGAAAAGCTTATGAATGCAAATCATTCATTATCAATATCATCAATGATCAAGTTTTCTCTTTACTTTATCTCTCATAGCTTGAATTTCTGTATTATCTTATTGGATTTGTTTAAACATTTACATTTACAGTATTATTTATACCCCAAACTCCATCAGGAAGCTTTTCCAACCACTAAAAATCCATATTTGTCTGCTCTCAGGATTAACAGGAAAGCTACAACAATAGTATTCTGTATTAAAATATAACAAACATCTAATAGGTTTATTTTTCTGCATTTCAAATAATTGCAACAAAATTATTTACTGTTTAAATACTGGAAATCCAGCCAGGAGTTGGACAATAATTTTATTACAACGCTACTACATTATTTTTCGGTCTAAAATGCTTTAATTCCAAAAATTTGATACAAAACAGATAAATATTTTTTGCAATAATTTACTTAAAATTTAGTTAACAACACCACTGCTTACGCTAAAAAAACATAACCTTACTTACCGCCGAAATACCAGTCCGGGGTTAGAATAGTCGACTTTTTTACAAACCACGCACTGTTGAACTATCGTAGATTGATTATAAAAGGCTCTAAATACCTCTACTGCCAAAAAAAACACTGCAAATAAATAAAAAATCCCAAAAGATCACAAACACAGCACAGCAACATTGTAATGTCATCTTTTGACATAAGAGCGTCATTTGATAGCAAAACAGCCGTACAGCATTGCCATAGTATTTCCCTAACACGATAATAATTTTATGTTATTAGGAAATTATAAATAATTTTAAAAGTAGAGATTATGCATTTTCATTAAAAAGCACAGATAAATATTTAGTATCTTATTTTTTCTTAATTACACATAAAAATTCAGATAAATATAATTAATATATTCTTCGTTTTCAAACAGCAGCGGTAGATCTAGGGCAATCCGCATAGATTTTACATCATAGATTTTTGTTGAAAACGATGTCTGATCGGCATAAAATGTAAACAATTCGGTCTCCCCCTTCTTATGTCTATGTTACCAACCGATACAGATTTACTTCCAGACTTGTTTAACGTAAAGCATCGTTCGCCAATCACAATGTTTTTTGGTATTGTCACTTCTGGTAAAGCGACTGGTTTGTCTATTTGAGAAATATACTGAGCGAAATTGGCTAGAGACATCTTTACAAACAAATATTTTTAGACGTATGTAAGTCTTTAAATGTGTTTTCCCCCCTCCTCATTTTTCCAGTCATGCGTTGATCATAGTATTCTACTCACATATGATTGCCAGATGTGCATGACTCATAGACCGGATGCGGGCGCCAGATGGATTTTTAGATAAGGTCAATAACTCAGTCAGTTATAAAACGAAGCAGCGCACATAGATTCCTCAGTTTGTCTGCACACTTGGGTCGCGATGCAGTGTGAGTATTGCAAGAAAGTTTTTTCATATAAAAGTAATTTAACTCGACATATTCGTGGGTATTGTTCGGTTTTACACTCCAAACCAATGGATGGTTCATCATGTAAAAGATTAAAGTGGGATGGTGCTATTTGTGAATATTGTGGAAAAAACTTTTTGACATTATTTTCTTTAAACAGACATATTAAAAATAGCTGCCTCGTTTCAAAAAATGGTCAAGATTTACAACCTACTACTAGTGGTGGTGGTGGTTATTCATCGAGTTCTTCAGCTAGTGTCAATGTCGTTAATAGAAAAAGGATCAATCAAGCCGTTATCGAGACCTTAGAAGACGTTTTTAAAAAATTACAGCATGCTTTCAAGAACAGAATAACTAGTTACCGTTTCAGTAGCCGCAAAACATACATCGACTACCAAATATTTCTGAACGAGGTGAAGCCGGAAATAGTAAATATAATTGTAAAATATTTGAAGGACCACACAACAATCAAGATTAATTTGGAAGTGTTTGGGCTTTACGTGATACCTGAAAAAGCATTGAGTGATATCAAATCATTCAATACAAAAAATAAACTCGTGACGCAATCAACAGATTTGCAAAAAATTTTTGAAGAGTTTCTATAGGAGATGACCGCTCAAGCTTCTGAATTTCAAGAAAAGGATTCCGGGTGGATTTTAAAGTTTATCTTGTTTCTGGATGTCAACATCAACAAGTTTGCTCCATTATCGGCCTCATCTTATATTAAATTGCCCAAAAGTATTGAAATTAAACATGCTGTTTTAAATATGAAAAATAATGACAATGCCTATTTTGCTTGGTCAATTAATATAGCCATTTTTCTCGCAAATGGTCAGCCTACAAGAACAAGTTCATATCCACACTACGATACTTTACTAAATTTTACTGGTATAGACTTTCCTGTGAAATTAAAAGACATCTCAAAATTTGAAGAAATGAACAATATAGGTATCTGTGAATGTGTTTGGTTTGGAATCAGAATTTAAAGAAGGAAAAACTGTTACAGAAGTTGTGGGACCTCTACATTTTACTAGGTGTCGTAAACCGACACATGTTAATTTATTGCTTGTATCTGATGACTCAGGCAACAATCACTACTGCCTAATTAATAACCTATCAAGATTAGTTTCGAAAAAAATATCTGGACATGATGGAGCGATACACATTTGTGATGGATGCCTGCAGTCGTTTAGAAAAATGGAACAGTTGAAAGCACACCAAGAAAATGACTGTAACCATGTTTATGTCAAGATACCATCTACCCATCTAAAATTAAACAAGTATGGAGAATCAGTTCCGGAAAATATACTAAAATTTGTAGATTTTGAAAAGCAGTTGCCGGTTCCTTTTGTCATTTATGCCGATTTTGAAAGCTTGCTGAAACCTATTCACCACAATGAACCCAATGTTGATCAATCGTTTACCGTAAAGGTATCAGAACATCAGCCGCAATCTTTTGCCTTTTACCTAAAGTGTACATTTGATGACACGTTCTCAAAATTTGAAACATACCGAGGATCGGGTATGAAAAAATTTATGAAAAAATTGGATCAGACAGTCCATGAGATATACAACAACCATCTCAAACATGTTAAAAAGATGCTGCCTCTGTCTGACCAAGAAAAAACAGAATTTGAGACTGCCACATCCTGTCACATTTGCAGCAAAATTTTTAAACCAGAAGACGTAAAAGTGCGTGACCACTGCCACTTAACAGGACGCTTTCGTGGTGCTGCTCATTCTTTGTGCAATTTAAACTTTAAGGTACCAAAGTTTATACCAGTTTTCTTCCATTGTCTGAGTAATTATGATGGTCATTTATTTATCAAGAAATTAGCACTAAAAAAAGAACCTATGTCAGTCATTGCCCAAACAAAGGAAAAATACATCTCCTTCTACAAATCAATACTTGTGGAAAAATCTGAGGAACCCAAAATACCAGATACATACCTGTCATTGAAATTTGTAAACTCTTTTCGATTCTTAACTAAAAGCTTGGATAAACTAAGTAAAACATTAACATCTGAGCAATGTGTGGAGACCAGAAAATATTTTGAAAAAGATGAGGAATTTGACTTAATAAGAAGAAAAGGTGCTTTTCCATAATTTAATTATGTGGACAGTTTTGAAAAATTGCAAGATATCAATCTACCACCAATTGATATGTTTTATAATAGTATGAATATGGAAGCCCTTTCAGATGAAGACTACGAACGAGCTAAAAAAGTATGGAATATTTTCAAATGTGAAACGTTGGGATAATATGCAGACATTTACCTGAAATCAGATGTGCTTTTGTTGGCTGATGTCTTTGAAAATTTTAGACAAGTTTGTTTGGAGCAATATAAGTTAGATCCTTGCCAATACCTAACAGCGCCATCTTTAAGTTGGGACGCGATGTTGCGCTATACTGGAATAGAGATGGAGCTGTTAACTGACATAGATTCTATACATTTCTTCAGAAAAGGAATTAGAGGTGGAGTGTCTCGGTGTAGCAAAAGAAAAGCAGTAGCAAATAACAAATTTATTCCAAATTTTGATCCTTTGAAATCTACCTCATATATTATGTACTTGGATGTCACAAACTTGTACGGTGCAGCAATGAAACAGTCTTTACCGACGGGAGGTTTTGAATCGTTGGAGAAACATGAGATTGAGAACTTTAATGTTTCAGTTATCGACGACAATGCAGATAAAGGTTATGTCCTAGAGGTGGACTTGGAATATCCAACCAGTCTGCATTATGACCACAACGATCTACCTTTAGGTTCTGAGAGCATGATACCATCAACTAGTAAAACTGCTAAATTAATACCAAATTTAAAGGACAAGTACAAATATGTTATTCACTACAGGAACCTGAAACAGTACTTAAAATACGGATGGATTAAAATTGAAGAAAATTCACATGGTATTGGAATTTTCACAGTCAACATGGTTAGGATCATACATCGATTTGAACACTAGACTACGTAATGCTTCCAAAGACGAATTTGAAAAGGATTTGTTTAAACTGATGGTGAACTCTATTTTTGGTAAAACTATGGAGAATGTGGACAAAAGAGAAAATATTAAACTATGTTCGTGTTGAGAAAATAAAAAGGGTGTTACTGGTGAACACAGCTTATGTTCATAGCCAGGGTTCTAAGAAAAATATCTGACATCAATAAATCACTCGTTGTTAACATTTAATTGACAGATTTATTAGATTCCTTTACCTGGAATTTCGCCGACTCTCGGATAAGGTAATCTCGCCGACTCTCGGAACTACACCTTCTGGTCACTGTCGACCACGCTGAAGATCACCTCCAAGTACCACATCTCCTTGCACCCCACCTCCCTTTAAACAGCGCCCCCTAGAATATCCTGGCGGCAGAATTCCGAACTACAGCCTCTGGTCACTGTCCCCCATGCTGAAGATCACTCCCTTTAGCTGAACACCTCGCCAACATCCCCTATAGTAAGGTTAACCTGAGATTCTATCCTGAAGTTAGCCTCTGATGGTCTCTGCTGATGGATACATGCTATCCGGAGCTCGGTGACCTTGAAGTGAGCTGATATTGGTGTTAGGTACTTACTAGTGTACCGGGTTTTCCAACGAAATGACTCACCCCCTATATCTTTTTTATTTGTGGTGCTAATAAAAAAAGTTTTATACAAAAGTTTTATAATTTTTTACGAGCTTTTCAGATATGTAGTTGAACAGCCAAAATAAGTGCAGCTTAAAGATCTATGAACCTAGGTTAATTTTTTTAAATGGAATACCCTGTATATTTTTTATTATTGCATTCTACAGGTTTTTCTGATTTCAAAAAAAAAAAAAAAAAAAAAAAAAATATATGTATATATATATATATATATATATATATATATATATATATATATATATATATATATATATATATATATATATATATGTGCTATAATCGATGCAACACTTGTCATTTTATGGAGCTTTTTTTTATAACACAGAAGCTGCAGCAGCCTTAGACATTGTTCATTTATCAAATTAGCCTTGGATAGAAACAAGGGTTCAAATAGGTGTAATTGCTTCCAAAACGTGTTATAAAAAAGCTCCATACAGGGTATTCTGTTTAAAAAATTTAACCTAGGTTCATATTTCTTTAAGCTGCACCCATTTTGGCTGTTCAACTACATATCTGGAAAGCTCGTAAAAAATTATAAAACTTTTATATAAAACTTTTTTTTAGTACCACAAATAAAAAAGATATAGAGGGTGAGTCATTTCGTTGAAAAACCCGGTACATAAGCCCAGATTTGAATATTAGTCGTCTCTACAGAGCTTCTCAAGAGAAATATCCAACAAGTAATATTCCTCAAAGTTATTATCGAGAAGTATTTAAAAAAGATTTTCCTAAGTTGTCTTTCAAGAGACCTAGAACAGACACTTGCAAAACCTGTGATCTCCTAAATATTAAAATTAAACTTAAAAATGAAGAAAGTACAGTGGCTAAAGTACAGTTGGATTTACATCATCGCAAAAGTGAAAAAGCCAGAGCTATAATGAAGGAAGATATAACTCGTTCCCAAAGATCTGGAAGTAATACCTGCGTTTTATCTATGAACTTAGAACAGGTGCTGTTTATACCAAACCTCACGCACTCTGAAATGTTTTATCTAAGGCAGCTGTCTTGTTTCAATTTTGAAATAAAACTAGATGATACAGGCCAACCTATAATGTGTATGTGGAATGAAAGCATTGGAAATCGTGGTGGCAATTAAATCAGCTCTTGTTTGCTAAAAGTTTTAAATAAAGCTATTAGCGAAGAAAAGAAACAAAACTTACGGGCCATGATTCCTTATTTAAATGACGAAAAGCATAAAGATTTTTATATAAATATTTCTTAAGTGGCCCTTAGCTGTTTGTTAACAACGTGTGGCACTTAGCTCTTTTCAAAATTTTTTAACAAAAAAATTTTTTTTAATGTTTTTAAGAATTTCTTTTTGTTTTTATTGTGCAGGGTGTATTGGCATAATCGTTTACACCCTTGAGTTAAATTATATTTCTAAATTTTGAAAAACGTTGATAATAAAATGTTTTTCTTCAATAACTCTGTTTCGTGGTATGGTACTTAGCCTGTTTCTTACTTATGGTCTTTAATTATCAGCCCAGCATTCGCTACACATTTCTTTGAAATAGCGGAAGGAAACGTCTGGTGATACATGTTCATCGTAGATGTGTTTGAGATTAAGGTCGTCTTGTCTGAAGAGAATAATGATTTTACAATTGTCCCTAATCAATGTTTCGGTATTTTCGAATAAGTTTGACAGAGATAGGCAGCGTCGATGTTTTTGTGTCTACACATGGAATAATAATCACGTATCTTTTGCTGTTTATCGCATGCGACGTCATCAAATATGAATATGGAGTTTGGTTTGGCGTCCATTGTACTAATGATTTCATCGTTGTCCTTGTATGGGAAATAGCAAACACCTTTCACTTTGTTTAAAATTTCGTTGAGTAACTGGTATTTGGGCTGATATAGCGATTTTGAATATACGTATACATTTTCAAATTTTATTCCATTTTGATGGTATAAGAGCGATAACAAGAGGTTGGTCTTGCCACAACCACTCGGTCCACATACTATGGCTCTAAAAGAGTTTGGCAATAGTTTACTCTGTTTCACCGCTGCACCGATGTTTTTACTATATTCAATCAAATCTAAATTTTCAATGGGCAACGTCTGTTCCTGTTGAAGGATCTTCATCTTTTTACATTATCACATGATATGCTGGTGTATAAATATATGAGCATCACTAACACTACAATCATTCTTCATGCCGCTCTGCTACGGTGAGGGTGTACTAAATTCTCTAATTGATAATCTACCTTTTGAATTACACATTCCTGGTGGATATCAATTTTGCGGACCTGGTATGTGTCACTACAATTACAATTCGATTAGTATTGCTATGTTCTGGTTTTACACCACGTAAACGTTACGTTTACGAGATGTGTTATAATGACCTTTTTACGTGTCAAAAACGTCACGTTTTACGTCACGTTTTTTGCGACTTTTTTTATGACCTTTTTAAGTGTCAAAAACTAAGTGTTTTTGCTACTAAAATTTCTAACAGCCTTATTAATAAGAAAACTTAGAATGTTCTAAGACCTGACTAGAACGTGATTAGTGAAAACTGTATTAATAATACCATTTATATGCGTGTTAACGCTAGAATGATGTTAAATCACTAGTTATCAGTTTGGGTATGTTTTACAATAAGTTAAAGTTAACCTAAAAGTTTGACAGAAATGTCAGCAGTTTTTCTTTTCCCTCCCAATTAACAGATCAAGAACGTTTTTCTGAAATATTAAATAATTGAATGTGAAATTTTTCGTATTTATATGTCAGTAACCTCAATAATTATATAAAATTTTATTATGGCATGGTTACTTATCCAAATCATTAGGGGGTTTTTGAACCCCTTAAATTTTAACACGTCGTTATCGTTATTCTGAGCATGTGCAGTTCCAAAAAGAGTATCATTTTTGGTACTACGCGTGCTCAGTATAACGTTTGCGATGGTAAAAATTTAAGGTGTTCAAAATCTCCCTATTATAAAAGGCAAAGTTAATGCTTATCAAGGGCGGATTTACCATGAATTCAAATTTTACATTAGCAAAAAGCAAAATCGTAATTATAGTTAAAAAAATATAAACGTACTTCACTAAGGACATTTTATTAAACACTTCTATTTGCTATTTCATGTTTGTCCAAAGAAAAACGTACCTATCTAAATGCACAGATAATTTTTAATTTCATAACATTTTTTAAAAATGAGGTTCTTCGAGATACTTCCCCATGTTGAAAAGCTAAATCCGCCCTTGATTGATTATTAGCACAAAACAATTTTGACACAAGACACTTGTCAGTCTTGTCACTTTGGTAAATATTTGTAAATGCAGGTTAGATTTATTGCAGTGAAATTAGCTCTATCTATAAAATGAGATGTTGTCACATTAACTTCTTATTTAGCATGCTGCTAGTTATTTGTCTATAAATATTTAATTATTAATATGAACTACTTAGATTGATTTAAGAATGCGGTTAGTTGTCATTAGTAAACATGATGTTATTGTGATTATTATTAATATGGGTGTGAAAGTTTATATTAAATCTAAATATTAATATTGCTTTGACAGGTACCAAACTTAAAGACCGCTTAGCCCAGGACCAGAAGGGCATTAATCCGTTGGACCAGGCTTGCCGCAGACTCGATATTTCCTATTCGCAAAACAAATACTTGGAAGATAGGCATAAGGCTGACTACGAGCTTGAACAGCAAGCTTGGGAACGTGTTAAATTTAAGGACGCTAAAGTAGGTGAAAAAGCGGCCGCTTGGCTGGTAACTACTACGATGAAAGCTAAACGTAACCTTGGTATGAGATTGAAACAACGAAAACAACCACCACATGAATCGAGTTCCTTTAGAAGACAAGTTGTCAAGAAGGTCACTAACGTTCTCAAGAGATCTCCACCGCAAACTACGTTAAGAAAGTCTGCATTGATTGCTTTGAAGGCAGCTCGACTGGCAGTTAAAAAGGCGGGCGGTAAAAAGAAAATCTGTGTTCCCAGAACTATACCATTTGACCATTCAGGTGGGTTTTAGCCAATAATACCACTATTGGCTGGATTGGGTGCTTTAGGATCTCTCGTGGGTGGAGCAAGCGCAATAGCGAAAACGGTAATTCATGCTAAAAATGCCAAAAAGAAACTTGACAAGGACCACAGACAGAACGAAGCAATGGAATCAATCGGATCGGGCTTATATTTGAGAAAAAATCGTCGTGGCGCTATAGGTTTGTTCTTGAAGAAACAGCAAAAAAACTACCAATAAAGCCACCCAATAGACCTTTATCTGATGCTGACTTAAGAAAGTTTGTTAAGCAATTAAAAATACCAAATTTTCGAGGCGTTTTCATGCAAGACACTCTACCAGCAGATCCATGGCAGAGAGAAAACGCCATCCTAAATCTGGATTAAAAAAAAATAAAGATACACATTGGGTAGCATATAAGAAAGATGACAATGTAGTTAGATATTTCGATAGTTTTGACAGCTTAAAACCACCAAAGGAACTGGTGCAATACTTGGGCGGTTCTGCGATGAAAATTATCTATAATAATGACCAATATCAGGATTATAACCAGATCAACTGTGGACATCTGCAGTTTCTTTATAAAAAGGCTGATAGTGGGTGAATTGTATCAGTCATATCTACGATATTGACGCTGAAAAGTCGCACCTCTCCATTATCTATTGATTTTACGCCGTCACTTCATTTAGATCCAAAGTCCCAGTATTGCCTAGTTCTTCTCAGTTTTCACTCGTACAACAGCGTCCCCTACATCGAGACTGGACAAAAGATATTCCTTTACGAGAATAATGACATAAGGAAAAACAAGGTTGTTGAATTTGATGCCGGCGCCTATGAAATTCGGGACATTGAAGCGAACATCAGAAACCATTTGGATATATCGAAGAAACCCCAGAGCCTCCAAGATGAAATATTTTCCTTGAAACCAAATAATAATACCATCAAGTGTGAAATATTTAGTAGTAAATACGCCATCGGCTTTGCACCAAAAGATAGTATTGGCAAGATATTGGGATTCTCTGGAAAGCGGTTGCTAGAGACGAATAAAGTACACATCTCAGATCTTCCAGTCAATATTATAAAAGTAAGAACTATTCACTTGAATTGCAGTATTACTTCTGGAGCCTTCTACAACGACAGACCTTCTCACACTATATACGAAATTGCAATTTCCGTCGATCCTGGTTTTGCCATCGATGAAACGCCCGCAAATCTATTTACCCACCAATAATAAACGAGCGTGGAATAAATAATATTTGTATCACTGTACTGAATTAGAACTTTGAACTTGTCACCTTTAAAGGTGAAGAAATAATAGTTCGATTAGAGATAAAGAAGCTTACGTAATAACATGGTACTGGTTTTCGACCATCAACACAATTCATCGTCATCATATAAAATTGATGTACCCGCATCATTTACATCAGTCTTGCAGAACACTTGTTACAATACAGCCGCTGCTACTGCTACAAATAGAAAAAACCTTTCACGACGTCGAGTATTCGTTTCTTAGATACACTGGGATACAATGCTGTAACATCAAATGTTCAACATTTTCCGAAAGCTAAAATCTGACGATTCAATAGAGAAGATAGAATGGGGAACGTATTACCCATACACTAGGTCTTTCCGAAATAATGACGTAATTGAAATTGCCATCAACCAATCGATGCTCTTCGATGCCACCTATGACAGCAAACTACTTATGCGTGGAAGAATAATAAAGACCGGCGACGGAGCTGCTTCCTTTGTAAATAACTCTCCAGGTTTTATGTTCTCCTCCGTAAAATATGTAATTGGTGGAGGATCTAAAGAGATGGAAATAGCCCAAGAGTGTGGTATAGTGAGCACTGTTCGTGGCTATCTCCGTTATTCACTGGAAGATTCTAAACACTTGGCCATAGCACGATGGGATTATCCGAAAGGGGCGAAATTAAACGACGATGATACTTTCAGTTTTCTAATTCCATTGAAACATATTTTCAATATCTTTAATGATCATCGAGCCGTAATATGTGGTATGCAGACGTTCACATTTACAAGAGCCAATAACGATGACAATTGCTTTTTGATGCGTGACAGCGCTATTAACTCAACTACTACGGCAAAATTAGATATTCAAAATGTGGAACTTAAAATCAAGAGAATATACCCGGAAAGCAGTATAAAAGAAAGATTGTTACAAGGTGTTGCGGCAAATAATCCAATCGTAATGCCATATAGACTGTGGGACGTACAAGTAAAATCGCTACCCGAGGGGGATACTACGGATGTCTGGGCTGTAAAAACTACATCTAACGTTGAAAGTCCAAGATATGTCATTGTCTGCTTCCAGACGGAGAAACTAGACACCATCAAAAAAGATCCAATGGAATTTGATCATATAAATATCACCAATATTAAACTGTCATTGAATGCTGAAAGTTTCCCCACAGAAAGAATGCATCTAAATTTTGGAAGAAATGATTACAATAAAGCATATTACAGATACACCGAATTCTATACCAGCTATATGAATTGCTTCGAGAAGCATCCACTATTAGATTTTGATAAATTCAAGGAACGAACGTTATTTGTCTTTGATTGCTCGAGGCGAGACGAAAATGAACGACCATCTACTGAGGACGTGAGGCTCGAAATAGAGGCCTCCGAAGGTTTTCCCGTAAATACCCGAGCTTACGGCATAATTATACACGATTGCATTATGGAGTACCGCCCACTCGACAATATTATAAATAATCTTAAAGCTTGAGTTTACTCCAGTCTTCAGCTCAGTTTCAATCAAGACCTCGATCAAGATGCAGTGCCTGGCCGTAGACATGCAGAGTTTCAATCTACCCGATTTTCATCCAAAAGAAATATCTTTTATCTGCGGCTAGTGTTCGGCGCATTATCTATTGAAACCGCGCATCCCATTCAACGCCTTAGACGCTGCTGCCAAGAGACAGGTTAAATATTTGGAACAATCTTATCATGGACTGAAATACGCGAGTGGATACATCGATTATAGCATGCTGAATGAAATATTAAAGACTCACCTGATAGATGATGGAAATAACTGTATGATATACGTAAAGGGACATCAAAAAGAGGAATT
This sequence comes from Pogonocherus hispidulus, assembly GCA_963924545.1. Classification (NCBI taxonomy): domain Eukaryota; kingdom Metazoa; phylum Arthropoda; class Insecta; order Coleoptera; family Cerambycidae; genus Pogonocherus; species Pogonocherus hispidulus. The sequence continues at coordinate 46,972,862 of OZ004699.1, forward strand.
TCTCAGACAAAGGTTATATGAATTGGAACCCACATCAACAATGGCGCAGACTATAGTTAACGTTGAGAATATAAACTGCAGTACCTTTGGACCGCCACCTATATTTAGTAAAAATAGTTCCTATTACTTTTATCATTATACTTCTACAAGCATGTGTAGTTTAAGAAATTGTACAGATCTTTACAAGTGGCTGTTTGCCGGTTTACCTAAATAAAATAATTTTTAACAAATATTCTAATGTAATTATTCTACCCCTTCCCCCTCCTTTCCTTAATTAAAATATACCGCTATATATATATAGTATTATAGTATATATATTATATACAGTATAATAACTGTAATATAATTTAGGCCTGTACTTGAAGTACGCCTCAGGTTGCAAGATATTCCACAGTCTTAAAACCACTGAAAATAACAAACTCCTTTCTATTAGTTAAATATGATTTGATCAGATTCACGAGTGAGTTAGAAAGTCCAAACTGATTAAGTTTCTGAAGTAAAATTCCATGGTCAAGTCTGTCAAATGCCTTGAAGAAGTCTGTATAGACTATGTCGGTTTGAGCTTGGGTGTCAATAGATTCGGCAATGAATTATGTAACGCAGACTAAATTTGTTGTAGTTGACCGTCATTTCATGATAAATGTATTTATGGAGTAAAAATTCAAAGGTGTTGGAAAAATTGCAGAGTATTGAGACAGGACGAAAGTTCTCGATATCACATTTATCTTCTTTTTTTATGAATAGGGCATACCTTGGATAATTTCCAGATATCAGGAAACGTACATGTTTTCAAGCATAATTCAAACAAAATTTTCACGGAAAATGAAAGAACCTGAGCACCATCCCTAAGGATAAATGTCATTGTCATTTTTGGTTTATAATAATAATAATAATAATAATAATAAAGACTTTATTGCCCAACAGGTAAAACCTAATAACAGGACAAATGAAAATTACAGTATAATAAAATACCTAGCACACATTACATATTATCAATATATGGTATAAATACATAATAAAGAGGTAAGTAAATACAATTTTAAGTATATAATATAATTTTAAGAAAATACAAACAACGCAAAAAACAACAAAAAACATAACATTGCTTACATATAATATAATCACAATTAAAAAAAAAATTAAAAAAGTGACAGCTACACAGATAGATGCAGATATCATGAGCTGAACTGTGCCAACACTTACACTCCGCAACTTAGGAATAGTACAACAGTGAATGTCGCATACTGGAGCGATATTATTTACATTGTTGCACATAACATGCACTGGAGACTTCAATAGAATGTTAGTGTGCGGTGTGGTGCAGCTGAATATCACATGTTGTCTAGCATGTAATCTGGGGATATGGAAATTTAATGCTGATAACAAAGACGAACATTCGATGCCATTATGTATTAACTTGTATAAGAAAATTACAGATATAGTTTTACGTCTTGCTTCCAGGCTATGAAAATCAAAATTGAGAAGCAATATATCATGATTAAATCCTCGCGGCGGATAGTAACCATGAGCTCTAAAAGATAGAAATTTTAAAAATTTTCTCTGCACCTTCTCTATACGCTGTTCGTGGATAACATAGACTGGATACCAAATTAATGACCCGTACTCTAGTTTTGACCGAACATACGAATAGTATAATGTTTTTAAGGCCTCAATATTAGTAAATTGTTTACAGTTACGAATTATGAATTCCAACATTTTTATTGCTGAATTTACAGTTGCAGTTATGTGTTCAACAAAACAAAGCTTTGTATAAAAAATTATGCCTAAGCCCTTTAATAGATTCACAACGTGATAAACAATTCTCATTTATTACATAATTGTATTCAATTGGCGTTGATTTCCGAGAATATGATAAACTTTACACTTAGACGCATTTACCTGGAGCCTGTTCAATATACACCAATTCTCGACAATCGTTAACTGTTGTTGGAAGAATTTGCAATCTTCGGTGCTATTGATGTTCAGAAAAAGTTTTAAATCAACTGCAAAAAGTAATTTACGACTAGATAGTTGTAATGCAAGGTCATTGATAAATAAAAGAAAGAGTAGGGGCCCTAAATTTGAACCCTGCGGTACTCCCGATGTTGCAGTAAAAGAATTATTATTATTATTATTATTATTATTATTATTATTATTATTATTATTATTATTATTATTATTATTATTATTATTATTATTATTATTAAACTAAAGAGAAGAGCAGAGGTCGAAACCTATTATGCTCCTAAAAATAAACAATAGATTGAGCTAATCCTTATAGGTAACAGTATATGTACATATTTATAAGTTAAAGTAATTAAATAAAAATTACAAAGTACGACTTAAATAATATAACTGTATAAAAAGATACAAACAAGAATATATGTTCTGTGAAGTTAATTTGCAGACACAATACAGGATACCCAACTAAATGTCTTGTCTTTACATCAAAGCATTTCACCATTTTTAAATAAGTCATATTTATTTTTGAACGAGTTTACACTCACTGAAGTCACCACATCACTGGGTAACCGGACTCATACCCGTGACAAGAAACAAACAGTTGTCTGTCAGACAAATACGAAGAGAATAAATTGACCAGGGGAACGCTGAGTCCGAACCAAGATAACTTCTGCAATAATATGCTGTGATTTATCCGATCAAAGGCCTTCGAGAAGTCTGTATAAATCGTATCCACCTGGCCTTGCAAATCTAAGGCTTTTGAAACAAACTGCGTGAAAAATGCTAAATTGGATACAGTTGGCCGTTTCTCCACAAAGCCGTGCTGGAATTCTGATATGTAATTTTTCACTGAAGGGTCGACACGATTACACAAGACAATCTCAAAGACCTTCGCAAAATTGCAGAGCAAAGCAATTGGACGATAATTTTCAATATCACTAGAATCTCCATTCTTTAAAATGGGACATATTCTAGCCATTTTCCATTTGCTTGGAAACGTGGCAGTTTTCAATGACAAGTTAAATAATACTTGAAGAGGTGTAGACAAAGCTCCCACACAGTCCTTAACAAAGAATGATGGAATTTTATCCGGTCCGGAAGCCAATTTGTTATTAAGTTTTTTTATGGCCACTGTGATCTCTTGGCAAGAAATGTTAGTAATATTTATATAATCCCCAGTGTCATAAACTATGGGTAGGTTTTCATCATTGCTAGAATGTGGCGAATATACATCACTAAAAAAGTTACTAAAACCATTGACAATATCAGATGGTGTCTTATACTCAATATCTCCCCTTTTCATTTTGACAGGTATTCTACTGGCTTGCTCTTTAGTTTGAATGTAAGACCAAAACTGCTGGGAATCAGAAGAAATAGATTGTTGCACTAGATTTAAGTAAGTATTAAAAGCTGACTTAATTTATTGTTTTATCACTGATCTAAGCCTCTTAAATTCTTGCAAATGAAGCTGTGACTGTGTTAGCCTATACCTTTCAGGATGTTCGTATTTAAGTCTTATGTTGTTTATGATATATAAAGTATACCAACGTGGATACCTATAACATGATTTCTCCCTATATTTTGGTACATGCTGATCCAATATACTGTATAACCTGCAATAAAATGCATTTGTGGCTTCAGTGACATCATCATATGCGCTTAGGAAGGACCAATCTGTATTTATCATTGATCCGTACAGATCAGGATAATTAGCTCTACGAAAATTATAATTTTGACTAAAGTTTGATTCTAAATCACATTGTCTCAATGCATTAATGCTACATGTAATAATAAGAGGCGGATTATGTCTATCCTCTAGCTAGAGTGGAGCGTTATCACATTCCACTTTACAGAACATATTTGACAATATTAAATCCAAAACCCTACCATTGCAATTAGTTACATGATTATATTGAATTAAATTCGTGAAAGTACAAAAATTGTTAACAAGTAAACTTTTATTATCATTATTTGTCAAATCATTACTATATTTATGGATATTAAAATCACCAACAATAATGGTTTTGTAAGATATACACTCAACTCGCTCTAATAAATCAAATAAAAGTTCATAATCAATTACAGATAACGTGGGTCGAATATATATAACAATCACATACATTACAACGGAATTAATAGGCTTTACAAGCCACTATATCAATTAAAGGTAGAGCATCAGACACAGTTGATAAATCTAAACGTTCAGTAACAATATTATTTTTAACTGCTAGAAAGACTCCCCCACCACGCGATGTATTTGTAACTTGCAAGCGTCGATCAGATCTAAAGACGGTGTAGAATTGTGGAAACAATTCGGTATCTAGAATGTCACTTTGTAGCCAAGTCTCACTGATAGCGATAATGTCGAATTCCGCTTGGGAAGCACTACAAAAAAACTCCATCATTTTACTACGCATAGCTCCCACATTCTGGTAGTACAGTGACAGAGGCGAATAATTACTGCTGGGCGCACTTAATTTAAATGTACAATTTTCGGATTGCCATTCTGATATTTTATTTTAAGATTCGTCTCTCCCGATGCTAGCCTTTGATCAAGCTGCTGCTTGATAGTTTTGTAGTAGGCCACCTGCTTAAGGGTTTTATCAAACGCAGCCCCGGAAGTTAGCATTATGTCTTATAGTTTTGGTATTGTGGATAATTTTGTGAACATGGACTTCATTATTGAGTGTAACCTTAAGCGGACGTGGTCTAGTATTATTGGGATTAAATTTGCCTAATCTTGTTATGCTGACTACACTTCCATTAAAATCCTGATATGTAGCAAGAACGATCTCGTTAAAAAACTGACTGTCACTTTCTTTTTACTAGCTCTATTATTTTCATTTTCAGAAAGTCCAAAAATTAATAAATTTGACATACGACGGTTGCGATCGTTAATCTCCTCAATAACTTCTTCAATGTTAAAATCCTTGACTAAGGACGTCTGGCGTTGTTCCTTTAAATGCTTTACTTCATCTTGCAAATCCGATATCATAATTTTAAGCGAAGAAATCACACCTGCAAAATCTTGGCAACTAGGACATGACCAGTGAAGAGATTTGTTCCCATTCAGCGCACGAACCTCAGAAACAGTCATATTGACACAAACATGTCTAAAGGCTTTCTTGCAGAAAGAACATATTACAGTCTGATGCAGTTCACATGAATGCTTACAACCACACGTGCATTGGATAAGCGGCATATTGCTCCTTGATGGTACGCCTATGGCGTGTCAACAGCGTGTTATCAGCACAAAATAGGCTCCCACCAATGTAACAAAGAGGTTAGGTGATGTGCCTCAATTATATCTTAATAATTACTAATTACCAGAACCAGATAACACTTACAAAGCTCCACAGGTGGATATATGTTGAAATTATTATGACAACAGAAATTTCTGCACTACAATTCTTCGTTTATTTCACACTCACTCACTCTACTGCGTGTTCTCTTATATTATCAACTAGATCTACTCCCAAGGTCCATTTCCAAGGTCAAAAGGTTTAGTTCGCTTAAGGGCAGTAAGAACTTCATTTTCTTCAAACTCATTTATATTTATATGTAACCGATCAATGGGCGTCAGTACAGCACTATCTGCATGCACACTGGAAGACTGAGTAAAAGATTTATTGAAAAAATCTGCATAGGAGTTCGAAATAGCATTGGGATGGAGGATAATTATTCTTATGTTTAGAGGCGAACTTAGATACACAAACATCAAATGTACTGTAAAGTTTCTCATAAAAATATGTGCAGGCATCCTCAACGTTGGTATATGAAGGTAAAAGACTCCAATGATTGTTAGCTATGCATTCGTAAGGCCTGAAGAAGTTGGCTTTCCTAAAATTATAGCAGTTATTACGATTAATAGGCAATTTATGTATAAAGTTAGTACTGCACTTGAATTTAAAAGAAATTTGTAGCGATGGATGATGCCTATCCTCACCCACCTCCACTGCCCTCTGAACCAAGCATGTTTTGTTATAAAGAACCATCTGCTCGCAGAATGGTGATACTCAATACATTTATAGCAACGATAAACTTCTACTGCGTCAAACACTCTGCAACTGTCTTACCCCACAAACAGATTACCAGCGTTAATAACTTTGTCATACGATAATCGATCAAGCTGAAGAATAGTCTGATAAATACTATTGTTCCTCTTAGTAGGAAATATTTTAATGACTTTAAATTCCGAGCTACTTACGATAAAGTCTGAATTACATTTTATTATATACTTAAGCAGTTGGTCATCTTGATACTTCTCCGAGATACCAACAAGACGGATCCTAGATACCATTCACTTCCCTAACCTCATAGGAGTCAGACAGTTTATCCTCCGCCAAATTTTTAAGCTTCTCGTTGTCTCCTAGATTTTTGCATCCTACAACAACGCCTCCATTTTTTATGTTTTATTTTCGCAAGCTGAATGTCGGACTCTAGTGGGTTAATATTTCTCAACAAAGTAATACCTTAAAATAGAATTTCAGGAATAATTTTATTTTAAATTATACTTTGTTAGGAAAGGATATGACATGGTTTCATAAAATATCGATTAATTTATGCATAATTCATACCTAAACGAAAATAGTTAAATTACAAAAAGTGTTACCAATACCAGAAACTCCTAAAAGTAATTAATTAAATAAATTGCAATTTCTCCTTGGTATCTATGTATTTTTAAAAATCATTGAAGACCCTGGTGAGAGATTTAATAATGGTCTGAAATTGAATACTTTCACTTACTTGCTTCTTAAAACTTTAATCTATAAATATATTTATGCAATTAGAATTGAGAAACAAAAAGTAATAAGTATGTAGTGAATAATCTTTATTTAATACAACTAATACAATATACTGTTACGGAAGCTCACCTACCTTGCTAGTGAATCTGCCTGTTTTGTTAATTCATTTCTTATTGTTTATAAATTAACATTTGTAAAATCTTTAGGTTGACGTTTCTAATCTAGAATTTTCCATTAAGTCATAGAATCGTTCCATTATGTTCCGGAATCCAAAAAGAGGCTCCCGAATATTCCGGAAGCTTGAAAAATATATAAATACTCGTGATTTCAAGAGGACGGGGAGTTTTTAGTCGAAAGCGTGAGCGCGTTAAGTCGAAACGTCAAACTAAGGAATTTGTGTTGACAGTTGTGAAAAAGAGTTGAAGTTTGTATCTAGTGACAATAAAGATTTGTGTTGTTTTGTCGAACAAGCTGGTTTAATCAGTTTGGAGGTTAGACAAACGCTACAATACATTAATAAGTATAAAATTTATAAAAATACACCGTAGTCGTATATTCAAAAGAACATTATTGATAATATACAGGGTCATCCAATTCATTTTCGATTAAATTATCGTCATTTTCTAAAGTTTATGTTATCATCGGATCAATTGCGTCTTCCAACATTTGGAAATAATTGTTCCCATTAAGACTGCCCTGAATAAAAAATGGTCCAACAAGATTCCGGCCCAAACATTCAATTTTTGAGGAGCCTCTGTATGACATTCTCTGATTAAATGAGAATTAGTATTAGTATGTATCACTCCAATACCGACAATTGTGTCTGTTTAGTTCACTGTTTAGCATAAATCTACATTCGTCCGAAAAACAAATGTTGTAGAGGAGATTTGGGTTCAGACGGAGTTGCTAACTAAAATACTTGCAAAATTCATAGCGACGATCAAAATCATCTTCATTCAACTCCTGAACCAGAGCCATCTTAAAGGGATGAAACTGGTTTTTTCAAAATTCTCTGGACATTGGAAGTAGATACACGAGAAGCTCGAGACACTGCTTTGATTGATTGTGTATCATCTATTTGCAAATGACCCAAAATTGCCACTTCAATTGGTTCGTTTCATACTGGGCGGTTCACTTCGCGTTTCTTGTTTAGAAGCGAACCAGTTGGAACAAACTTATCCATCAGTTGCTTAACATACTGATGGCTTACATTTCTTTCCGGGTGGTTTGCATTGAAAATTCGTGCTGTAGCTTTAACGCAATCATTATTTCGATACCACAACGCAACAATTTCCACTCTTTCTTCGACAGAATACCCCATTTCGACACTTTTAGGCACCCTTTCAAGAACAAACTACTACAACAAGTTTGTGGCCACAAGTGAAAAATAGCAGTAAATTTATTATGTTCTAAGAAGAGACAAAATTTCCATTTTTTGCCTTCATACCCTTTTTTAATAAAAAAATGCCAATTTTGTTAGCATTAAATAAAAAAACTTGTTTCTTTATCTTCAGCATTTTTATTTTAAACTGACTTTTTTCTTACACTTTAAGAACACCGTTTCTGCGTGGATTATCGAAAGTTAAACGGAAAAACTTTAGCAGAAAGAGGAAGTCTACCACCTATCGACGATACAATCAAGGAGTTAGGAAATGCGAAGTATTTCACTACGCTGGATTTAAAAGCAGACTATTGGCAAGTGCCTATGGAAGAAATATACAGCGTTTTCTACACCGGACGGAGCAGCTTACGAATTTAATATGATTCCCTTTGGAATCACCGGAGCGCCTGGAACTTTCCAGAAGCTTATGAGTTACGAGGATATATTCATCTTTTTGTTAAGGTGTACCTCGACGACATCGTCATTTATTCAGCGACGCAAGAAGAACACGTCGAACATATTCGGAGGGTACTCGAGAGGCTACGACAACATGGGCTGTGTGTGTCACCCGAAAAGTGCTGTTTTGGTGCCACCCAAATACAATACTTAGGACACACAAGAAGATCTGTCGAATTTCGGCATGCCGGTATGAAAAGTTTCAGTTCCGAAAGCAGTGTATCTCTTGCTCCACCGAGGGCTCCTATTATCAGTACCACAACCTTCACAGTATGTTCTGGATGGAGGCTGCGGAGTTCGAAGAGAAGATCTCGGTATTTCGTCCGTTTCGCCTCCTCCTTCAAGAAAACGTTGTTCTGGGCAGGAGCCGAGAACTCGATGACAAACATTCTCTTGAGCTGGTGGTTGAGGAGGGCTACATCAGGCTTATTGGCTCGAATCTGCCTGAGCGTTGGAAATAAGTAGTTCCAATAAATTCGGTACTTCTCATTCATATTAATTATTATTATTATAAATAAATTTGTGTCTTATATTAGTTAATGATTTTCTTTTGTATGTATTTGTATTTATGTAATGTATGACTGAAAATGTACAATGCTGTATACTCGTATAAAGTGGTAAATAAACTATTATATTCTGTTCTATTCTATTCTAATAACAATAATAATAATTATTATTATTAATTATTGATTATTCGATTCAGAGGAGTTGATTGATACTCGTATAATAAGTGTCGTCAATCTATCTTTCAAAAGTTGTGTGATTTGACTGATTTAAATGTTTAAAGTTACTTAATTGCTTTATTTTTAGTGTAGTGACTTGGTATAAGTGTCTGCTGCACTAAATTTGATGAAATAGACTGAACTTGCAGTGAGTACATTTTTTCATTTGCTGTGTGTTTACCGTTTTTAATCTGTTTTGAATGGACGATTGTAAACTTGTCTGATTTTCACCTAAGGTAATTGGAAATATTACATAGCTGGGAGAAATATAGACATTGTTAGTAGCTGTGTAAGTTGCAAGCAGCCAATAACAACTGGCCTCAAGTGTACACGCTATGGTGGTCTTGTTCATAAAGCTTGCTCTAAACTGATCAAAGAAGCCACTGTTTTGGATTCCGAAAAAATTATCTTTTGTGCTGGCAATTGTAATATTCCTGAAAGCAATGCTGAAGAAAACCAAGATAATGATACAGATAATGATCATACTGATGATAATGGCACTTCTTTTGAAGTGCTCAAAGTTAAAATAAAGTATTTAGAAGAAATCATAAAACAAAAAGATTTGATTATAGCAACTCAGGGCATAGCTATGACCGCCCTGACCGAGCAGAATAATTTACTCAAGCAGCAAAGTCAGAGACCAAACATAGTTACTAAATCTGTACCTCAGAACAAGGCATCTTCGTCGAAAATGGCAACTCGTGATACGGTGGTACCTAATAGCGCGGGTTCTAGCTCGAGACCACCGGCCAAAGGCGTGCTACCTCAGGAGATTTCAAATGCCATTCATAATATTGAAACTCGCCGTATTTGTAATGATATTATAAACTTAGAATCTGATTCTAAGTTCAAAAATATGAGGAATTTCATGCAACGAATCTTGATGTGAATGTTGATAAGGAATTATGTGGTTACCTCAAGTCGTTTGCTCCAAGAGTGATAATGGAAAAGCTGGTTTCTGGCAGTCCTCACAAATATTCATCATTTAAAATTTCTGTGCTACAGGGAGAAGCTGGAACTATATTAGCAGCTGATATTTAGCCACGTGATCGATTTTTCCCTCAAGACGTACCCGTGAAGCATCTGGATAAGCGTCGGATAATTAAGATTAGCTCACTGGAATATTCGATAATACATATAAATGTTCAGAGTATTGCAAATAAAATTAATGAACTGAATGTTTTTCTTACAGATAGTAAATTTGACATTCTGTGTATATCTGAACATTGGCTTAGTGATACTAACTTAAATAAAATTAAATTAGAGAACTTTAATCTTGTTAGTGCCTACTGTATGTCGGGTATGGTGGTGTGGCTATTTTTGCTAATGCTAAAGTTCAGATAAAATCTGTTGATTTGAACCAATACAGTATTTCCCAGCACGCGGAATTTTGTGGAGCAAAATTAAGCCTGCAAATTACCTGATAATTTCCTGTTATAGGTCATCTAGTCATGGTGCCCTGGTAGTATTTAAGGATAAATTCATTCGACTAATGGATAATGTAAAAAGCACAGACCCGTAGCACAGAACAGGTTAGGGACATGTGCAATATTTTGAAAACGTATGGGCTTAAAGTTGTATTACTTACCCTACAAGGGTCACGCAAGTTCTAGTTCTTGTCTTGATAACATAATAACAACTAATAGTTGTGGTGAACAGTTAATTGCGAGTGAGTTTAATGTATATATTGCAGATCATCTTGCAGTATATGCTATACTGAGAGATATATGTAGTGGACCTGTCCCTCAGGGTGATGCGCCGAAAAGATCTTTTAATGATGGAAATGTGTTTAGTGTTGCCAATGATATGAAGGATATAGATTGGTCGGGCATGCGCATCCCCAATCTAGATTCTGATGAGTTGACTGAAGTGTTGCTGAGTCAGATATGTATCCACCGGGATATATGTTTTCCAATGAAAATGATTGCAAATAGAAGGCCGGGACATAAATGGTTCAACAGTAGGCTTCGCCAATTGCGTAATGAATTACGTTAAAGAGGAACTTTGATATCTTGAAGTCTTCAACTGACTGGTCGTCTTTTGTTAAAATACGTAAAAGTTATAGAAGGGCGCTGAATGAAGAGAAACGTGGTTATTTTGCAGAGGCCATTTCGTCCTCTGACAATAGAAGTAAAACCATTTGGAATATAGTGAAACGGGAGCAGTCAATTAAAACTAATCTTGCTCCAGCTACATCTCTGTCGCCTCATGATTTTAACTTGTATTTAACCACTGTGGCTGATGTTATAGCACGGACACTTGATGATACTAATAATGACCCCCGAGTGTTTCTTCACAATGTCCAAAAATCTTCTAATCTTTCTTCATGGCCCCAGTAATTGAAGCGGATATTGAAAGAGCCATATTTAATTTGAAAAATTCACCTTGCCTTGATTACTATGATCTTAACAGCCGTATGATTAAAGCCGCTGCCCATGAGCTCACTGGGCCTCTTGGGGTACTTTATAATCGATGTAATGTTCATGGCCACTGGCCTAATGCTCTTAAAATTTCGAAGGTTTTACCTACCCACAAAAAAGGGGATATTAATGTCCTAGATAACTATAGACCCATATCAATTGTGCCAATTATTTCTAAAATTTTTGAACTAATTCTAAGAAAGGCTTTTGTCATACTTGGAAGCAAACTCCATAATTTCATCGTCACAATTTGGCTTCTGTAAGGGTTTCTCCACTAAGGGCACTATTAGCAATGATGGACAACATTGTACATGGGTTAGATGTGGGCGTATCCACGCATGCAACGGTGTGCGATTTAACTAAGGTATTTGACTGTGTAAGAACTGATTTGCTTTTATGCAAGTTGGAACACTATGGAATACGTGGGAGTGCTCTATAACTATTTGAATCTTACCTTAAGAACAGGGTACTGTTTGTGAATCATAATGATGTGAACTCAGTAATGCTCTCAAATTCAACAAGGGTTCCACAAGGATCTGTATTGGACCCAGTACTTTTCCTACTTTATATTAATGACTTACCTGCAGCCTTAAATGGTGTGTCTTGTGTCATCTTTGCAGATGACACAACGCTTTTGGTAAGAGGTGATGAGAATGATGGTGCGGAGGTACTTCCGAAAGCTAAAGATTGGTTCAGTAGCAAGTGGTTAAAACTCAGTATGTCTAAAACCCATGGTATATTGTCTAGTTCAGACAGATGGGCTATTAAGCCCAATCCGGTACGACTTCTAGGTGTAACATTTGATATGGATTTAAATTGGTCCGGGCATGTTGGCCACCTCTGTTCTAAGATGTCATCTCAAATCTTTGTAATACATCAATTGAGTTCATGTTTGGACCGCCCCACCCTAAGGATGGTCTATTTCGCATTGTTTCATTGTGTACTGTCATATGCCGTTGTTCTCTGGGGAGATTCTGCCTATTCTTACAAAGTCTTTTACTTACAAAAAGCTGCTATGCGAGTTATCGATGGAGCACCATACAGTACCCATTGCAGGCCGCTGTTTAAGAAATATGGGATATTTCCACTGCCTTGCGTATATGTCCTTGAAACACTACTGCTAGTGCACAAAAGTATAGAAAATCGGACATCACACTGTGACAGGCACAATTATAGCACAAGGCGGGGGACGGATCTTATACCTTCTTACTCACGAATTAGAATGTCTCAAATGAATAAAGTTGATTTAAATTTATATAATAAATTCATGAGCTACCATAGAAGCTTGGATATTAAATCATTGAGTTTATATTCTTTTCATAAGCTGGCGAAAGATTTCCTCATCAGTCAATGCTTTTATAGTGTGGATGAGTTCAGGGCATATACTATTTAAATTTATGTGCTTGTTATTTTCATATGTTTTGTGTTTAAAAAAAGGGGGAAAAGAGGAAGAGGGGAAAAAGGGGAAAAACTTTTTCCTTACTTCTGACTAATTTTATACTGTATTTTGTAATGTATTTTATTGTGTAATTGATTTTATTTCTACTTGGAATTATGTTTCTATATTTAGAATTTTAATCAATCATGTATGTGAATTAATTATGTTGTGACATAAATGTATTGTAATATACATTGTCAATAAAGCATCTATCTATCTATTATTATTAGAGGCCTTTCGGCCTCGTTATTCCCTGGCTGAGGAGGGACTCTCACATATTCTCTACGACAGAGGTGGGATACATAATCACAAGGATGTTGTTTTGTGAAGGCACGATGCTCTTGATGCATTTCACACCACAGGTCATGCATCCGTGCCATGTATCCTCTCCCCGCGGGTGGGTGTCCCTACTTTCGTGACACTGCAGAAGGTGGTCCCTTAGCTCATCTGTCCACTCAAAGCGTCCGTGTACGTGACCATTGTCGTCAAAAGGCCAATCGTCCGGTTGGACCCCACCACCTTGCCTATGAAGGGGTCGATTGTGGGGACCATCTCCTTGGCTGTTAGGAACCAGGAGGGACAGCTTGTTGAGGGGTTAGCCCAGCAAGCCAAAGGCCGACATCAGAAGGGAAGTTGCTTTCCCTCCCGGGTGCGCAGGTGCTGCCGATCCGATTTTCCACCCTTAGCTTAGGTAAGTGGTGTCGCTGCTCACCAAGGTCTTGGATGTTGGATGACCCCCTGCTTATATTATTATTAATATTATTATTATTTTAGATTCGAGAAATTATTATTTTAAAGTGTTTAAAACCAGTAATAAATTTTTAAATACGACTTCCCAACTTTTTTATATTAGCCTCTTATGCACATATCTGCATAATACATTTATTTGAGGCTTTGAATTAAAAAAAAATAAAACTTTTTTTTACAAAACTGCATGTTGTCATTAATAACAATATATTTTTGACCCATTTTTTATACACTATTTAAATTTTGATTTCCAGTGGCGTAGGTCAAAATTAAAAAAAATGTTTTTTGTTTTTTATGACTAAATGGAATGCTCTCATTCATAGCAGTATATGTTTGATACATTTTTCATTCTCACTTTTTAAATTTGGATTACCAGTTGCGTAGAACGTCAAAAATTGAATAACAAATCAATAATATTATTTGTTTCTTCTCTCGACAAAATGGAATAAGCGTAGATATCTATAAATAAATTAAATAAATAGTATAGCCTTCAAAACTTTCAATGTAGAAATCTGTGTATAAATGTGATTTTAAAATGAATCTCGAGTCTAACTCGGGCGTGTAAAGCAAAAACCACGTGAATGCTTTATGGTCTTCCTGCCTAAGTGTGACTATTTACACACTGGCAAAAGCATTACGGGATTAGAAAGATGCAGAAGCCAACAAAAGGCCAACCAGCCATTTCTGATATTCTCCTACTGAGAGAAATAGTAACAAATCAGTTACCTTCATATTATGAGTTACTTCCGATTTTGTAGTACTCTCGGCTTGAAAGCTTGGACCTTCCAAAATAAGTGGGCTTGCATGTAGGCTGACATCTCGCTAGAAGTTAGAAACTAATATCATGTAATTTTCCAGATATAAATATAGAATTTTAGCTTAACTCTTAAGAAATGAGTTAAGACTCCATCAGTGAAGAAAATAACTAATCTAAGGAGACTTTATCTTCAAAATTAATAGATTCGATTTTCAAAGAACAATAACTTTATTGGTGAACGGTACTGGACAGACATTATTAGACATACTTGACTATCTATAGTTACAATCAAGTGAACGTTCGAATGGTAAAACAATATTTATTTTTACTTGAATATTGTAACAAAACATCGCATAGATAACGAATAGTAATAGCATTACAAAAATTTCACATGGGTCACTTCAAGAATAAAACACTAAGTAGGTATATTTCGATAAATTATGTAAAAGAAGTATATAATGGCTGTAGTTACAGACTTACCTTCTTTTTCTTCATTGTCTTCTTTTTACGGCGCCGTCGTAGAACTTTTATTTTTTCAATTTCTGTGTCGCTATTTGAAGAACTATCACTACCTGTACTTTCCTTTTCTGAAAGCGACAATTTTAAAGTTGCTTTACATATCTAAAAAATAGGTATATTTTCATTAATTTGTAGTTGATTTTAAAGTAGAAAAGTATGAAAGTAGAGGTACCTACTCGCATATTGTTTAGAGTCATGCAAAATATATTTGTTTTTATTACATATTTATTTTCTTTGGAAAATCTGGATTAAATTGAATTGCGATATTATAGTGCGAATTGTGAAGTTATTTAGACTAAAATTAAATATCCTTATCTTAGTAGGTAACTAAAAAAATTGTTCCTGTTTACAAGTTATATAACTTATATATATATACAGGGTGTCCACCTAGTGCGCGTAAGTCCAATATCTGGGTTAATAAAAGAGATAACTTAATTTTTTTTTCTACAGGGTTGTGTAATATCCCGAGCTGCACAAAATGAAAATATATTTACATATTCAGGGTGTTCAGTTTTTCCTGGACAGGTACCAACTTCATTTTTTTAAATGGAAACCTATATTTTTTATGGCATTATCGAATTCTACGTAAAAAATTAGTGGGACTTTGTGCATAACACTGCTATTGAAATATTGATAGTTTTCGAGATATTTGACTTTTAATTTTTTTTTCTTATGTTTCGTCACTTCTAATAGTTGACATAATTATGGTTGTATGACAGCTAGAAATTATTTTTTTTCAGAAACTGTAGAGTGAAGATGGCTCTTTCGAAAAACGTATCAAAAGTTGACCTGCGATGTACAGGGGGCAACAGAAATCGTGCCAAACCTGATGGTTTAAAATTTAAAAAATCTCGACTTTTTCAAATGGAACACCCTGTGTTTTATGATTTCATTAGATGCCTTTCTGTAGACTCTACAATTTTATAATAGCTTTCCCTATACCTAAGTTGCGTAGTTTTTGCAAAAAACCCACTTTTATGAAAAATACCCGATTTGCGCACGTTCCTTTCTCGGGAAAAACGCAGTGAGCGTCTGTCACGCAATAAAATTTGTGACAATCAGTTTACATGTCATTTCTTCTTTTACTGAATATTCACGTACGAGTTTAGAGTAAGTACTAAGTGTGCATACAATGAACTATTCAAAAGAAGAATTAGTGAAAATGGTTTATGCCTTAGGAGAAGCTCATGGAAATTGTTTGCTAGCAGCACGTATTTACAAAGCAAATAATCCAGATTTACAGAGATTTCCACGTGCTGACTGTTTTGAAAATGTGAAAGAAAGATTTGAAAGAACAGCAAATGCGAATTATGAGAAAACTACCAGGAGACATGACGGTAACAATGACGATATTCAGTTTAATGTTGTGGCGTCTGCTGTTGAAAATCCAAATATTAGTGTCAGGAAAATCAGTAATAATCTTGGAGTTTCCAAAAGCTTGACAAACAAGATACTGAAGAAGAATAATTTTCATCCGTATCATATTAAAAACCATCAAGCACTGTTACCTCAAGATCACCTAAACCGCCTGCAATTTTGCCACTGGGCATTGGATAAAATTCAAGAAAGTCCAAACTTTTTTATGAATGTCTTGTTTACTGACGAATCAACATTTTCAAACACATGCTTACCCAATCGTCGCAACTTTCATCACTACGCTGACAATAATCCAAGATTATTGAGGGTACTAGATAATCAGCATCGTTTCAAAGTGAACGTGTGAGCTGGAATTTGTGGAGAACATATTGTTGGACCGTACTTTTTTGAAGGCAATTTAACTGCCAATGTGTATTTGCATTTTTTGCAAAACGAACTTCCCCTTCTACAGCTACAGAATAGGCCCGCTGATTATTTGGTTCAACAATGGTTTCAGCATGATGGTGCCCCTCCACATTCCACTTTAGCGGTACTGTGATTATTTTATTGTTGTAGTACTTTTCCTATTATCTATTCATATTTCAGATTAGAGAACACCTAAACCACGTATATCCAAATAAGTGGTTAGGTCGTGGTGGTCCAGTTCCTTGGCCTGCACGTTCGCCTGATTTAAATATTCTGGACGTTTTCTTGTGGGGTTATATCAAGGAGCGAGTATACGAAGTACCACCAACGGATATGCAAGACTTGAAAGAAAAGATCCAAAATGAGTTTCTAACCATAACGCCCGAAATGTTAAGAAATGTTCACATTCATTTTCGTCGTAGATTAATGCTTTGTGTTGAAAACAACGGTGGACATTTTGAGCATTTACTTTAGGTTAGCTTGCTTGTATGAGTATTGCGTATTCTTTTTTCAATACTCTATGTATATTCATCCATTTCACTAATAATTTTTCTAACTACGGTACCACCGTTTGGTTTTCAATATGATACGTATGAAACTTCTTCTTCAATATCTTATTTGTCGAGCTTTTGAAAACTCCAAGATTTCTACTGATTTTCTGATACTAATATTTTTGGATTTTCAACAGCAGAAACCACAACATTAAACTAAATATTATCGTTGTTACTCCCATGTCTCCTGGTAGTTTTCTCATAATTCCCATTTGCTGTTCTTTCAAATCTTTCTTTCACATTTTCAAAACAGTCAGCACGTGGGAATCTCTATAAATACGTGCTGCTAGCAAATAATTCCCATGAACTTCTTCTAAAGCATACGCCAGTTTTGCTAATTCTTAATTACATGTAGAGCTTTTATGATTTTTTACTTTTATTTACAAATAAATGGTAACTTTCTATAAAGACTTGTTTATTAAACTGAAATTATCTAAATTTTTCAGTTATTTTTATTTTAAGAAGTGTAAACTAATACATTTTATAAAAATAAATAGCCTTACAATATTTTTTCCGTCAAAGGAGTGCGCAAATCGGGTATTTTTCATAAAAGTGGGTTTTTTGCAAAAACTACGCAACTTAGGTATAGGGAAAGCTATTATAAAATTGTAGAGTCTACAGAAAGGCATCTAATGAAATCATAAAACACAGGGTGTTCCATTTGAAAAAGTCGAGATTTTTTAAATTTTAAACCATCAGGTTTGGCACGATTTCTGTTGCTCCCTGTATATCGCAGGTCAACTTTTGATACGTTTTTCGAAAGAGCCATCTTCACTCTACAGTTTCTGAAAAAAAATAATTTCTAGTTGTCATACAACCATAATTATGTCAACTATTAGAAGTGACGAAACATAAGAAAAAATAATTAAAAGTCAAATATCTCGAAAACTATCAATATTTCAATAGCAGTGTTATGCACAAAGTCCCACTAATTTTTTACGTAGAATTCGATAATGCCATAAAAAATATAGGTTTCCATTTAAAAAAATGAAGTTGGTACCTGTCCAAGAAAAACTGAACACCCTGAATATGTAAATATATTTTCATTTTGTGCAGCTCGGGATATTAGACAAACCTGTTGAAAAAAAAATTAAGTTATCTCTTTTATTAACCCAGATATTGGACTTACGCGCACTAGGTGGACACCCTGTATATATACAGTGAGGACATATAGTCCGTCGTCCCCCCTCTAGTAGATAGGCAAAACCACTATCAAGCCAAAAACCCATGTATTTTTAAAGGGGCCTAAATTTTGCAAAAAAGTGAGTAATTTTACCCCCCTCCACTTTCCTTTTGGAGACATGCCATGCCTCCCAACCCATTATGCAACCCTTGCGCTTGCGTAGACGCTCTGCAGTTAACTGTGCACCCTCACAGCCATCGCCCAGGAGGTCGCAATCATAGCTTCTGCAACCGTCCTCCGGGTACCTACCGCGTTCTCCACGGACTTATTTTTAGCGGGGAAATTCGACCACCGGGTATCATCCGCCAGACGCGGTTCTTCAGCTATCTACTCAGTTATCTGCGGGTCTCTCTCCCTTCACTTAAGAACGGAGGAACTCGTATTCAAGCCGCACAGGAAAATGTAATATATAAAACATCATCAACGGGATTTACACAGGCGTAATTTTTAAATCTCCAAGTCATTCATAAATTGTTTATTGTAGCGCTTTGAGTCGGTATATTTTCACTTACATAAATCTGACGGAAATATCAGCTATTTTATTTATTTATAATTGAGGTGTTTCGACGCATCGAGACTCAGCTGCAAAATCTAGCATTGCTCGCCCGATACGACTTCCCCACCTTGCTCGTTTACGTTCCTCGGTAGCTCGTTACCCCCTATTATTAATTTTTAATATATATATTTTTTAGAAAAAACCAGTACGTTTAATTAGTTCGCGCTAATTTTTTACAATCGACAAACCCACAGATGCATTTTTAACATTAATGGGATGTTATTATTGGTATAGTGGATTTATTCATTTCAGAGATTCTACAGTTCCAATTATATATTATATGGAGTTAAAATACTGTCTAGAATGAAAATAGATAGGTAGTTATTTCAAGTTATATGATATAAGTTTATCTCAATATCCTAGTCATCACAAAGGATAAAAAATTACCAATTGGTTACACAGTACAAATTGGCATCGGATATTTATTTTTAGATTTAATATGTACAGTGTGTGTGTACTTAAATATTAGTGGAGTAAGAAAGGTTTCTTTGTAGGTATTTAGTGTTGCATGTACAATTAAAGTGATATTTTCTTCAATGTAAGAAGGAGTACGGCATACCCGAGTATCTAGGTAAGTACTTACTTTACATTATTATTTTTCTAGATCAAAAAGTTCCCTATTATTGCTTATAAGTTTTATTTTCCTAACCAACAAGTTATAAATCCACACAACAAAAAATATCAATAGTTGTAATATTTTATTAGTTTGAGCATCTGTAAGTACATAGTTAGATGTAAATAATAGTTTTCTAACAAGTATGAACCTTTCAATTTTTATAGACTTTTTAAAATAGATAGCTATCAAGTTTGATGTAGGTGCAATATACAGGATATATCATAATTATCTTGCTATTATTATTATTACAATTTATTCAAAATAGATCTAACAGTCAAATGTTAAGGAATTAAAAAATACTCTTTGTTGTGTCAATAAGCTTTAATGTGTACAAGGTAGCATAGCTGAAAATTGTAGGAACATTTTAGTATACCATACTTATGTTTTCAGCTGCTGCGTACTATAAATTTTTGATTTATTTCTACGGTAGCTAAATATTTTATCAAGGTATTTTTTAACAAAAATTTTTCATAATACATACAAGATTGGAGCAACATTCACCCATTTAACTTTACATGAAGCTTTACATAGTTTACACTAGTTGTTAGTATTTTATAATTGATTTTAGCCCAAGCTCATTTTTATATAGAGAGAGACATTCAATGCTATTAAAATTAAAATATCGAATTTTAAATTTTCCTACATAACCATAATTTGCAAATAAATAGTTTTATATAACAAAAACTAAGTCAAGCTTAGTTATTATATAGAACGTTTCAACATTAACCCGAAAATATTTCCAAAGCCAAAAAGATGCAATGTCGTTTAACAAACGATTGGAAGCGCCTGCGTTCTCGCGATACAGGGTATTAAAAAGAAACGGATTTTATTTGTCTTATTAGACTAGATATTGTTACTTACCTATTAATTGCTTACAATTTTTCCTGTTTAATTTTCATTCATACTGAAACACTATGAACACTTCAGAAAGCTTTTTATTCTGAATATATAGACCAGAGCCTAAATTATTTATTTTTTATATACAGAGTATGACGTACATATCTACATAAGTAGACAGAGGGATATAACACTTTGAGTATACATTGCATAGACCAGAGTTTAAGATTTTTATTTGATATATTATATATTCCGCACTTAAAGTACGTAGTAAATCGAAAGGGAATAATACAGGGTGTGCAATTAAAGTAAGATTGATTTTAGGTTGTATGATATTTACTAAAAAAGCAAGGATTGGAAAATACATAGGCTTCAAACATACAAATCTGAACAGGTTACAGTTGGCTGACATCAAAGAAGTGCGTACGTGACTTTTGAGCATTTAACATATCTGTTAACATTTAATTAACAGATTTATTAGATTTCTTATCTTCAAACGACACAATCAATTCATTTAACCTTGGGACTTTTTGCTTGTCGAAACTCATCTATATAGTGTTTTCTTATATAAGTATTACTTTAACTAAGTTTTCATTGTAAGTGTAAAAAAAAGATATTTGAGTTTCAATATTTGAATTTAAAGTTTATAGGTATATTCTCTGACTGGAGATGCTAGAATCCATCATAAAATAGCTGCTTCCGATTTCTACTTCTGGTCTCCCGAAATATGTGATGTGGGGTATCAAACAATTCATCTCAACGTCTAGAATACTAATTTAACTAAATTTTATTTAGAGATGACGTCACAAAGATAGTTAAGTTACAGTTAATTTACCTCTAGTTCCTTTATATAATTAATGTTTTCAAGAATTTCAGTTTTACATAAGAAATAATATTTAAAAAACAATCTGTCTATATTTATCGGATACACCCAGTACATAAGACATTATATTTAGAAAGTATAACAGTATTTTTATTGCTTCGCTCTCACGATATTTAGCCGAGATTGTGCAGCTGTGGATCACGTATTTCAACATATTACAGACATGAAATAATTTTTAAACAAGTCTCGACTTGTTGCTTACTCAGGTTAACCTTGATTACAATGCCGTGTACCGTGTATATAAGGTAAATGTGGAAATGTAAATCCACATTTGTGACCCACATTTTAAACTGTGCTGTGTGTGTGTTGGTCGAGATAATTCCAGTGTATTTTAATCATTATTTAGTGAACATTATTAGTATAGACATTAAGTATTCAGTAGTAGTATAATTATTTGTGCCCCAGTGATATTTAAAAGTAAGTACATTTTTAATATATTTAGTGGTTGGTATTTAGGAGATAAAACAGCATTCATTTTTGTTATTTCTTTCCAACAAAATATTATTTATCCTGGACAATGGTACCGAAATCGTTCGTATTTCATGTTTTTGAATATCAGCTGAGCTATGCTGGCGTTTTCAAGATAAAGATTTTTAGCATAAATAGCATTTTAATATAAATATATGGTTAGGAAGCAATTAGACTATACTAAAGCAAAATTACACATTTTTTAGATCAATATCTCATTAAAAAACAAATATTTTCTATATTTTAAATACATCCATGTATGCTTCAATGTTTTTCTTATTCAATAAAACCAATAACAAGTATGGGTTTTTATTAGGAATAACCAAAACTAGCCATTTTTTAGAATGACTAGACTAGAACTAAAAATTTATAATTATTTCTCAAAGCTAATTCTATAACATTCTACTGTATCAAGTAAAATTGTTTTTACACTACAGTATTAAATTCAGAATGTATATTTGATTAATCTTTTGCGAATTTTTCTCTAATTTCAGGCAATTGTGTGGGAAGCCATAAATCGAATTTAATTAGGCAAATTTAATTTCATTATCCAATTGTAGTTTTATTAACAAATATTAAATATATACCTATATTACCTAAATTATTTATTTGTAGTACCCCAAAGCAAATAGTCCCAAAATACTTTCGAAAATCATAGGTTTTACCATTTATTATATACGTAATTATGACCTGAAAAAGTTTGTTATGTTGTATTTGAATACTATATACTTAAAAAGTATTTTTACTTTGGAAATTGTAACAAAGAAAGATTTATCTAAATTCTATTAGAATTTATTGGTAAATATAAATGGCGTAAAATTGATACCTGAATCCCGTGGTTCGAATCCGGGTTCTAACATGAAAGTTTAAATCCATTTCTCGATTCAACAGATTTTAAACTCCCCTCCGCTCACGTACACTACGAGCACAGCTTACCATTTGTTATGGTAAGCTGTGCTACGAGTATGTAGATCGCAGTCACTTCTCTTGTATCGGGTACGGCTATTGCAAACGCTAAAAAACCGTGC
This sequence comes from Pogonocherus hispidulus, assembly GCA_963924545.1. Classification (NCBI taxonomy): domain Eukaryota; kingdom Metazoa; phylum Arthropoda; class Insecta; order Coleoptera; family Cerambycidae; genus Pogonocherus; species Pogonocherus hispidulus. Next base: position 46,995,913 of record OZ004699.1, read on the forward strand.
AGATGAGCCGTTCGTTTTAAGGTTCGCTCCGCACCTTCCGAAGAAGTATATTCTTGTAGAGGTATTTGTTTTTGTTTGTTTATTGATTGTTATTACAGACATTATTTGAAATTTCATACATTCGCTGGTTGATAAGTGAAACATCGAAACAGTATAATAATTATATAATTGTTTTAGTACTTGCAATTCATTTTTTGTTTTGTTATTTATTGAAAAGTATAGTACAAAGAAAAAGGACTCGGATGAGAAAAAATATTCTATACAGGGTGTTCTAAACATAATTTTATGTTAGGTAGGGAATTTACAAATATACAGGTTTTAAGATCAATGTATTATTTTTTATTTTATGGAATGTATCTATATTATGTAAGTATTTTCTATTACAGGTCGCGATAATACCTACAGATACTGACTGGCTTTGGAAACTGTACGCTTTTCAAAGAAATTGGGGTTTTATCCACGCGAAATTTTTAAATCCGTAATTGCCCGCGAAAGGCTTTCGAGCTACCGAAACCGTTTTTGAAGGCTGTTTTGTTATACCTTTGTAAGGTTGTTATAGGTTTGGTAATAACTAATAATCTATAATCTGAAAATAAAATGTGTCTATAGGACACAAAATAATATTAATTTCATTCAATCAATACATTACAGTGTGTTCTAATTTTTTGTAATTTTGTATGGTCAGTTTTTATAAGAAGTACCTAGGTATTGTTACCGTTTAGCTACTTTTTAAATATCATATACAGAACAGAGTATTTGATCATATTAATTTAGTTCTATCGATACATACAGAGTAACCTGATCTTGCTACAGTTCTAATTTATGTAGGCTGTTTTATAAGTAGATATTGTTACATGTAATTCATTTTTTGTTTTTATATGAGAAAGTATAGAATAAAGGAACCTACAGCGACTTGGAGATGGAAAACATTAAATATATAAATATTCTCAGCTTAAACTTCAGTAGATAAGCTATGCCGGTACTTAGTTTAAGTAGATAGAACATACCGTTTTTTAGCTTGAGGATACCTGGAACATATGAAACCGTATCTAAAAAATAATTATTATAACAGCCTGCCTCTTTTTGCAGAGTCTTTTTGATGCCTCTTTTTGCTGCAGTTTGCAACACAGTAGCAAAACATATTTAAATATTCTCCCTTAGGGGTTTTTTAGTAGATGGGTTATATCAGCCATTTAGTTTATGCTGGGTTTATGATGGGTTATTTCAGCCATATAAATTTTCTGTTGACGGCATGGAAAAGGAAATATTAGTGTACATTATTAATATTGAACATCTCTGTGATAAAAATAGCAGATTGTCTGAATGTTGACCAGAGATAAATATTGTTTAGAAAAAAATATTTGTTACTGGGTGTTCAAATAACTACCATTATTTTTTACATTTAAACAAAGCTATTACCTCAGTTTTTATTTTTGTTACATTTTGATAACTTCAAGTCAAAGAAAACTTATTAAATTCAAACTATATTTTTTCTCCGTTCAGACTAGAACAAAAATTATCTTTCAAACAATGCATTGTAGATGTTGAGGTTATATTTTTCATAATATTTATAAATTTCTATCAGAGTATCCATGTGACATTGAGTTAAATAAAAGTACGTTTTTATTAAAGTCTACACAATCTATTACTTGGGGCTTTTGTTGCAATTTACAATACAAAATATTAATTTTCATTTAAAGCGAATTGTTGTTAATATCATAAAGCTGAAAAATCAGGAGAAATAAAAGTCTGGGGCAAATTAGAATGAAACCGTGAGGCCAGGAAGTGAGATATTTTTAATAATATTACTATACTACTTACATGGATGTGTCTATATATTTTAAATTTAAGCTTTGATTTAATCAATTGTGTCGCTTTTGAAATAATACGCTTCATGTTGTTAGGGTGCCAAATAGTTTCATATTGCTATAAACGGTTAGTTTTGATTACATTTTTTATCAATCCCCAGGTTGATATCCAGAATTCTTTAATCAGTATTTTTTTAATTTATTATATTTAGCTTACAGGCTAATACGTCATTGATTTAATATAAATAGCTGATAATTAACTGCTAATTTTTTGTAAATTATTTTCGACCTTGAATTGCAGCTTTCTTTTTGTTGTTATAGGTTTAATTATTTTAGCTATTAATTAATTCTCACCTCATAGTTTAGGATTTTTTTTTTTGCGATTGATATATTTTTAAGTTTGATTGACATTCCAAATTCATTCTGTTTTAACTTTCGTTTATATTCCAAGCTTTAATCGTTTTATTCAATTTAAGCCTCTAGGTTAATTATTTTTATATTTTTAGTTCGATAATATCGACTTGGAAGAAGTTTTGGGTCTCTAAATCTGATACCGTTTTATTAGTGAATATCTTAAAGGCGAGTATATTTTTATTTGACCTTACATTGATGGAACTGGTTTCACATTACCTTTTGAAATTGATTATTAATTTTTATATATAGTGTTAGAAATACCTAATTTTTATTTATCGTATTTGAGATAATTATTTAAATTTATCTTTTAAATCTTCTTTTGGTTTAGGAATTAATGAGGTAACTTTGATTAGTAATTTTTATATATAATTTTGTTTTATCTTGATAATGTTCATATATTTTTTAATATTTACAAATTCCTATCAGAGTATCCATGAGATATTAGGGTAAATGATGTATGTTTTTTCTTAAAAATTGATTTATTACTTGGGGATACTGTTACAATTTATTAAGATATGATTTCAAGTTTGGGGGGAGATTAGAAGATTAGCATTTTAATAATATATTGCATAGATGTATCTATATATTTTAAATTTAGCTTTTATGGATTCTTTTGGTTGCCTGGTTATCCACCAGTAGTTATCAACATTTTACGTGACGGTTGTTAACAGTTAGCCGCATTTAGCTACATTTAAAGTTTATTAAATTAAATTAAAATAATCAACATAAGACGACTGAAAATTGATAAAGAGAACATAATTTTTCTAATTTTAATTGAATCACCTTACTTCTTATCCGAAAGCCATTTGTATGATGTAATCATTGATAGAGATTACACATTATTATGTGGTTAGAGGCTATGAGATTATACCGTTTTTTATTGGATTATTTCAATGTTTGAATATATGAATGAGTTTTTGCTTGCAGGTGAAACGCTAAAATATAGATTTATAATCGGCATTCAATAGTTGTAATATTATTTTGATTTTTTTTTGTTTTTATTTAAATACCGTAAATCCTTTGTCTCATCAATTTTTTAATAATATTTTGATTAATTTATATCACGTTTCTCGATTGTTTCAGATTACAGCTCACTGACACAAGGTAACTGAAAGTTACTAAAAAGAACTTTTTACAGTTAAAACAGTATCGTGCTTATTGCGCAATATTTCATCATTTTATTGGGTTCGAGGCTACGTGCTGATTTCGAGATTAAATTGATTGATATAAAAGCAACTGGTAACATCTAGCTTCTCATTCATACTGTTAGTGTTCGAGAGAGAAGACGTGTCCTAGCTTTTATCATGGGTGCATCAGAAATTTTTAATTATTTAATTTTTGCCATCTCCAGTATTCTTGGTGTATTGTCTACATCATACACCGAGGAGGCTGCTCGAGATGGTCTGAAGAATTGTAATAAAGCCGTATGGAATATTAATAAGCAACTGAAAACTGCTAAGACAGTGGGGGAAAAACAACACCTGTTATCAACGCTAGCTACCATCAAGACCCAGAGGAACCAGATTAAGGCATACATCAAACGGGGTTCTGGTATAACAAAACGGAAAGAAACAGCAACAAATCGGGTTCATTGGGATGACTCCACCAGCGCGTTTGCGTGCAATATTCGTACTGGTGTCATTTCCAATTTGAAACATAAGCACCCCAGAGAATTTCTCAAGGACTGCTTCACTCTCTTCAGACGTCGAATTGTCAACGCCTTGAAAAAAAATGAGGCTGTCAAGGTAAATGCAGTGTTCTGTGGGCAGTTTATGTTGCAAAAGGCTGATAGAATTATTGAGGAGCCAAAATATTTTAATACCAAAAATTCTCCTATTTATCGCGATACTAACATAGATGAGTGGTTTCAAGCGCATGTTGTATCACCTATTCTAACAAAATTATCGGAGTATCAGGAACGCGACAGTGGGTGGGCATTGAAGAGTATAATGAATTTGGGGGTAAATATTAATAAATTCACCCCACAGTTAGGCTCTTCATATATAGAACTACCTAAACAAATCAAAACAAAGCGAGCCTGCATCAACGTTAAAAACGATGATCAAGCCTGTTTCGCTTGGGCAGTAACTTCAGCTCTTTATCTTGTTGCTGATTATCGTCATCACTCTGATAGACTCTCATCATACCCTCATTATTCTACAGTTTTAAATTTTAAAGACATAGTTTTTCCAATGTCTATTAGGCAGATTCCTAGATTTGAAAATCAAAATAATTTATCAATAAACGTGTATATTTTGAAAAAAATTAGTAAAAATTTTATAACTCTCCCCACATATTTAACTAAAGATAAAAAAGATCAGCATGTAAACTTGTTACTTATTCAAAATTCGTATGATGATGAGAACGCGGTAACATCTAACGATACGATGCCTATTCAGTATCATTATGTTTGGATTAAAGATTTATCTCGACTTTTAAATTATCAGCTTTCTAAAGACGGACATAAAAAAATTTTCTGTGATAGATGCCTACATTATTTTTACAGTCAAGAAAAGTTGGATAAACATTATGAAGATTGCAAAAACATGAATGAATGTAAGATTAGGTTACCGAGCGAGAAGGATAAAGAGTTGAAATTTAAAAATTTTAAAAATAAGGAAAAGGTGCCGTTCATCGTGTATGCTGACTTGGAAAGTGTCCTCAAGCCAGTGAATGATGAAAACAAATATCAAGAGCATGTACCAGCCGCCGTAGGTTAATATGTCAAATGTTCATATGATTCCACATTATCTTTTTATCGATCTTATCAGGGTGAGGATTGTATGTCATGGTTTGCGGGGGAACTTAAACAGTTTTCAGATGATGTCGAAACCTTTTTTCCTTGCCCTTATGATATTGATATGACGTCACAACAGGAACTTGAGTTTCAGGCGGCTACACATTGTCATATTTGTGAGCAGCCCTTCGGTCCTGAGGATGTTAAAGTACGGGATCATTTTCATTTAAGTCCTGAAAATAATTATCGTGGTCCTGCTCATGAGGGTTGTAATATTAATTATAAAGATGCGGTAGTTATACCGGTAGTTTTTCACAATTTGAGCGGGTACGACGCTCATTTTATACTGGAAAATATTGCTAATGATATGGCAGGACGCGTTGATATATTACCTATCACTAAAGAAAAATATATATCTTTTACAAAAAATTTAGATCAAAATTTAATCAAATTCCGGTTTATTGATTCATATAGATTTATGGGCTCAGCCTTGGATACTTTAGCTTCATATTTGACTGAATTTCCAAATTTAAGAAACGAATTTCATGATTTAGCTGAAGAACGACTTAAACTGTTAACTAAAAAAGGTGTGTACCCCTATGATTTTATGGATAATTTTGATAAATTTAATTTCGAAACTTTACCTGATATTAAAGGATTTTACAATAAACTTAACGATACCGACATAGAAGAGGCAGATTATGAGCATGCGAAACTTGTATGGGATAAATTCAAAATTCAAAATTTATTACAATATACTGATCTATATATGAAAACGGATATTTTACTTTTAGCAGATGTCTTTGTGCAATTCCGGAACAGTTGTTATCAAACTTACGGTTTAGATCCCACGCACTATTACACTCTTCCTGGATATACTTGGGACTGCATGCTATTTAAAACTCGACAAACCTTGGAACTGTTGACTGATATCGACATGATAATGTTTGTCGAGCGAGGAATACGAGGCGGACTAAGTCAATGTTCAAAACTTAAATGTGTTGCTAATAATAGATATATTCCAAATTTCGACCCTAGTAAACCTTCATCATATATAGCTTATTTTGATGTTAACAATCAGTATGGTTGGGCTATGTCACAACACTTGCCATACGGTGGGTTTGAGTGGGTAGATTCAAATATTGATTTCACTACTGTACCTGATAGTGCTCCGGAAGGCTATCTCCTCGAGGTAGACTTGGAGTATCCTCAGCATTTGCACGATTTACATAAAGATTTACCCTTCTGCCCTGAACATAGCGCTCCACCCAGTTCGAAAAATAAAAAACTTTTGGCTACCCTATATAATAAAGAAAAATATGTTATACACTATAGAACTTTAAAACAAGCACTAAAACACGGTCTTATATTGAAAAAAGTTCATAGAGTTTTGAAATTTAAACAGTCTCCCTGGTTAAAGCCTTACATAGATTTGAACACTAAATTACGCCAGGCAGCTAAGAATGAATTTGAAAAAAATTTATTTAAATTAATGAACAATGCTGTATTTGGAAAAACCATGGAAAACATTAGAAAACATTCCAACGTTAAATTAATCAATAAATGGGTTGGACGTTATGGAGCTGAGGCTTTGATTTCTAGACCAGAGTTTAAAGCAGCCACAATTTTCAGTGAAAATTTGGTTGCTATTGAACTAAATAAGACAGAAATTTTCTTTAACAAACCGATATATGTGGGCATGTCAATACTGGATCTAGCCAAGACAACCATATATGATTTTTATTATGAGTACATGAAACCGGAGTTGGGTAACGACTGTTCTTTGCTTTACACAGATACTGACTCTTTAGTACTAGAGATAACTGATAAAGATATATATGAGGTCATTCGTCGCGACTGCCATACTCGTTTCGATACCTCAGTCTACCCGCCTGATAATCAATATAACATCCCTCTTGTAAATAAAAAAGTTTTAGGCTTGATGAGTGATGAATTCCATGGTACACCGATAGAACTCTTTGTAGGTCTTAGATCTAAAATGTATGCTGTAAAACATCTTGGGTCAGATAATATCACTAAAAAGATTAAGGGTATTAAGAAAACTGTTATAAAACACGTTATTACTTTGGATGATTATTTAGAGTGTGTAGATAATTTTAAAAACAAATATATTAGTCAAAATTTAATTCAATCTGAAAAACATGCTGTATTTTCTGTAACCCAAGAAAAAATTGCTCTCAGTCCTGATGATGATAAGCGGTATTTAATTGAGGGGTCATATGAAACTCTGCCTTGGGGACATTATTCAGTCATAGATACATGCTAACTCTCCTCACTTTCTATAAATTTCTCTCAACTTGAAATTCAAAATTTTATATATTAAGCCGGTTCTTCTAATAAAATCTCTATAAAGCCAGATGCACTACCACCTTCAGACACTTAACCCTTGACCTTCAATCAGCTAACATGCCTAAAGAATGTTTCTGGGGAAGAGCATGCAATTGCTTTGAATGTACACCTAACCTCAAAGATCATTGCGAAGAATGTGGAAATGAATCCTATAGAGTTGCATCCATATACCAGCGAGATAGAAAGGGAATAGGACACTATAAATTTATGACATATTGTCACGATTGCTATCAACTACGCTGCGGTCTAAAGGAAACATCCAAACTCCAAAATATGATTAATCAAGTATCTGGAATACCACAAATTGCCGCAACAGATGATCTGGTTACTATATTGAAAAAAGATTTTGCGTTACAATCTCTTTTTCTAGAAGAACTAAAGAAAATCTCCAAAGGTTCTGCATATGTAATGATTCATCTAATACTACTCAGCAGAAAAATTACATATTATATCGAGTTACCATGCATAATACTAAAACAAGATGATATTCACCAGTGGTTTGAGACAATGGTGTTGCCTGGAGCTCTAAAAGAACTGCAGATATATTCCGATCCTGTCTTATTATCGATGTATATATATTATGATATTTGTTAATATATTGGAACTTTATTGAATACATAAGTATATTATATTAATTTCTATGAACTATATACCTACATAATTATATCTAATAAAACTTGTTCAGGTTACATTATTAAACATGAAATATAATAAAATGTATAGTAGAGTATAATAATAATTGACATGTATATAATTGAATAAGTAGATAATGAATAATAAAAAATATTATCCAAACTATGGTGTTTTATTTCATCAGGTAATAATGATAATCAATTAAAACAAGTTAAATAATATCTAGTCTTTATTTACAGATACACAATAGTCATTTTATTATGGGTACATTGTAATTGCAGTAAGTGGTATTATAATTTTTAGATATATTTTTTTAAATACTTTTAGCTGTCTCATGACAACAAAATCACTATGTTGTACATGTTGGTTGAGATGTTTAACTAGAAATGCTCCTTTTCTAGTCTTGTAAAGTATATATGTAATTCAGAGTTTTGGTTTTGTGACGGGGACAAAGTACATTTTCAATAGCAGGATAGACGATACAGGTTTGTTATAATATATTCAAGCCCTCTCTTCTCAGTATAATTAGAGGCTTGTCGCAAGTAATTTGCAATCTAGTAATTTTTCTTAAGTTATTGGGTTAGAACAAAACTTTATCTACATATTCATACTGTGATATTATTTTACCAATACAAAGAGAAGAACAAATTTTACAATATAACCTTTAGAGGGGTGGGGATTATAGAATTTTAATAACTAATAAATTATATTCATTTCTCGTAGCTCATCGATTATGTTTTTACAAAGAGGATGCCGCATATTCAATTTCTTATTGATAAGGCAATCCTTTAATTTATCAACAAGTTTATTAGGGTCATTCGGGGGTTCCTCCTCCTCAGAGTTTTTTGATCTATAAATGTATTTTCTGATAGGTTCGTCATGTTTAAATTTATCATCATTGTCCTGAGCTATACTTTTAGATGGGTAAGTTCTAGGTAGTGGATGGTTCTTGGTACTATCTGTCAGAGCATGGTCTTTCATGTTGTGGTGACTATGTTCATTTGGGTGTTTATTTTCTATGTGAACACTCAAGTTATCCTTACGCGTAAATTTCTGGTTGCATATGCTGCAAACAAAGAATACAGTCTTGTGTTTGTTTCGGTGGCGGCTTAGAGCACTAGGCCAGGAAAAATTTCTGTCACAAGTGATGCAAGCATACATGTCTACTGTTTGAATCATAAATGTTGAATCAGTAAGTTATCATATTATACATCCTTATATACCCTTAGTATACACCCCTATATTACTACCCTTGTTACCCTTATTATTGTTATCCTTATTGCCCTTATATACCCTTATTATTACCCTTATTGTTACCCTTATTACCCTTATTGTTACTTTATTATTACCCTATTATTAACACCCTGTATATTTCAAACATATAAGGATTTAACTGGAAACTTACAAGATAGTTATGGAAACCTACGTTGATTAAGAACTAGGAGACAATCTCGATAGTACCTCGATCTTGTGAAACTCTAGCAAAAATAACCAATTTGTTTAACACCTGTTATTTATTAAACATAAAGATTGGTTTTTCAATATAATGTCTTATATACCGGATGTCCCTGATAAAGATAGATAGAGGCTGTTTTTTAAATAAATGGTACCTGTTGAATATAAATACCTAAACAAAATAATCAGCATAACCTAACTCATGATAAGGTAAATTTTCTGTAACTTTAATATTTCAGCTTCACAACGTCAGAACTAAGTAAAATATTACGTGGGTATACTAGACCTCAAATAGGCTTGTTTGTGCCAAAATGGCCTTACCTTAAACTTTGTGCGCTTCTAATGAAACAAAAACTAAAATTCTTGAAAAAATTGTCTCTAAAAGAACTAGAGGTAAATTAACTGTAACTTAACTATCTTTGTGACGTCATCTCTAAATAAAATTTAGTTAAATTAGTATTCTAGACGTTGAGATGAATTGTTTGATACCCCACATCACATATTTCGGGAGACCGCAAGTAGAAATCGGAAGCAGCTATTTTATGATGGATTCTAGCATCTCCAGTCAGAGAATATACCTATAAACTTTAAATTCAAATATTGAAACTCAAATACCTTTTTTTCACACTTACAATGAAAACTTAGTTAAAGTAATACTTGTTTAAGAAAACACTATATAGATGAGTCTCGACAAGCAAAAAGTCCCAAGGTTAAATGAATTGATTGTGTCGTTTGAAGATAAGAAATCTAATAAATCTGTTAATTAAATGTTAATAGATATGTTAAATTCTCAAAAGTCACGTACGCCCTTCTTTGATGTCAGCCAACTGTAACCTGTTCAGATTTGTATGTTTGAAGCCTATGTATTTTCCAATCCTTGGTTTTTTAGTAAATATCTTACAACCTAAAATCAATCTTACTTTAATTGCACACCCTGTATTATTCCCTTTCGATTTACTACGTACTTTAAGTGCGGAATATATAATATATCAAATAAAAATCTTAAACTCTGGTCTATGCAATGTATACTCAAAGTGTTATATCCCTCTGACTACTTATGTAGATATGTACGTCATACTCTGTATATAAAAAATAAATAACTTAGGCTCTGGTCTATATATTCAGAATAAAAAGCTTTCTGAAGTGTTCATAGTGTTTCAGTATGAATGAAAATTAAACAGGAAAAATTGTAAGCAATTAATAGGTAAGTTACAATATCTAGTCTAATAAGACAAATAAAATCCGTTTCTTTTTAATACCCTGTATCGCGAGAACGCAGGCGCTTCCAATCATTTGTTAAACGACATTGCATCTTTTTGGCTTTGGAAATATTTTCGGGTTAATGTTGAAACGTTCTATATAATAACTAAGCTTGACTTAGTTTTTGTTATATAAAACTATTTATCTGCAAATTATGGTTATGTAGGAAAATTTAAAATTCGATATTTTAATTTTAATAGCATTGAATGTCTCTCTCTCTCCATAGAAAATGAGCTTGGGCTAAAATCAATTATAAAATACTAACAACTAGTATAAACTATGTAAAGCTTCATGTAAAGTTAAATGGATGAATGTTGCTCCAATCTTGTATATATTATGAAAAATTTTTGTTAAAAAATACCTTGATAAAATATTTAGCTACCGCAGAAATAAATCAAAAATTTATAGTACGCAGCGGCTGAAAACATAAGTATGGTATACTAAAATGTTCCTACAATTTTCAGCTATGCTACCTTGTACACATTAAAGCTTATTGACACAACAAAGAGTATTTTTTAATTCCTTAACAGTTGACTGTTAGATCTATTTTGAATAAATTGTAATAATAATAATAGCAAGATAATTATGATATATCCTGTATATTGCACCTACATCAAACTTGATAGCTATCTATTTTAAAAAGTCTATAAAAATTGAAAGGTTCATACTTGTTAGAAAACTATTATTTACATCTAACTATGTACTTACAGATGCTCAAACTAATAAAATATTTCAACTATTGATATTTTTTGTTGTGTGGATTTATAACTTGTTGGTTAGGAAAATAAAACTTATAAGCAATAATAGGGAACTTTTTGATCTAGAAAAATAATAATGTAAAGTAAGTACTTACCTAGATACTCGGGTATGCCGTACTCCTTCTTACATTGAAGAAAATATCACTTTAATTGTACATGCAACACTAAATACCTACAAAGAAACCTTTCTTACTCCACTAATATTTAAGTACACACACACTGTATATATTAAATCTAAAAATAAATATCCGATGCCAATTTGTACTGGGTTACCAATTGGTAATTTTTTATCCTTTGTGATGACTAGGATATTGAGATAAACTTATATCATATAACTTGAAATAACTACCTATCTATTTTCATTCTAGACAGTATTTTAACTCCATATAATATATAATTGGAACTGTAGAATCTCTGAAATGAATAAATCCACTATACCAATAATAACATCTCATTAATGTTAAAAATGCATCTGTGGGTTTGTCGATTGTAAAAAATTTGCGCGAACTAATTAAACGTACTGGTTTTTTCTAAAAAATATGTATATTAAAAATTATTAATAGGGGGTAACGAGCTACCGAGGAACGTAAACGAGCAAGGTGGGGAAGTCGTATCGGGCGAGCAATGCTAGATTTTGCAGCTGAGTCTCGATGCGTCGAAACACCTACAATTATAAATAAATAAAATAGCTGATATTTCTGTCAGATTTATGTAAGTGAAAGTATACCGACTCAAAGCGCTACAATAAACAATTTATGAATGACTTGGAGATTTAAAAATTACGCCTGAGTAAATCCCGTTGATGATGTTTTATATATTACATTTTCCTGTGCGGCTTGAATACGATTTCCTCCGTTCTTAAGTGAAGGGAGAGAGACCCGCAGATAACTGAGTAGATAGCTGAAGAACCGCGTCTGGCGGATGATACCCGGTGGTCGAATTTCCCCGCTAAAAATAAGTCCGTGGAGAACGCGGTAGGTACCCGGAGGACGGTTGCAGAAGCTATGACTGCGACCTCCTGGGCGATGGCTGTGAGGGTGCACAGTTAACTGCAGAGCGTCTGCGCAAGCGCAAGGGTTGCATGATGGGTTGGGAGGCATGGCATGTCTCCAAAATGAAAGTGGAGGGGGTAAAATTACTCATTTTTTTGCAAAATTTAGGCCCCTTTAAAAATACATGGGTTTTTGGCTTAATAGTGGTTTTGCCTATCTACTCCCTCTAATTTTTGAACCACTGGGTAGATTGTGATGAAATTTGGAACGATAATATATCACTAAATTCTGCATTTTTTGACACATCAATGACAGCTCTGAATGTCAAAGGACAGCTGGGCGCGCAATAGGAAATTTTTTTTAAATGGAAATGGGGGTCGAGTGGGGACTCATTTTGAAGCAATTTTTATGCTCAAAACATCCCCCAATTTTGAGAACATTTGGTTCAGTAATTTCCAAATAAAAACCAGTAATATCGATTTCTGTTATATCATTTTTTTGCATACATATTACAAATTATTGTAAATTAATCAAAGCAGAACAAAAATTTAAAGTAAACAAATAACAATAAACCATCCCTAACCTAAAATAACCTAAATTAAAAAATTATGAAATAATTTAAATTAAACCTAAAAAAAAAATTTTGAGGCAGAAACAAATTTAGAAAACACGTGTTACTTCAAAAGATGTTGAAAACGACCTCCATGAACCTCCTGACAAATAAATGTTCCATGGGTAAGTTTTATTATAAAGATTATGTGGTAAAAAGATTATGTTATAAACTGATATTACTGGTTTTTATTTGGAAATTACTGAACCAAATGTTCTCAAATTTAGGGGCTGTTTTGAGCATAAAAATAGCTTCAAAATGAGTCCCCACTCGACCCCCATTTAAATTTAACAAAATTTTCCTATTGCGCGCCCAGCTGTCACTTTGACATTCAGAGCTGTCATTGATGTGTCAAAAAATGCAGAATTTAATCATATATTATCGTTCCAAATTTCATCATAATCTACCCAGTGGTTCAAAAGTTAGAGGGGGGGGGACGGACTTTATGTCCTCACTGTATATATACATATATTTACAGGGTGTGTCATTAGTGGGTAATTGTTCGATTACTCACAAACGGTACATTATATCAAAAAACTTTTTATATGAAAGTTTTTTGGCACTAAAAGAGCATATTGTAAAAATATTTTCAATTACACAGGGTGTTCCAAAAAGTCGGGACAGGGCGCAAGTTGGTTATTTCAAATGCGACACCCTATATATTATTATATTTTTGAAATCTAGGGATCACTAGGAACATATTTGTATTAAGGTTCCCTATAGTTATCTCTTTTCGTTTTCGAGATATTTAACAGTTAATGCAAAAAAACCTCGTAACACTGCATTGGAAAATAAATAAAATTTCCTGTATGACACAATGTGAAAAGGAAAAAAATGTAGTGTCAGTTAGCACAAGGGATACCTTAAATATTGCAATTAAAATTATTTGGTCATTTTATACAGGGTGATTTTTACCGTGATTTATATTTCACAATGTTAAATTGCCAAAATCTCATTTTTTTAATGGAACACCCTGAATTTTTTTATGGCATTAGATGTAGAATTTAATTACCTTTCAAATGGTATTAGGATGTCCTATACGAAAAGTTGACCGGTTTCGAGATATTCACGATTTTTTGAAAATTTAGCTTCCATAACTGATAATTACAAATTATAGTCAAGTAAGTTATGAAAACCATTTATTTTGTTGTGGAAATTATTTAACTGTCAAATAAATATTCGATTTTGTGTAATCTGTACATTTTATATGCAAGATGCACTATTCCAAAATGCTCTCAAAAGCATCACGAATTCTGCTCATCATGTTTTCTCGTATGGTTGATGGTGTGCGGTAAACTAAATCTTTTGTGTATCCCCATAAAAAAATCTAATTTTGTAAAGTCCGGGTACCGAGGAGACCATGAGATAGGTCCACCCTTCCTATCCACCTATTAGTGTAGGTACTTCCTATTTCAAAATCTGCTTACTGAATCGCTGTAATGTGTAGGGCAACCGTCATGCTGCAACCGCATCCCTGATAAAATGTTCAGAGGAATATCTTCAAGATAATTTAACAGTTGATTTTCCAAAAAATGCAAATAAATTTCTCCATTTGGAGATTTGCTCTATCCAGGAGATTTGCTCTATCTCCTTTATCTAGGGAGCTACTAAAGAATTCGTTCTTATTGATTCACACTGTATAGTATATATACAGTGTGAGTCAATAAGAACGAATTCTTTAGTAGCTCCTTAAATAAAGGAGATAGAGCAAAACATTGAAAAGGAAACTTGTTCTATCACTTTTTTTCTACAATCCAAAATTATTTTTAGATATACAGGGTGCACCGTTGAGCGGTTACAGCATTCAACATTTGTTTTTTATATGGAACACCCTGTATTTTATACAAGATTTTGATTAAGCTTAAAATTCCCTATACATTGGTACCCCGCTTGCTGGTCTTGTATGCGGGGTTGCCAAGTTATTTCGGTTTTTCTAAAAATTTTGGGAAAAACATAACCTTGTAAAAAAAATCATAGTAGCCTTGTTTCTGATAATTAAAGGTTGAGATTCAGTATTTAGATAATCAAACCCTTATACTATAAGCCGATATCATCGTAAAATTATTTGCTTGTACAGGATGTTTTTTCTAAGCAACTAAAGTGGTCTGAGTATATTGTGTAAAAACTCGTTTTTCTTTTATGGAACCCCCTGTATATAATAACACCAGACAAACGAGTATTAAATAAGCTCTCAAATGATATATGGTTTGCTATATCTAACTCTAATAGTTTTCAAGATATTCAAATTTATACAAATATGGCAGTGACTTCTTTGTCATTTATTTATTTATTTATTTATGTAATTAACTATTTCAAGAAAAAAACACATTTTCTAAAATTTTTCTTGTTTTGTTCGAAACTGTAGTTTTTTTAACTTTTCTTACTGCCATGAACTATATTTTATATCTCTTAAACAGCCACCTGTATTTCCGTAATTTCAAAAACACATCAGTTAAAAAAATTTATAGGAACCTGATAAACATTGAAAAATATATTTTTTAATTAAATCAAAGAAACAAAATACCTACTAACAAAAAATAATGAGGGATGAAACAACATAATTTTAGACGCCCACAAATTGAATTCACCAATTTCTAATATAACATTATAAGTACTACTGGAAATGTCCGCCACCTTGAGCGTGCCATAAAGGAGTCTCCAACGTTTGTGAGCATTTGCCTATTTACATGTGCAAACGAGTTTCTTATTCCTTCTCTCATATCTTGAAGTGTTATGGGTGGGGGGTCTGATAGACCATATCTTTTATAAAACTACAAAGAAAAAATATAGTGATCAAAACCCTCATGTGATCAGAGAAATTGATTTTCAGCACAACTGGACTGTGACTGTTTGGGGTGGGATTGTTGGTAACCATTTAGTGGGCCCGTACTTTTTTGATGGACACGTAAATGGGCAAAATTATTTAAATTTTCTAGAAAATGATTACCAAGATCTGTAAAATATTGTTCACTGGCAACAGTCCGCAGATTATGGTCTCAGCAAGATGGAGCACCTCCTGACTATGCCCCTGCAGTGAGACATTATCTGATCAGGTAGGTATATCCACGCAAATGGATTGGACGCGGTGGTCCAGTCACATGGCCACTGGCCACGTGACTCGACCACTGGATCACGGGCGATCGCCAGATCTTAATAAATTGTATTTTTTTCTTTGGGGTTTTATAAAAGATATGGTCTACCAGACCATATCAATCAGTAGGTATTTTGTTTCTTTGATTTAATTAAAAAATATATTTTTCAATGTTTATCAGGTTCCTATAAAATTTTTTAACTGATGTGTTTTTGAAATTACGGAAATACCGGTGGCTGTTTAAGAGATATAAAATATAGTTCATGGCAGTAAGAAAAGTTAAAAAAACTACAGTTTTGAACAAAACAAGAAAAATTTTAGAAAATGTGTTTTTTTTCTTGAAATAGTTAATTACATAAATAAATAAATAATTAAATGACAAAGAAGTTACTGCCATATTTGTTTAAATTTGAATATCATGAAAACTATCAGAGTTAAATTTAGTAAACTATATATCATTTGAGAACCTATTTAATACTCGTTTGTCTGGTGTTATTATATACAGGGGGTTCCATAAAAGAAAAACGAGTTTTTACACAATATATTCAGACCACTTCAGTTGCTTAGAAAAAACACCCTGTAGAAGCAAATAATTTTACGATGATATCGGCTTATAGTATAAGGGTTTGATTATCTAAATACTGAATCTCAACCTTTAATTATCAGAAACAAGGCTACTATGATTTTTTTTACAAGTTTATGTTTTTCCCAAATTTTTAGAAAAACCGAAATAACTTGGCAACCCCGCATACAAGACCAGCAAGCGGGGCACCAATGTATAGGGAATCTTAAGCTTAATCAAAATCTCATATAAAAACAGGGTGTTCCATATAAAAAACAAATGTTGAATGCTGTAACCGCTCAACGGTGCACTCTGTATCTCTAAAAATATTTTTGGATTGTAGAAAACAAGTGATAAAACAAGTTTCCTTTCCAATGTTTTGCTCTATCTCCTTTATTTAAAGAGTTCTTATTGACTCACACTGTATATATATATATATATATATATATATATATACACGGTGCACCATTTAAGTTGGCAAACTTGAATATCTTGAAAATGAAACATTTGAGAGAAAAATGTTTCAGACAAAAGTATCATCATTTTACTAGCGGGGTTTAATGGTTATATATTTGGTTCGTTTGGTTTAGAGTTTCAAGGTTATTTGAAGGGTAACTTTGATTTTTTAAATAGGAACCCCTATTTTTTTTTTAATGATTCGTATTCTTCGTAAAAAACCTAACAACTTTTGTTCTGTGGCATTCCGTGTTTAACCTCGGCGTTTACGAGTAATTACGCATTTAATGTAAAAGTACAGAACACTTCTGAAAAATTGAGAAATATTTGACTGGATACTAAAGGTAAGTTGAACCCCCCCCGGAAAACCCCTGGAAAACTAATGTTATTTATGAGAGTAACAGAATTTTTATTGCGTACCTACTAAGTTATTGCAAAAAGGAAGTATCATTTATTTGCGAGTTATTCCATCCGGAAATTAAAAGTTAATCAATTTAACAGATGTTCAAAGTGATGGCCTTCGACTGCAATACATCGTTCAATGCGTACTGCAAAATTGTCCACCGTCCTTACTAACATGCCTCTGTCAATGTCGCGGCAAGCATTTCTAATGCGTTCTTGCATATTTTCCGGTGTGGTTGGTACATCTTGGTAAACTTGTTGTTTAAGATATCCCCACAAAAAAAAGTCTAGGGAAGTCAAATCAGGGGATCGGGCGGGCCAATGTACTGGACCACCTCGTCCAATCCATCGCCCAGGATAATCCCTGTCCAATATTGCACGTGACGTCCGTGCATAATGTGGTGGACAACCATCGTGCTGGTACCACATGTTCCTCCTGAGTTGTAGTGGTATGACTTCAAGAAGCTGTGGTAATTGATGGTCCAAAAACTCAGTGTACATTGCCCCCGTCAAAACACCATCAATAAAGACAGGCCCTATTAATTTATCGCCAACTATGCCACACCAAACATTTACCGTCTATCGTCTCTGCATTTATACTTCACGCAACCATCTTGGATTTTCTGAAGACCAATAATGCATGTTGTGCCTGTTCACTTCTCCATAACTCGAAAAAGGTTTCCATCAGCTTGTAATTGTGCATGTGCCCATTGACAAAATGTGACTCGATTGTGAAAGTCATCGCCATGAAATTCCTGATGGAGAGATACGTGGCAGGGATGAAATTTATGACGTTTCAGTATTCTAAGAATGCTTGTTTGTGAGATGCCAAGATCATGAGAAATTGCATGAGTGTGACTCCACACAACTTGTGTGTGGAGTCATATTGACCGTAGCTAATATTGCAATTTCATTTTCTTCTCCAGTTACTGTTCGTCGACGTTGTCTTTTCTTTGGTTGAATGCTGCCATCTTCAGAAAACTGATGCACAACACGATAAAATAATCTTCTGGATGGATGTCTTCTATGGGGAAAACGCTGTACATACAATTCGCGCGCGTTCTCAATGTTGCGACCGGCTTCTCCATAAATGAAAATCATTTCAATTTTTTCTTCGACTGTTAAGGTTTCCATCGGTAACATACTCGTTAACATACAACGCTTTATTAGTAACACACAGCTAAATAATAACTTCGTGAAATTTGAATTGATGCGATCTCACGTGTAGCTCGGACTCAACTTAACTCTTTAAGTCTTCATATTACAAATTTGCTTTATATTGAGTCTAGATCAGCAACAAACATACGGCAAAAAATTCGCTCGTGGCCAACATACTTCTTTTTGATCTAATAAAAACTTAGAAGTTTGTAGTGATAGTAAATTTTTTGTAGCCTCTTCCCACTTTTTGTAATATCTGATGAATCAGTAGCCAAACTAATAGCCAACGGTAGTGTTCATTGCAGGGGTAACGGCTACTTTTACATTTTATTGTTACTGCTACGTTCAATGCTTAATTACTCGTAAACATTGAAAGTAAACTCGAAAAGTCAAAAAACAAAATTTGTTAGGTTTTTTACGAAGAATACGAATCATTAAAAAAAAATAGGGGTTCCTATTTAAAAAATCAAAGTTACCCTTCAAATAACCTTGAAACTCTAAACCAAACGAACCAAATATATAACCATTAAACCCCGCTTGTAAAATGATGATACTTTTGTCTGAAACATTTTTCTCTAAAATGTTTCATTTTCAAGATATTCAAGTTTGCCAACTTAAATGGTGCACCCTGTATATATATATATATATATATATATATATATATATATATATATATATATATATATATATATATATATATATATATATATATATATATATATATATATATATATATATGTCAAACGACGATTACCGGGACATTTTCTAACATATAGATATTTTTGTTGAATTAGGTGTACATTTGCATTTCCTCGCCAACAAACTATGTACTTTTTTCCAAAAACGATTATTTTTCAATCGGCTATATACCGTTGAATTTCGGAACATTTTTATAAAATATCAGTTATTTGATTAAAATTTTGAAATAGGCTTATATAATAATTTATATATTCATAAACACGTACCATTTTCACTATAGTGTGTCTCAAACATACGTAATTCGCTAGAAAAAATAATAATAATAACATAAATGTGTACATAATATGTACAATGTTGACTTCCGGAACTGCTGAAGAGGAATCATTTCAATACAAGAAGTTTGGTAAATATTTAATTCAGAAGAACGATTATTTCACTAGTAAATCGTTGAATAAATATGATGTTACTTTCTTATATTACCAAGAGTTGTGCATATTAATAATCTTTGAAGTATAAACAGATGATGTCTTGGAAGTAAGCAACTTATATAATTAATGTATTGGAAAGATTCAATATGCCTATTGTATATAAAAATATAATTCTAGGAAATAGGGTTACACCGCCCAGAATAGAAAACGGTTGACCCAAAGATGCACGTGTCTAAACCACAGCTTATAAACTTCATTTGACAAATACCTGATCCCAGAAACCGGGTAGTAATATCAATTTAAAGAATGATATCAGTATATGTATTCAGTACTTACTTAAAACAGTCATTTTCTGTACATAAATGTATGGATGATGTACAAGTATACCTAGCCATATCCTATATACGATTATCAATTAGTATTAGGACGCGGGTTAAAAACGTTTAACACACTATGATTGTATTAGATACAATCGATACAATATAGGTAGGTATTAAATATTTAATTCTTTTTTATTCAGTGCTATCGTTGAATTTCGGAACATGAGTATAAAATATCAGTTATTAAATTCAAATCTTGAAAAAGACTTAAATAGTAATTTATATAGGTATTCTTAATTCAAATTCGTATTCATTATACTATGTTTTAAACATGTATTATTTGCTTGCAAAAATAACAACATAAATGTAAACACATGTATAATATTAATTTCTAGAACAGATGAAGAGGAATCGTTTGCATACAAGAATTTTGGTAAATTATGAATTCATAACGATTATTTCACTAGCAAACTGTTGAATAAATATGTTGTTATTACCTTACCTTAGTTATATTACCAAACATTGTGCATATTAATAATCTTTGAAGTAAGCAGATGATGTCTTGGAAGTAAGCAACTTATAATTAATGTCTTGGAAAGATTCAATATACGTCAATATATGTATATAAAAATAAATTCTAGGAAATAGGGTTGACAGGTACTACTCGTTCGGCATATGGTCCCAGAAAACTAGTGGGACTTCATAAACTATTTCAGTACTTACTTCATATATAATTTTCTGTAGGTACATAAATGTAGTGATTTATATTATGTACTCTATGTATACCTACTTATCCTTTATACCGTATACCGTAAGAATTACCGTATAATGTTTTAATTCTTTCTCTCTATCTCTCTTTGCTCACAATTGGGGTGAATAGAATAATCCCTTAATGCAATATATTTTTTTTAATGGTAATGATTTTAATGGTAATGATTCCTTCTGATTTCAGTTATATCTAATATATTTATAATGTAAAATAAGAAATATAAGCATACATTTCAAAAACGTTACAGACTAGAAATAAATAAATAAGAAAATTATATGGTTCACCGAATTTTATGGTTGGTTTATTATTTTTTTCATTGGTTTATGATTTTCTCTAGAAATGGGAATATGCCCAGAGATTTTAATCGCACCCTATTGACGATGGTTAAACTCCTATAAAAACATCCATTTTGAGTGACTGCTTTATTACTACATCTCTACTTCTTAAGTAATAGGTAGTTACATGTATAACAATATTTTTCTTTCATAGCTATGCAGAATTAATGATATTTAAAACATTGAAATTACTTGTTCAGTTTCAATCATTAAGTAGATAGGTGCAAAACTGCAGAAGGAAACTGATATAATTATGTACCATTTATTTACTATTTGCTTAATTGTTTGCAATAAAATATGCATATCTACTAAATGTGTCAGTAAAACGTGATTCAGAAATTCAGGTAGATTGAACTACGGTCCTGGAAGTCGCTAGTACATAAAAAAAGCTTGTGTAACAAATCCAACAAAGCAACAAATGTCTTGGAAGTAGTCACTTGACAATTTAACATGTCTTGGTAGTGTTCAACCTATATATTTATAATTACAATATTATATAACAGATTTGGTAGGTAATGTCTGCCACGAAGGAAAACATGCTAAATGTGTAAAAATTTGGTCTTGTTTCGATATTATTCGTTCGTAAGTCTCGGAACATGTGATCTGATGAATGTTTTGTTTCTGAAAAGTATGATCTGAGTTAGGTACTTCTCAATCAGTGGAAAAATTACAGTAGGTATATCTGAGACGTATCCAGAGTGAAAATACACAATAATAATAATAATTATATCAAATTTATAATTATAATTTTTCGTTCATATTCCACTAGCAGTATAGACAAAGTAAAACTTCGGGCTATAGATATAAAATATTTCCCACAAAAAGTAAAATATCTGTACAATAATAATAAAAGAATAGGTACAGTGCCTACATGTGATTTCTTAAAAACCCACAGTAAATAATTACCTACAATATATTTAACATTTACTTTTACTTTTCCGCTAAAAATAACATACCTACAATTATTTGTTTAGTTACAGTTTTCATTCGTTTATCGTAATTACAGGTTAGGTGGATAGGGTGATATATGATGGAATAAATAGCTAATAACGTTTTTCTTGAGACAACTTGCCTATAGCAGATATCTAAATTCAACATTAAATTACTTGCTCTGCACGTGTATATAATACCTAATAAATGCCAATATTTAGGTACCTAATGACTATTTCCAAGACATAAAATATATATAATGTCGACTTCAGAGACATATTTGAATATGTTTGCTTATTTAATTTTCCGTGACAATACCAGTTTACGAAATAGATTATCTAACTAATAATAAGTATCTAACTTTTAACAATAAATTATGGAATAAGATATTGACAAACACCAATGCCAATAATAAATGCTATTTAGGTACCTAATGACTATTTCCAAGACATAAAATATATATAATGTCGACTTCCGAGACATATTTCAATATGTTTACTTATTTCATTTACCGTGCCAATCAGTTTACGAAATAGATTATCTAACTAATAATAAGTATCTAACTTTTAACAATAAATTATGGAATAAGATATTGATAAGTTTGCCACCAATGCCAATAATAAATGCTATTTAGGTACCTAATGACTATTTCCAAGACATAAAATATATATAATGTCGACTTCCGAGACATATTTGAATATGTTTGCTTATTTCATTTTCCGTGACAATACCGGTTTACAAAATAGATTATCTAACTAATAATAAGTATCTAACTTTTAACAATAAATTATGGAATAAGATATTGATAAGTTAGTTACACCATTAACCTAAGAATTCCTTTAATTCAGTTTAATGATGATATATCTTTCATTACGAAGGAAACAGAAGTTCTATATTATAAAAATTAGTATGTACCTACTTATGTTTATAGGTAGGTTATTTATATTTATATATTTACCAATCAAGTAAATATTTATAATAATAAAAACCAGCAATTAAATAAATTGTCGTAAATCGTAAATATATAAAACCCTAAGAAAATTTGTAAACAGTACTTAAAATTACAATTGTCCCGGAACTCATCAATGAAATGAAACATACATTGATTTCCAAGACAGTCCTGGAAGTCGTCGACACATAAATAAAAGTTCCGGTCTTGTCCCTGAAGTAAACAGATGTCTTGGAAGTAGTCAGTTGGTCACTAAAAATGTCCTGGAAGTCGTCAACTGACATATATATATATATATATATATATATATATATATATATATATATATATAATATACAATATATATATATATATATATATATACAATAAACATCGAAATTCAAGAATCTAAGAAATTCACAAAAATAATCGTCATTCAGCTATTGTCATTTCAATAATATCGAGTAATATGCTGCAAGTCCACACATATATGTAGAGGTACCAGTATTCGCGCCATAGCCTGAACACACCGTAAAATATATTCCGAATAAACGCGAGCGCTTTTTAAAAATTCTATAATTCAAAAACGGCTAAAGATATGAACCCAAATTATTTTTTAAGAACTTTTTCGCTACATATACATACAAATTTTAAATATTTTACATAGCTAACCGCGTATCGAAGTTTTTCATGCATAATTTTAGAAGTTTTAACTTTACGTAATTTTTTTAGTAATATATAGGTGTATTATCAAAAAAAAGGTTACACCATTGGAAGTGATCAAGTTTTGTGCATAATGTTACTCAAAAACACATGTTTTCGAATTGTGCAGATAATGCACTCTAAGGTCATTTAAAAAAAAATTACCAACTAAAAAAAGTTGACACACCACACCACATTGACCCAAAAGATGCTCTACAAGATGATATAGGTATCAACTGGTTCTACGCAAGAGGTCACCTACCTCTAGAAAGAAACGAGTTAGCTCGACGATTTTACTCCACTATCTAATGAAAATAAGTCTTATTTGAAATTTTCTAATTGAATGCTAAAAATACTCTGTATATTATACATAATTTTTTTGAATTCCCTTTTCACTTAAAATAAAATATCACTTCTTAATTGTTTGTTACTACGGTTTTTAATATCATTCAAATTTCTTCCGTTTCAGATGTTTACTTTTAAAAGCATCAAATAATGGTTAGGTACTTGTTAATGTAAAGTAAGTGACCTTTTCAACGGCACATTTCCTCTCGATTTCCAAATCTATGGCATACTCCAAGGACATTTAAATAAATGTCCTTGGCATACTCATAGACTTAGTAACTATAGACCCCGTTCCCCGTTTATCCTATTAACACCATTTTGTCGATGGGTCCGAGCAGTAGAAAGAGAAACTAGATCTAAAGGTAATTCCCTCTTTCTCCCACATAATAAGGAGAAGGGTGTTATTTGTTTTTTTTTGTTATATATTCTCTTCTCTCTCGACAATATGCCGCCGTTTCAAATTGACGTTTGTTGTCATTTGAATAATTTTCAATAATTTATTAAAATTATTTAAAATACTTAAAATAGGTTTTGTACCTTTACTGGACAAAATGTAATTTCATAGATCTTATTGGTTGTGGTGTACAAACATCAAAATTATTACAGTACAATCAAAAATGGAATTATTTTTAGATTACTCAACAGTTCACCTATAATTTCAAAATCTGCCTGTTAGCAAAATATTAGTATCAGGATTATCTTTGAGTTATAGGGCTTGCATATAAAAAATGTGTTGTGTAAAAAAATTTACTTGCATTTTGTAATCTGTGAGGTTGCCAATCAATGAAGGGATTTTAGTGATCAAGACAAAACGAAACAGCATCAGTACAAGAAGGGTACAAAGAAAGGATTTTACTGTTTACGTATAATCTTTGGGTACAAAGTTATTCTTTTCGGTACCTAGGGTGAACGCACCGGTTGTGGCCACTTTAGTAGCACTTGCTGGTACTTTCAACTTACATCATTTCTATTTTTCCTGCTATACATGAATATCATGTCAAAACTATTCCCATCCTTCTCGAAACCCACTTAAATTGTACTAGTATAATGAGTTAACATGAAAAAGTAGATGGGATACGTAAAATTATATTAAAATAAACCAAATCAGCATATCACCAGTTGTTGCCACCTTTTCACCATTTGTGGACACTATTTACACCAGTTGTGGCCATTAATGAAGACTATGTGTATAAAACTTGTTTTTATTCAAAATCAAACTTTTTGTAGTACATAACAGTAAATAATAAATAAATTTTTGAAATAAAATCTTCCTTATTTTCCTACTCACAGACAAAAATATCACATATTTAATCTTAAGGGACTAATGACTTAAAATAAAATATGCAATATTTTTGTCTGTGTTATAAAAATAATTTAAAATAGTGTAAATTCATCAAAATTTTCCATTTCTGGAACGTTGTACGCTCCTCTCTGCGTTTTTAGCAATGGTTCTTTAATGACACAAATCACGTCTTCTTCTGTGTAAGTAATCTCATCTTTCTCTTCGGGCCATTTCCAGTCCTTGAGACCACTCTTTTCCATTGTGGAAATTACAAATTCATTTATGGGTTGGATGGTTTTAATTACCTTTCCAGGATAATACTTCCCATCATACTTTACAATAACGTATAATCCCGGTTTTATATCCCTTTTTTCAGTTATGTTCAGATTCTCTTCTTGATTTTTGTTTTCCTTGTCATTTTCTGATAATGATATACTTTCATCCGAGTTTAATTTTGCAATTTTTTTATGATTCATTTGCGTACAATTTTCCATTTTTTTTCGTTTACTTTGTTCCTTCGCTATTTTTCTCATCTTTTTTAGCTCTTCTTTCTTTTCCTTTTCTTCTTCTTTCTTTTCGGCAATTTGAAGCCATTTATCTGAAGTTAAAACACTAGGACTAGCTATTCTATTTCCTTTCCGTTTTTGTTCTGATAGATTACCCTTTATGGGGAAAACTAGTATGTCTTTAAGAATTTCTTCAGTACTCTTTTGTCTCTTATCTATAGATTTCCTTTGTACATTTACTGTAGAATCTTTATTTTCTGACGTTTTCATCATATCATCATTTCTGTTCTCTGAATCAAAATTTTTATTCTGTAATAAGTCAATCTGTTTATTGTCTTTATACTCTGAATATGAATTTTCACTTTCTAATAAATCTTTGGTCGATTCATTACTTTTATGTTCTAAATCTAATTCAGGAACTATATTTCCAGGTATATTATCACAGTCTGTTTCTTTATCAATCACAGGTTTTTGTATCTTACATTCAGTATTTAATTCACTATATTTTGTTTCACACGTAGGTTCTTGTACTCTTATATCTATAAAATTAGTTTCAGCTGAGGTTTCTCCTTTAGATACTACTT
The DNA here is from genome assembly GCA_963924545.1 of Pogonocherus hispidulus. Classification (NCBI taxonomy): domain Eukaryota; kingdom Metazoa; phylum Arthropoda; class Insecta; order Coleoptera; family Cerambycidae; genus Pogonocherus; species Pogonocherus hispidulus. The sequence continues at coordinate 47,022,447 of OZ004699.1, forward strand.
CATAAGCATTGACTTTATTTGTGACCTGTTCATCTGGCAAATTGGCTATTTTCGACTCTCTTCCATCAATTATATCATATTTTGTGTTCTTATCTATTTCTTTAATTGCGGCAGGTTGATTAATTATTTCATCTCCTATTTTGTACATTTGATAGATGGTTTCATTTTTGGCGTCATAAGTGTCAGAAGTTCCCATGTTCTTATATGAATTATTCAAGACCACACAACTCAAGATATTAATTTTTTTATTTGTTTCGTTTTCTACAGGTTCAAAATTATCTATTTTCTGATTATCTCCTGCATGCTCAAAAGTCGTATATTGTTCCAGATCTAAATTTTCTATGTCACTTAAATTAGCAAATTTTAGTTCAGGAAAATCAAATTCAATTACATCACCATTTGCAGTGGCAATTGCTGAATAATTATTACTATTATTTGGATCATGAGTAGATTCTCCAACGACTTTAAGCCAAACTTCAAAAAGATATTCTGCTCGTAAATTTTGAGGTTTTTGATTGGATTCTCTACACTGCTTAAATTCCTCAAGTAGACCTTGATCAATAAATTTTTCCAAATATGCTAAATGATTGAGGTTATCTGGGTTTTCTACATTGATATCCTCTTGAATGGGCAAAACATGGTTAACTTGTTGAATACACTTTGTGTAATCAACTGCAGAGGAATCGAATGGCAGAAGACCACATTTCCTAAATCCACTTTTGATATTTTGAGCAGTTGAATCATAATTTAGAATTTCATTTAAAATATTAGGAAGATCAAATTTTTTAATTTCGCGACCATTTTCGAAACAAAATTTTCTTACGGATTTTCTCCAATTTTTTTTTAGAGGCCCAAAAACTGCAACATCTAAGGGTTGCATCATATGTGTTGTATTGGGTGGTAGACATACTACTATAATTTGCTTCTCTCGACAGAACCTAAAACAAAGATTAGATAAAATAGATGCAAGACATCCAAATAGTAAACAATTATTGTTTTTACCCACCTACTCAGCTGCAAACTCAGATGTGACGAGTGTCCATCCAAAAAAACAATTATTGGAAATTTTGATTTTTGTTCTATGAGAAAGGGGTAAAATACATTGGCAAAATATTCATAGAAATTTTTTGCAGTCATCCACCCCGATTCCGAAGTTCCAAGGCTCCAGCCCTTTGGAGCCTTTTGTACATATAACTTAGGAAGTCTTTGAAATTTATAGATGGCAAGCGGAGGCGCTATTCCACCATTTGCATTAACTGCTACTAAAACAGTTACATTTTCCTTATCCGAATTCGAAGATGCTCCATAAACACACTTTCCCTTTTCAGCAATGACAATTGCACCTTCAGGATTTAAAAAGAAGGCACTTTCATCCATATTAAATACTCTGTTTTCATCTTTTAAAACAACTGTATGTTCACCTAACAATTCTTCTGTTTCTTTAAACCAATTTTCAATCTTCTGCTGCGTTACTGTTGCACGAGCTTTATTAATATATTCAGCTTTTTTTAATGATAGCTCTGCATGTCGCTTCATAAATGAGTGTAACCATTTTTTCCCAGGGACATTTTGTTTGAATGGTGTCTTCATTTTTGTTTCATTTAATATTGACTTTACAGAAAACAGTAAACCATCTTTATCGACAGGAAACCCTGATTTTGCGCAGTCTTTTATCCACTTTACCAAACTGTTCTCAATATTCTCACCCAGAACACATTTCGGTCCTACTTTTCCAAACGACTCCGGACAACCTTTCAATTTATTTCGTAAAGTAGTTCTTGGTACTTTGAAATGTTCTGAGGCTGTCTTCACCTTCATACCATTTTTAATGGCCAATAATGCATTTTTTAAATCTGCTTCCTTGTATTGGAATAATTTTCTTTTTGGATTTTTTGCCATCTACCTAAAATAATGTTTGTAATTACCTACCTATTTTGGAAATCTTTTCATAGGTACTTAAGTATTCTATCAGTGGTGGCCAAAAATGGGTTTTCATTAAAACCAGTTGTCGCCACTTTGGTGGCGAGAAATAGATTTTGAATTACCTAAATACCCATTTGTGGCCACTTAAATATAACGGAAACTTTTGTTCTAAACCACAGAAACAGTATTTAATCATCGAATTTTAAGCATATTCAAACATAAAAATATATAAAAAATACAAAAAAGAATGTAATAGTGGCAAAAAACCATGTTCTACTTACTGCACTTCCTTAAAATTTTCTTTAGGCGATGTAAGAAACTGGCACATGCACAAACTAAAATCACTTTGACGACATATTGAATTTTTGTACTCAGTGGATATTTGGCGAGATCAAAGTTAAGTATTCAAAAATAATTTTAGATGGCAGCACAATCGAGACAGGCTATGAGATTCTTAAATATAAGCTTCTAAATTTTAAAGTGGCCTCAAATGGTGCAGTGGCCAAAACCGGTGCGTTCACCCTACAGTATAGCGCAAAGCAGGAAATTGTGTTGATCTGTGGAAAAACTCAATGAATTATGATGAATGGGATTAATTAATACATACAATTTATTTTACGTGCAACTTAATATCTAATGCCTTCCAATAATGATCATTCTGTTATTTTAACCCCACATTTAAGAACAATTATAAGCTCAATTGTGTCTATTGTCCTTTTAGAGCAAATCAGTAAAAATCAGACTACTTTGAATGAAAGCTGAATAGACACTATACCTAAGTGAAAACTGCTTTGATTGATTTTTGTGAAAGTTTTAACGGTTATATGAAGACTAGAAATGGGAGAAAATCGCTGTCGCGATTTTCGTTTCAATTTCTAGCCCTACCGGGGGTCCAGGCCTACGGCCTGGGGTCACCCTTCGGGTGACAAATGCATCTAAAACAATATTATTTTTAAGAAAATACATGTTAAAGAAATTTTTTATCTGGAATTATGATATAATTATACTAAACGATTTTTCTTAATATCTACATATTTTGGTGAATTGTAAGGGTACTCTATTCTTGATGGTAAAACATAATTTTTTAAGTACTGAAAGTAGAATTTATTTTTAAGTAAACATTATTATCAGTTTTATCAATGGGATCAAAAATATTAGATATTTACTTTTGTAAGCTAAAATGATGAATTTAACAGACTGCCTTAATGAACAAATTAATTCCAAACTTTACGTGCAGAAAGAATAAAAGCTACGGATAATGAAACTGAGTAACTAAATACTAATACTAATAAATAATTGGAATTAAAAAGGAAAAAAAATTGCCTCCAGCGTGACTCGAACTCGCGAAATCAGCTTTATGAAGTTTTGAATTCTACGACTTTCCCGTTGCGCTACCACGCCTGTTGTGAAATGTTTACCTTGAAACGTTTAAGTATGTAAACTGTACTTGTCAACCTGAAAAATTAATTTTTACCGATTTTCTAATTGGAAAAGCATTTCGCTTTCGTATTTTGGTAATCAGAAGTGTTTGACAGTCAGTACTATCGATTCCGTTAGCAATATTTCTCGTAGGAAAATAACCTATCTGAAGTTTAATTAATTTGACAGTTTTCGTGGGAGGTGCTTGTCTCGTTAGTGCAATCTCACATCGGTAGATAAAATGAGAAAGAAGTTGAGACGGACGCGACTCGAGACTTTCGAAGACAAAATAGACGTAGAAGGAGTCGACGTACGGTCTCGAAAAAAAATCTCAAAGGATTAGAGAAAGGACGGAACTTTCGCGTGAAGCGGTTCTCGAAGCCGTAAAATTAGAAAAAGGGTCTAGGGGGTCCCGCGAAAAGTCGTTATTTCGGCAGGCGTGACGGGACCATTAGGCAAGAGAACAAACGCCGGTGCTAGCCGCATCTCTCTGGCCAAACGGCGATCGAAGAAAATTTTGCAGAGGTTGGTTGAACAGGCGTTTAAATTAAGAAAACGCGTAGGAAACGGGACGAAAATACCCCTACGCATTGGAGAAAGGCCGGGGGCGACCTCCGGTCGCCCGTGGGGATCGCTCCGCGATGCCCCCCTCGGAGGAGATAGCTTTGAAACTTTGTGGATTCGGCTACGGAATTTAGAGGGAGACAGAATCGACACGTTTTAATATATATATGGATAAAGTTATTCCTTTGCATGCCTAGGATAATAGGTAACGAGGAAATGTAAAACATTATTGAAACATAATATTTGATAATTTCATTAAAAATTTATTTCTTAGTTAACTTTTTGGCTTAAGTCGAAACTACAAATAATATAATGTATTTTTATATACTCTTATGTATGCCCATATAATAATCTACATGTACTAACCTGTATGTCTAATATACAACGTAAATGCTAAAAGTAACTTCACTTTTTAAGTAAAAATATGCCTCTAAAGTAGGTATCTACTAGTAGGTATGCCTAATAACAGTTATAGATATGTACATGATTTATAATATCTAAATGTATTTGTGATAAAAGTTGAATACCAATACAAATATTCAAACATTTGTTGAACAAACTAGTGGAAGTATTAATAAATCTTATTAAGTTAAATATGAAAACTAATAACAGTACGTAATAAGATCTCATTTTCTTACATTAATTAAGGCTGTTTTAGCAAAACATTATTTTAGTTTTTTTTGGGATTACACCGCCTGTAAAATAACAAAAAATAGGAAACCAGAAGTATTCAAATTTAATATTCAAAGTGTAGTATCAAGGCAAACTTCTAAACTTTGCCCTAAAAAATCACTGTATAATATCAGAGACTTATACATCTACATATCAGAGACTTATACTGTATAAGTCTGTGATAATATGCAATAAAATAAATATTTGATAAAAAACCACTGATGAAATTTAGTTAATTTTTCTAATATTTATTTTATTGCATATTATAGTGGTTTTTTTTTGGGGCAAACTTTAGAATTTTGCCTTGATACTACAATTTGAATATTCAATTTGAATACTTCTAGTTTTCTGTTTTCCTATTATTTTACAGGTGATGTAATCTCAAAAAAAAAAATACTACAATGAACCATTTTAGCTTTTGACTATGTTTATACTGCCACATTTTTTCAATGTATCAAGAATTAAACGTTTATAAATTATTTTTACACCACACATAAGAGTTTAAAGCACAAAACCCTTAATTATTTTATTTAAAGCTTTTGAAATAGCAAGTACTTTTAAAAATTAGTTGATCTCCATCTACCGGACCAGTCTCGAGGTTTAAAGAATCTATAAATGGGATTAAATTACTGTAATAACACCGCAGCAATTAATTGAAATACAAATTTTTACAAAGTTCAACACTGTTAATAGAAAATGAATATTAAACCTACTTATATAAGAAAATTTTATGTGAATAACAATTTTGTATTATCATTTTAATTTATAAAATTGCACAATATAATACTGTAAGTAATAGAGGCAAATATAAAATTTCTTTTATTTTCTGCTTTAGTACCAACAAAGTTTACGTATATTTGTTAGTTATTTACTGCACTAGTACAATATTACAGTATTAAACTATATGGATGAGGCTTTCTCGGCTATAACGATAATGATAACTTTCTCGTATAGGGGTATTTTCGTCCAGTTTCCTACACGTTTTCCCAGTTTAAATGCCTTTTCAAAAAACCTCTGCAAAATTTTCGTCGATCGCCGTTAAGAAGCGAGAGAGATGCGGCTAGCACCGGCGTTTGTCCTCGCGCCTAATGGTCCTGTCACGCCCGCCGATATACCGACTTTTCGCGGGACTCCCCTAGACCCTTTTTCTAATTTTACGGCCTCGAGACCCGCTTCACGCGAAAGTTCCGTCCTTTCTCTAATCCTTTGAAATTTTTTTTTCGAGACCGTACGTCCACTCCTTCTACGTCTATTTCGTCTTCGAAAATCTCGAGTCGTGTGAGACGTGCATCCGTCTCAACTTCTATCTCATTTTATATGCCCATGTGAGATTACACTAACGAGACAAGCACCTCCCACGAAAACTGTCAAATTAATTAAACTTCAAATAGGTTATTTTCAATTTTCCTATGAGAAATATTGCTAACGGAATCGATAGTACCGACTGCCAAACACCTGATTACCAAAATACTGATGCGAAATGCTTTTCTAATTAGAAAATCCGTAAAAATTAATTGTTCAGGTCAACACGTAGAGTTTACATATTTAACAGATTTTGCAGCATGAAGTGACAACAGGAAGTTTAGCGCAATGGTAAAGTCGTAAGATTTCAAACGTCGTAATCCTGATATCGCGCGTTCGAATCACGACGAAGGCAACTTTTTTTTTTATTTTTTATCCCAATTATTTATTGGTATTATTATAATATGTAGACTTTGATATTAGTGATTAGTTATTCTGTTTCATTGACCGTAGTTTTTATTCTTTCTCCAGGTTAAGTTTGGAATTAATTCGTTCATTGTGGCGGTCTGTAAAATTCACCATTTTTAGCTTACAAAAATACATATATATCTTCTACAATATTTATTTGTTGCAACAATTATTAAACCCCTAACTAATGAGGTTTTCCAGGTTTTCCTCATTCCAGCACTGAATGGTGGTTAGGGCCTACCAACGTAAGTCGTTCCTGAGGCGCAAATGCGGCCCGCGAAATAATAATATGCCGCCCCCTCTCCCACACAAGTCCCAGACTTTCGGGCTAATCCTTGTGATTAGAATGAGGGGTAGAGATATTATTATTATTATTATTATTATTATTATTATGACAGCAATATATTTTTTAACGCTGCCGTTACATCTTTTCGAAGGGCGGGCGCGGCTTCGAACCGTAGCGGCCCCCAAAACGACTTTTTAAACGGCCCTCGCCAATATTCTCTAATTAAATTTGCCAAAACCCATCAAAACTCTTTATTTGAAATTATAAATGTAACCGATAATAAAGGGCACTGCGTTACCCATCTACCACCCGTAGACGATCATCATATTCATCATCACATAACCTAAATTGTCAGTCGACAGCACGAATAAAATTTAATCAAAAATCATAATTCCATTGAACGTAGAAACCGATATGCATGGATAATAATGAAAACCGATAAACTTGGGCGCCAGACAGAACCCAGTAATATGTGTATACTCGAATACACACTTTTGCATTGTCCAGAAAGTTGTCTCCGCAGAGTGTCGAAAAGGTTTGTATTATTACTTATCAAATTGAAATACTCATACGTTGTTTATTACAGGCTACGTCAAGAGAGCAAACGACAGTTTTCACACTTTAATAATGGCTAACCTTTTTTGAAATGGAAAATATTTCTTTGGCATCTCAGCATGAATGCATTATACAAAGTTTCTTCATCGAGATTCACCCATGTGTTTACTTTATACTTGAAATATATACAGTGCATAAAGTGTTTACCTACATTTTACTTATATCCTTTTTTTCAAATAAAAGTTCCAGTATTTCATTATCTACTAGCATGTAGGCAGGTAGGTGGTAATTTAGAAAATACATTATTGTTAATTTTTGCTATTCAAAATTATAGTTTTCTGTGATGAAGGAGCAATGCTTCACACTATTTTTCTGTCTTCAAATTTTTGCTGGTACCTAGCCTATTTTCGATTTCAAATTTTTATACCTACTTTTATTTTTACCAAATTTTGGCATTTGGTAGGTGGGTAGGTACATGCTAATCATGTTATACTTATGTTTTTCTAATAAAAGTCGTTATAAGCATTATAATTACATGATAAGGTAAATAAAAATTGTTTCAAATATTTCAATTTTGCAAATTATTCTCATTATTCTCATTACCTATCTAATAATTTAAACAATCTACACATTTATGAGTTATATGTATCCTTAATACATTTGTAAATATTGTATTTTATATATCAATTAAATATTTGTATCATATTTTCAAGTAGGCATGAAACAATTTAAAAATACGCCACGCATTATTTTATTACTAAAATGTCCATTTCATATTCTTATTTTAATTCGGTGTGCTTTACTGCTGTAGGTATATCATCGTATTCGATTTTGTGATTTGTGCAATATCCGTTTTTTTTTTTTAATAATTTCTATTTTCTACTTCATACACCTCTATCTAAAAGATAGGTTTACATGTTTTTTACTAGCATTTTAAATACCTACTTATTTATTTATGCTTTTGTATGGGGATGGGGTGGATATAGCCGTGTGACGTCGCAAATACAAATCAAATATCACATATATAAAACATGACTGTTTAATTTAACTAACTAGGGTACTTATTTACTTAGCATAAAACTATCAAATTTTGATTTCCCCCTATTTTCAAGTATACTGAACACGAATTTGCAATTATTTTTTTGCGGTCGAACGTATTTTTCAAGAAAAAAAATAATTAAAAGTCATCACCTGTATACCTTCACAAATTAATTTTAACACTAATTTGGTCGCTTTGTACCTAACTTAATGTGTCCACAATCCACAATGCTTATAATTAATTAAATATATAATTGTTAAAAATAATAATATACATATTTGGTGTAAATTTAGGTAAAAATTATTTTAATTATTTTTTGTATTTATTTGGTATCTTTTGTGCCGCCATGTGACGTCAAAATTATTAAAAATGACCGATTTAATTAGTTCATATTGATTACTTCACATAACGTAAGTAAGTAAATGTATAACAAATTTATACATTTTTAACAGTTATATGTTATATATTTAATTATAATCAATGTGGACACTTATATCGGGTACAAAGTGATCAAGTTAATGTTAAATGTTAAAATTAATTTGTAAAGTGTACTTACAGAGTATGACTTTTAATTATTTTTTTTGCTACAAAACTACATACCTAAGACTGCAAAAGAAAATCAGATTCGCGTTCGGCATACCCGAAAATTGAGGGGGGGGGGGTAATTATTTAATTAAGCATTAAACTCAAATTTTAGAAAAATTTGAGTTTTATGCTTAAATATGCTTAAATATAATAGAATAATATTCTAGAGGCTTTTGACCCCCGGTAGGGCTAGAAATAGCGATTTTCTCCCATTTCTAGTATATCATATTATACCTACTCAATTTCTAATTGTCAGATTTTAAATGTATAAGAATGTTTAGTTATAGTTATGGAATTTTTAAGATTGTTGTCTATAAATTTTAGCATTGCCCTTTATAAGCAAATCTGATTATCTCATAACTTTTACTTGTAATCCGAACTGGCCAGAAATTAAGAATAATTTGGAATATAATAAAAAACCGGAAAACAAATCCTATAAGCTTTGTTGGTAAATCTAAGTCTTTGTAATATGTGATAACATTAATTTACAGATAAACAGTTGATGGGTGTACTGTTAAATCTTAAATTACTTAAAAAAAAAATTATGGAATAAGTATAAGTATAATAAACATGGAATACATTTTTAACAAAAAATGTTTAAATATCTACTGTAACATGATGTTTTCATGTAGCAATGAGAGGCACAGCAGTATCTATCATAGTTTCAGACATTTCCTGTAACTGATGAATTGCTAGATTGCTTAGTAATATTAAAATATAAAATAAATATTTTATAAGAGATTGGTTTCTAACAGTTTATTCTTTTTTTTCTATAACAAGTTTTTTGTTTAATTTCTAATCTTATCAATCATTAAAGTGAATTAATCGTCACTTTGTAGGTGCCCTTTTCCACTTTCTTTAATACAGGTTTCTCTGCTGGTACTTGTTCTATGATCTTCAATTTATTTACGAACATTTCAGAAGATATGTAAACTAAAACAAGAAACAAAATTAACGACCTTTAAAATTTAATTACCTATTCTTTATGATTTTAAACTGAGCAAGTAATTTTAATTATAACCATTTTTTATTCTTCCTTGCTTAAAATTTCTGATATGCAGAGTTAAAACAGAGAATCGCTTAAAAAAATATTACATAAGCAATTATTGAGTTTGCAGGAATTTCCGAAGATATATCTTGATCCATTTTGAATCATTGTTATATTTTCCAGTTAAAATCTGCTTTGCTTGTGAAAAATGCCCTCCCACAGTTTATTTTGGCAAACATTTGTTGTGCCTCGTCCTATTGATTATAATCATGCTTTTACATAACGGCCCTTCAAAACACTGCCATGTGTTTTAACTTTAGATTAATGGGATTAATGGGGTCCCTATAACGTTAGGGATGGAAATTTGGATGTTTTTTCAAAAATGTTCACATGTGTCTCTTTGGAGTAATTTTCTGGTAAAATGCAATAATCTGTATTTTATATAAATGACAATAAGAAGCCTTCTAGCTGCAGAAAACATAAGTAGCTACAAGGTTGATAGTTCGTTAATATTAGTAATTAAATCCTATAATAGAGAATACTTATTAACATAACTATTTCAATAAAAAAAAATATAAAACAATAATAAACAATTAGCTCTGTACTGTAATACTAGTGATATTATAGGAGTAATAAAAATGTAGTTATATTGTCTGAAGTTGATCCATGTGCAACTTTTATAAATTACTAAATTAGATAGGTAACCTACCTGACAAAAATTAGGTCAAATATTAATTTTTTTAATACACCTATTCATATAGATTATACTACCAAAGCGAATTAGTAATTCTCTTTGATACTACTTAGGGTAGGTACCTAGAGGAAAAGTTTTTGTTAGATTTGTTCACAAAATTACTCAGGTGGATCATGACTATCATGAGGCTTTAGGGATATTTCTAGTATCCATCATAAACCAATCAGAAATTTGATATATGAACCTTGGTGTTAATTTACAATTTATTTATAGTTGATGATATAGGAGAATGTATTTTAACTTTTAGCATCCCCAGTAGTATATGCTTTATTTTGTAATACCATACTGGTTAGTCACTAAAAATCCTGCAAAACAAGTATAATAAAAAGCACAGAAGAGTAAATTTGAATCCATATAAACATTTTTGTTGAATTTTATAATTTAATATTAATATAATACTTACTAATACTCAAAAATAAATTACCTGATTTACAAGTCCATCCACTTTAATTTAGTAAAAAGGTAGGTACCACTTTTCATAAAACTAATGATATTAAGTACCGTGTTAAATATTTTATTTTTTGAGATGGCATGATTGACATGTAACCTCAAAACAAGGGCGGATTTAGCTTTTCAACATGGGGGGGGGGTATCTCGAAGAATCACATTTTTAAAAAATGTTGTCAAATTACCTGTGCATTTAGACAGGTACGTTTTTATTTGAACAAAAATGAAATAGTAAATAGAAGCGTTTAATATAGTGTTTCCCAACGGGGGCGATATCGCCCCCAGTGAGCGCCGGAGCCTTACATGGGGGCGGTGGCGGATCCAGAGGCAAATGGAGGGAGGAGTTGAGACAGTCCGATGGGCGGTTAAATAAATTAATATATCAATTATATTTAATAATTTTTTTTATTTAATAAAATACTTTGAAAATACTTTTTTTCAAGAATAAATATTTTATCTAGCCTAAATTATCTTCAGCCTTATTAATAATAAAACTTAGAATGTTCTAAGACGTAACTAGAATGTAATTAGTGAAAACTGCATTAATAATGCCATTTAAATGCATGTTAACGCTAGAATGATGCTAAATCACTAGTTATCAGTTTGGGTATGTTTTACAATAAGTTAAAGTTAACCTAAAAGTTTGACAAAAATGTCAGCAGTTTTTCTTTTCCCTCCCAATTAACAGATCAAGAACGTTTTTTCTGAAATATTAAATAATTTAATGCGAAATTTTCCGTATTTATGTCAGTAACCTCAATAACTCATATAAAATTTTATTATAGCATGGTTACTTATCGAATTCATTAGGGAGTTTTTGAACCCCTTAAATTTTAGCACGTCGTTATCGTTATTCTGAGCATGTGCAGTTCCAAAAAGAGTATCATTTTTGGCACTGCGCGTGCTCAGTATAACGATTGCGATAACGATAAGGTAAAAATTTAAGGTGTTCTAAATCTCCCGTAACCCCCGAGTTAACGTGGGCTACGAATCTCCCTATTATAAAAGGCAAAGTTAATGCTTATCAAGAGCGTATTTACCATAAATTCAAATTTTACATTAGCAAAAAGCAAAAACGTAATTAGTTTAAAAAAATATAAACGTACTTCACTTAAGGATATTTTATTAAACACTTCCATTTGCTATTTCATGTTTGTCCAAAGAAAAACGTACCTATACCTATCTAAATGCACAGATAATTTCTAATTTCACAACATTTTTTAAAAATATGATTCTTTGAGATACTCCCCCATGTTGAAAAGCTAAATCCGCCCTTGATTGCTTTTTAACACAAAACAGTTTTGACACAAGACACTTGTCAGTCTTGTCACTTTGCGTAAATGTTTGTAAATGCAGGCAGAATGCAGGTTAGATTTATTGCAGTGAAATTAGCTCTATGTATAGAATGAGATGTTGTCACATTAACTTCTTATTTAGCATGCTGTTAGTTATTTGTCTATAAATATTTAATTATTAATATGAACTACTTAGATTGATTTAAGAATACGGTTAGTTGTCATTAGTTAACTTCATGTTATTGTGATTATTATTAATATGAGTGCTTATTGTTATTGAGTTAATAAGCATTTTTAAAATAGCATTAGCTATACCTATATGTGATTTGTTTTAGTTTGGAATAGATTGACGGTGATTAGTCGTCAATCAAGTCGTCAAAAGGCAAGTAATATTTTAAAATTTCATGTAAAATTAACTATTATGGACTAGAGTGCGTTAAATTTTTTGTTCTCTTCTTAAGGGGGCGATGGTCCAGAAAAGGTTGGGAATTATTGTTAATAAAATATCTTTAAGTGAGGTGCGTTTGCGTTTTTTTATCTTATTACATTTTTGCTTTTTGCTAGTGTAAAATTTGAATTCATGGGGAGGGGGTAATGACCCTATTACCCCCCTCCGTAAATCCGCCCTTGCCTCAAAATGTCATATCACGTTGCCATAGTGTTAGATCAAATTTAGATCCCCCAAAATGGGAAGGTAAACCTTAGCTCTTACTGTTCTCTCAAAAAACTGCGATGGAAATACCTTTAGTTATATCTATCTCTCACCTTTGCTCGATCAACAATTATTGATTCATGGCTGCCGTCTATGGATACTAAGTCTATAGGCATACTGTAGACAATTTCACAATTGGAAATTGGAAACGTCAAGAATTTACCAAAATTGAAAATGAGCTGAAAGAATATTAAAGGCAAATAAAATGGATCCTTGGAAAGTTAGCTTCACGAACTCTCGTAAAATGACTCTGATCGTCGAATGCAGTGCGAATGCATGAACATGATGAATCGCTTAGAAGACAATCCTAATTTTTGTTATTGAATTTGCAATTTTTGAATTTTATTTTAATAAAATACCAAAAAAATTTTGTTGAGAAGATGTTAATGAGAAGTTGTTTGGATCGATAAAAGTTAATTTACAAAAAATGTATTATTCAACTGATATAACTCTTTTTCTGGTCTATTTGATTGGCGACCAAGATCACCAGACATTGCACCTATTGATTTTGTTTATATGAAGCTACGTATATAAAAACTAAAGTGTTTCCAACACCCCTGACAACAAACGAATCAAGCCAAGAACGTGTGCTCGTAGAATTTCAGTTTTTACCACTAGAAAAATACAAGTGACAACAGATGCTATATATCGCAGATGCGAAAGTGGTTTATGAGTGAATGGCGGTGTGTTGGAGGTGGTTTGTTATGTGGAACAACTGTTGTATTTTTTACAACAATTAGACCTGCAATGAACCTAGTGGAAATTTAATTGGCTATTATCCACAAGAACCTACTGACATTAGCTCCGGCTAAACTCGTAGGTTGAAGTGCTATGTTTTATATTATCTTATAGACGCCAGGATAATTTTAGATACCATATAATGAAAATCTATAATATAAAATAGTGAATATTTGAGGAAATTAAACAAGATAATTAAAATAATTGTATATTACAATTTAAAACAATCATTAACCATGGTTCATTAATATGTACAAAATAATTAACCATAAATGATAGTGATTTTATATTTAATTATACTCAAGATTTGTGGTTGTTACCACACAAAATTGACTTTACAAAAAGATGATTCAACGGCAATGATTTGGTTTACACAAAAAAAAACAGATATTTTCCTCTGGCCTCGAAGCAATCAATTCAAGCTCTCACCAAAAGATCTCCTTAGGATATGTAGTTAGGAGTGGGACTTATCCAAAGTGCAGCAACCATGCACCTTCTGCAATATGCAATAAAATCGAAGTGCTAGCTAGCTTCTGGTTGATAAGGCTCTGCTAAGTTGGACATCAGCAAATTTGTGCTTGCCGGTTTCTAATGGTGGGGATGAAAGTTTTAGATGTTCTTCTCTTTCAGGAAGCCAAGGTGTTTCTCATGAAATACAGTAAATGTGTTAAACCAAAATCATAAAATAAAATTACAAGAACTACTTTAACAAAGTAGAATATCGATAAACAATCTTGCGGTGATAACAAATACAAATTGTGAAATACACCACAGGAACCACTAATTAATTCAAAAAGAATTTACTAGAAATTATTTCTTATACTAGGAGAAAAAATGTAAGGTGAACAAAACCTGTGACTTTATTGAAAAAATATTTCCCATTCAATAGTTGTTGGGTTATGATTGAAGTATCAGAAATTATTGAATATTAATAAAGGTTACTAGATAATAAATATTAAAATTGCACAAAGTCTAAGCAAATATATGTTATATACAATTAAGCACAATATTATGTAACTTTCAATTAACCTATCCAACACGTGCGCCTTTATTATTTGTAAAACAATAGCCATTCATTGCTTATTATTGCTGACTACATGTGTCTTTATTATTTGTAAAACAATAACTATTCATTGTTTATCATTGCTGACTCCGCTGTCTCAGACAAACGCAGAACATCTGCACTTCCACAAGTAACAGCGTAGTCTTAATCAGCACTGGTAGAGTATAAAAAGCCAATCCAGTATTCTAATTAACATTATTGTTCATTAGTTCCATCAGTAAGATCAGATATTTTTAAATACATTTATAAGCGCATGCGACCATGCATATCGTATGGCCGTTGCAAACCAATATATTTTATTAACCTTACATATAAAAAATAAACTGAAAGGTAGAGCAGCGCAATTAATAACTTCTCGTGATCCAAAAACATGGTCAGAAATAAAACAGTTACTACCAGTTCATTTTGATGATGCCCGCGATTTGACATCACTGATTCAGGACTTGCAAAGAATTCGACAATTATCAAACGAAATGCCCTTAACATTTTTCTCTCGTTTACAAACCCACAATGCTAAGATGCTCGCTTCAATTCTGAAATCTGACTTGAGAGCTGATCAAAAAGACGCACAATCTCAGTTAATAGAGACTATGACATTCAATACATTACTTACTGGACTAGAATAACGTCTAGGCATATAATAAGAACAAGTACCTAACTCAATAGATATGTTAGAAGCATCCCAACGCATCAAAAGAGAGCTACAAGTCTCATATCTTGAGAATAAAAAATATGACAAGTTAAATTCCAATCATCGTACGACCCCAATTACAAATCAACAGAGAAAACTCCAAGTGTCTAACATTCAAAAGACTTGTAATATCTGCAAGCGCACTGGACATCTCTTTAACGAATGCCGTGCACGCCAACAATCTTCCACTAATTTCCAGAGCTACCAACATTCACAACAAAATCAACAATTTTCTAAAACCATTCTCAAATACCCCAAATTTCACAGAAATACCCTCGAGACCTCAAGTCTCTCAACAACAAAAACACTCTCAGGATAACCAGCTCCAAAAATCTGGACAATACAATGGTCCAAACTAATCATCTAACCCAAACAGACCTTCGGTCATTCAACCTAACCCAAACTTCGGTTATAACCAACCAAGGACACATCATGTGAATGTAGAAACAGAAAACTACGAACAATTCGATGATAACTATTACCTCGATCAATTCACTAATCCTGTTCAGGATTTGTACCCAAACAAATACTCTAACCAGGATTTTCAAATACCTAGGTCCCCATATCTAACAGATGAGCCTTTATCAGGAGCACCCAACACAAGACAATTACACCCCAGAACTAAAAAATTTAGAATCCCAGATTCAGTGAATCAATCTAAACGATTTCAACCTCAACGTCAACTTCCCCGAACAGACCTTTAGCTCAATCAGTTATTAACTGTTAAATCAAAAAATCTTTATTACATCAAGATATCATAAACAAATTCAAAATTATAATTGACACCGAATATTTTAATTTTTAAAGAAAAAACTCCTGAAAATATCGTTATTCAAGGCAGAACCAATCAGAAAATGTTTATTAGCGAATCAAAATTATTCCCATTTAAACCAAACGACCCCACACAGTTCTATATCTAAATTATAGATGTACTATAATTTAGATATAGAATTGGTGGCTTACTTGGATCTAATTTTTTAGAGCACTATGATTGCCTAGTCGGTCTAAAAAATAAGCAATTGATCACAAACTACAAAACAGTACCTCATTTTAAAGCAGACGCAAAAACGAACGAAACTCCAGTTGAAAATGAACAAAAAAATCTTTTTCAAAATCAAATTTCAATTCAAGGACGAACTGAACAAATTTTTAAATTTAAAATACAAAACATACAATGCATACATGCAGGAATAAAAGAAAAAAAATATAGTAAAACATCAAGTAAAATTACAAAAAAAATATATATATATTTTTTAAGGCAAATTAAACACAAAGAAAACCCACAAAGGAAAACCTGCCCGCGTCGAGATTCTTGCGTAATTTACTATGGTAAAAATATGTATACATGTGGTACACAAAGCCAGATAATTAAATACTACATAGAAAATGTACAATATAATTAAACTAAGTTTAACATTTACATATAAAATTCGAATACTTAACAGGTTGAGAAGATGAAATATTAATAATGAGTTTTTATTATTTTTGTCTATTTCGTATCATTATTAATCATTATTAATAATTATAATTGAAGATTAATATAGTTTTCTTCCATAAACTGATGGATATTACTTCTGGGTATTTGTGTGATCCCTGATTTTATTGTAGATTTGAAAAGAGGCAAAGAGATATATATTTATATATATATATATATATATATATACAGGGTTTTTCAACGAAAAGTAGCCACCCTTAATAACTCAGAAATGGAGGGTAGCAGAAAAATTTCCAAAAACAGGTCGATTTTTATTTCAAGGGGGACACATTTTCATATTACTGAAATTTTTACAGGGTGTCTCAAAAAAGAGATATTTACCACAACTTAGATTTTTTAAATGGAACACCCTGTGCATTTTTACAGATTTGGATAGAACGTTCTCTAACGAATACGTTGATATAGGGTTTGATGGATCTAGCTCTAATAGTGAGTGAGATATACCTCAAATAGTGTTCCATAAAAGCAATGTGTTAGAGAAAGACTTTGTAACGGCTGTAGCCTAAAGCAATGAATCGATATTCTCTTTCTAACCCATTATGCTTATCGAACATTCTTTAAGATATATCTCCCTCACTATTAGAGATAGATCCATCAAACCTTATATCAACGTATTCGTTAGACAACGTTCTATCCAAATCTGTAAAAATGCACAGGGTGTTCCATTTAAAAAATCTAAGTTGTGGTAAATATCTCTTTTTGGGACACCCTGTACAAATTTCAGTAATATGGAAATGTGTGCCCCTTGAAATAAAAATCGACCTGTTTTTGGAAATTTTTCTGCTACCCTCCGTTTCTGAGTTATTAAGGGTGGCTACTGTTCGTTGAAAAACCCTGTATATATATATATATATATATACATACATATATTTATATATATATACCGGGTTTCCCATTTCATTTGATTAATGGCAATTAATATGGACAATTACATTTGATTGAATTTTATATTCCCAGGGCACACTATGAGAAATATTGCTAACGGAATCGATAGTACTGACTGTCAAACACTTCTGATTACCAAAATACTACAGCGAAATCCTTTTTTAATTAAAATATCAATAAAAATTCGTTTTAAGCACTTCTAAATTAATACATGTAGTTTACGTAAATGTGTTAGCGCTCACATTTTAAATCATTTGGTGGACTAGATAGTTGAGCGGCAGTCTTTCAAACTGAACCGGAAAATTTTGCGGGTTCAAATCCCACCAGACAACTTTTTTTATTTTACTTTTTAATTAATTACAAATTATTAGTGTTTACTTATGCGAATAAATATGGTTCATTGTCAGTAGCTAGTTATTATTTTTGAAGCTAATCTTTAGTCACAACATTTACTTATCAGAAAAAAAAAGATATAAAACATGTTTTTAATTGGTTCGTTTCCTTTATCTTTAGCTAAAGCTACTGTCTTATAAAATAAGTAATCAACAAGTAATATATTTTTTATTTATTACATGCACTGTGCTTTTACTAATAGTGTACTGTTCTCTGCTAATAGTTACTACATATTATACCTTAATTATTCCTGTACAAATTGTGTGCAATCGCACCATGGTAGTTGACCGATTCATAATCCGAAAATGTAACTAGACGCCTGGATAACAGTTTTTTATACTATATACTAATCATATATTATTAATACAATACGTTCACCGCTAGAGGCGTCATCTCGTCTTTCTGTATATTCTTCAATTCACTACTTTTAGCACGTCGATTTCCAAGCGTCCGTTATTTCGTGGTAATATGGCAACGCTGTTCAGTTCTCTGACTGTTGTTTTTATACGTCTGCATGTATTAAGGGTCAAATGTTCTCATTTCTGCGGACTGAATTGCAGGCGTTTACGCGCCAAGAAACGTAAAAGAATTGAGACTTCTAATTTAACCAAAATAAGTTTGAGAATACAAAGCAAGGTTTGCTCTACGACACAGCAACGCCCTTTTTTAGAAAACAAAAAATTCCGAATTGTAAAACACGTCACAAAAATAGGTAACTTTAACCTTTCAGTGCGCAGCTATAAAAAGAAATTTTGAAAAAATAGCTCTGAGAGTTCCTACATTCAACCTTTATCTAAAAGATGTTATTTACAAATTTCATTTTTTTTAATTAACAACATCAGAATTTGCCATCTACGAAAGCAATTTTCTGTATAGAAATTGCCTAACTTCAGGGGTTCATATTTGTATATTCTACTAATAATTTTTTGTATCCATAAATTTTCTCGGGTTCCTGGCCCAGCTACCTGCTACACTGTAAAAATTTTAATTCTCTTGAAGTGTCAATACCTTACCAAGATTTTACGATATTTGATGTCTCACCATTTCAGCGTTGATTGAAATTGTAAATATTAATTTTAAATTAAAAATATCGTTTATACCTATGTAAGCAATAAAAAATAAAATTAGGAATACAATGATGAATAATTTGTTATTTCCTGGATTTATTTCTTTAAAGATAATGAGATGAAATATATAAATTGACTAAAATTTGTAGGTTTAAATTTATATAGGTAGGTACCTACCTTAGATAAAGAATATCATGTAAAAATTATATTTCTGTAGATACATATTGGGTGTTCCACGTAGACCTTCTATTAAACGTTTGTAGAATACTACGCGTAGTAGAATTCTGAACATTTATATACGGGGGTTTCTCACAATTTTCTTTCGATTAAAAATATTGCCGATGACCTCCTTTCGGTTTTAACGGAAGTAGACATCAACTAGCTTCTTTCAAATGAAATTAACTATTTTTTATTTCATTTTTGGATTTTATGTCAAATTTAAAGGTAGGTTTCATAAGAATATCCTATCCCTAAACTTAAACCCTAACCCTATTTTGTAAAAACATACTTACACTTAATCGGTTCTATCTCTTCTAGTTTTTAATCTAGAGGGTTAAAATTTTAGACGAGAAATACTAAAAGGTATCCAAACATCTGTAGTATTCGAAAGTTGATGCAAGTTACACAGGGCGTCGAAAAAACACCGACCAATTGTATCAAATTGAAAGTTCAATAACTCGCTTATTTTAAATACAACACCCTATGTTTTATAATCCTAATGGATGTAGCTTTTAATTCTCTTTCGATTGGTATTAGCATTCCCTATACCTAAATTTTTAGATTTATTAGATTTAGTTGTAATATTTTTAATAATAATGGCATACTCCGGTTACACAAACGAAGACTTTTTAAATTTAATTGTCGTTTATGGGGAGTGTAATCGAATTGTTAGTAGAACATGTCGTGTGTTTGCAGAGTCCAGATAAACACAGACCAGCTAAGGACATGGTTAGAAGACTATTTAAGAATTAAATATTAAAAAAGACTATTAATGACTATTAAAGAATATTATTTTTTATTCTTAATGTTATTGTTACCATTATGTGAATGCTGAATATTGTAGATATTTCTAATAAATGCATATTGTATTAATTGTGTCAAATTATTTCAAAAAGTACAATTTGAGTTCTGTCGGGTTCATCTTCAATGTTTTAATAAGTATAATATTAAAGTAATGTTAATTCAGAATCAATACCTAATTAAAAATTAAATAAAAAATTGAAACTTATTTAAACCTAATTAAAAAACGTACCCGAAATGCTAATTTGTGCTTATTTAAAAATTGATAAAAATTTCCTCACATTTAATGTTTTTCCCCAGCCAACTGGCGGATTATTTTCGTTGCAGCAGTAATGTCCAAATATCTTCAAATCGGTGTAATTTAGGTATAGGGAATGCTAATACCAATCGAAAGAGAATTGAAAGCTACATCCATTAGCATTATAAAACATAGGGTGTTGTATTTAAAATAAGCGAGTTATTGAACTTTCAATTTGACACAATTGGTCGGTGTTTTTTCGACACTCTATGTAACTTGCATCAACCTTCAAACATTACACATGTTTGGATACCTTTTAGTATTTCTCGTCTAAAATTTTAGCCCTTTATATTCAAAACTAGAAGAGATAGAACCGATTAAATGTAAGTATGTTTTTTTCAAAATTTTTGAAAAAGTCGAAATATCTCAGAAACGATTGAGTTTAGGGATAGGGTTTTCTTATAAAACCTACCTTTAAATTTGATGTAGAATCCAAAAATAAAATAAAAATTAGTACATTCCATTTGAAATAAGCGAGTAGATGTTTACTTCCGTTAGAACCGGAAGTGTGACGTCACCGACAATATTTTTTATCGTTTGAAAATTGTGAGAAACCCACGTATATAAATTTTCAGAATTCCAGTATGTGTAGTATTCTAGAAACATTTAATCGAAGGTCTTCGTGGAACACCCTGTATAATTAGAATAAATATTGCAGCAACAGTTGGTTTTATATTCCATAAAAATACTACATGTGATTAATATTATAACAATAAAATACTATGATGCACTGACGATTTAGTTATGTACTTCATTTTACTAATTTGGCGCACACTGATTTGTACAATCAGTGTGCAATATTATTACATGTAATTATGTACAGACAAGTACAATATTATTACGATTCCTTCTTTTGAAATCGACCCAATTAAATATTGCAAATATTTGCGATTCTTTGGAGTACTGAAAGAGTACTGAATCAAATACTCTTATCTGAATGTTTCCAATTATGGGGTAACGCCGATGGGGTTGTACATAAACCCTCTACGTCATTAATGGTTTCCTGTCACAGTCTGGAACCAAAACCATATTTAGCAATTCCTCTCTTGTAAGTGGTATTTTTGTCTTTATTTTAACACTAAATGATATTATAAATGTAAACACCAACTTTAAAACGCGATCTGACATTTAGATAGTTTGTAACTAAAACCATAAACAATAATGTAAACTAAGCTAAAATAATATTTTCATAACCTGCCCAATTTTGAAATCAATGTTTAATAAACTTTCCTCCTATATTTGTTTAAATTGGCGAAAATCGCGAATATCGCAAAAAATTTTAATATAAACCCCTACAATGCCTATATAAGACAAAAGATAATTTTATTTCACACTACCTGGTGTAAAAAATACAGGGTGTGCCATTTGAATTAAAACAGTTTTTATCGTTTAAAACTGTCAGAATGTAACTTAAAAAAAGAAATACTTGGTATAATATTTTTGAATTTATTTTAAATGTAGAAGGTAGCACAGTTTGTGTTTTTTGAACGTTGTCAATGGCAAATAAGGATCTACTATACGAAAAAAATTATGAAGATTTTTAAAAACCCTTGAAACTATCAATTTTTTTATAGAATGTCACGATATCTTTCGAAAGGTCTGAGTTTATAGGGTATGCTACATGTTTTTAATTCAGAATTGCATGCTGTTCCCGAAAATGTAAAAAAATACAGTGTGTTCCATTTAAAAAACCAAAGTTGCATAGCGCCCAGGTTAAACTAAACATCCGGTATAATGAAAAATATTTTCTGAAGACGACCTACATAATTCGGTGAAACTTTTATATTTAACATTTTCAGATATAATTTTAGATAAGAGAGCTATGAAACAATGAATCTTAGATGGGGCACCCTGTATAAGAGTTTTGTTTACATGACGTTTGTTTACTTAAGAATTATAGACTCGGATCGTAAGTAGGTACTTAATTTCTGTATAATTTTTTAAATATGATATACATTTAAAACATGTTTTATTCGCCTTTCATATTTATTCAATTACCAATTCAAAAATTCATATAAAAAGAATATAGGTATACCTAATAATTCCTTTCTAATAACAGTGTAGATCCCGACGAAGAAGTCATAAATCATCTCGGTACTTGACAGGTGTCAGCCCGGGTTAGAAGTTTGGCTACGTCGCAGGGTTGCCACCAATTTAAAATGAGGAACATGAGTTTCATTGTCAAAAAAACATGAGAAAACATGAGATATTTTTTACTTTTGCGTTTACACAAACATCTTCCACAAAAAAAAATAAGAAAATTCCAATTTCCTCTTTATAATTATTTATCTATGATTGCAATTTCCGAATCCGAATCTAAAAATATTTTTTAAATGATATTGACTTGACAGCTTGCTTCTAACGCCACCTTTTATTTAGTAGCAGCAGTGCTCAACTGTTAGAGATAGAAGTACCTAAATTAGTTAGTAAAAAATGCTGTTTGGTTTATTTTGAATTTTACTGATCATTCGGCTGAACGTGAAGACGTCAAGAAATTTATATGTTTATATTTATAAATTACTTGAAAGACATCCATTGATTGGCAAGGACAAGATTGGTCAGACTTAGACTTACATAGTTAAAAAGTTTATATTAATAAATACTTGCCCTGGAATTGAAATAAAAATTATGCGCAAAAATTATAAAATTTGATATTCCATTGGAAGAATTTAGTAATATAATAAAAATCAATTATTACGTAAACCTTTTTAATTTGTTTAACACAAAACAAACATAAACATAACACAGGTAAAATAACAAAGTACAAGGTACCTAAACTTAAATAAGATTAAAGCTCCCATATTTTAAACTAAGGAACACATGATATAATATATTCACAGCCCATTCGACAGACAAAATTAAAAAAATACGTACACAAAATGTAGGTAATCTCTGATTAATATTAAAGTGAAACAAATTTTTCTGCGATTCATTTGCACAGCACTTAAGAAGAAACCAAAACTAAAAAAAGTACCTCCCTAGGTAAATTGTACACAAATGGGTATTAATAAAACTTTGAAATATAACAGTAGAAATCCCTTAAATGGGGTACATATACCCAATGAAACTTTACTGGTTGTTCAAGACCTTGTTCATTTTTCGAAGTACCTACAGTTTGATTGATATGAAAACTAAAACATTCTTTACTTGACATGAATTGTTTTGTTCGTAAAAGACCAGACAATGTTCTAGAATTTAACTTATTTCTAATTTTTGTTTTATTGATATTTATTTGAGAAAATATTCTTTCACAAGTTGCACTTGAGTGCGGTAAACTAGAAAGTGTCAACATTAGCTTCGCCAAGTTTTTGTATGCAGGTGTTTCATCTCCTTTAGTTGCATTTTTTATGGAAATCCAAAACTGTTCTGGCGCCTGTTCAAAATTTAAATTACAATCATTCTTGGCGCTTCGAAATTCATTATCTAAGTCTTGTAAGTCGTTTTCATTAACAATTTTAGGAAATTGAAGAGCTAATGGTACTATTGGTACTAAGATATTTTTTTTGGATCTAAAAGCTCAAGTACTTTTTCAAACTTTTCATCAATAAAATCAAATCTTTTAAATATTTGATTTAATGATTCTATATAGAAATTTAGACAATCTGATTTAAATTTCGTAACAGCTGTGTCACTCAAGTTACTATAGTTTATCAATGATGCTGTAACTGCGGCTCCAAAATACATATTTTTATAAGTTTTAAAATTCCGTGGATTTTTATATTCAACTGTAGCAATATTTTCTTTTGATTTTAAGTGTAAATAAAAATCCATGATAGTGAGGGCAACTTTTTTAACTTCACTTTTCAGTTTATAAAGCTGAGGTTGTCTGGCTTGCATCAAAATATTTAGGTTGTGGGAGTACAAATTGCAGGAACTGAAGATAAAGTTTTGTTAACGGATTATTGAAATGATCAAGAATTTCATGACATTTTTGTTTTAAATCATTGTCATTCTCAAATGACTGATTAACAAAAAATAATTTTAAAGCTTCATATTGTTCAAGAACGCGATCTATAACTTGTTTGAGTGAGAGCCAACGTGTTTGACTTGCATATAGCAATTTATGTGGTTTTAAATTCAAAAATTGTTGATATTTTGAAAACTCTGCAATTCTTTTGCTACTTTTTTTAAAATAATTATAGGTATATGTCATTAACAAATTGTTCTACATATTCCGGAATTTTTTGTGTAGCATAGGAACAACATAGATGAAAAGAATGACATATACATTTAATCAAAAACAGACTAGGAATATCTTTTTTAAAAAGTGCTGCCACATACATCTTATCACCCGCCATAACATTTGCCCCATTGGAAGCAAATCCAATCATATTTTGTTTGTAATCTATATCATTTTTCTCAAAAGAGATTTTTATAGCATTATATAAAGAAACAGCATCAGCCTTTTCCACCTGTATCAAGTCATAAAATAAATCACAGACCACATTACTATGACTATGGAAAACTCTTATAACAATTGCCAACAATTTAACTGCCGATAAATCGGTGCTTTCGTCAACGATGACTGAGAATTTATTGCTCTGCATTATTTGAACTACAACTTCTTTTTCACTAACTCCAATTGCATTGCAGATAATAGCTGTCGTCTTTGTCCTACTACATGCCATCTGCTTTGCTATTTCTGAATCTAAAATTGAAAGAAAAAATAGAAACCCTGCATCAATTTTATTTCTTTATAATTATTATATTCAATATAATTTATATTTATTGAATATTTTCATAAAACCTACCTGGAAACAAAGGACCTGGAACAAAAAATTTATTCTGAATAAAGAGGGCATATGTTCAGTAGCAGCAATGGCGACGTTGTGTTCCGCAATAAACCCTGCTAATCGTATTTCTGCACTTGCAACTTGTGTAGAAAGTCCACTGGATGATGGAAAATTTAATCTGTGTTGATTCTTAATACTTTTTGAAGCATTTAGATGAGTTTCACTTAATTCATGTCGTAACAAAATAGTTTTTCCTGCTGAAATTTTTATGTCTTTTCTGCACGCTACACAATACGCAAAGTTATCCTTTTTGCTTTTTTTTAATCCAACTAAATTCTGTTTCCCATTTCTCCAGATAGGATTGCTGGTAACATTTCCTTTTTTTTGGAGAGGTCTCTTTATCACTATCGCTATCCCTATCAACACTCTCATTATAGTCCCTGTCACTACTACTATCCATTATAAGGCCAGGAGCAAGGGCAATGCTCGCCTATACGGGGGGCTAAATTATGTTGTAAGTACTAAAATTTTTTAATATGTGGTTGAAAATAACGTTAAAATTTGAAAGATAAGTTAGGTTAGAAACATAGACATTGAAAATATAGTACTATTTTCTATGGTTACAAAGCACAAACCACAGACAAATTATATTTAGAAATATGTGTTGTGTGATAATTCTTTGTCTTCTTAGTTATTTGTTATTTGCAATTCATTACGATATGCCATGGTTACTTTATGCTACGGTTACGGTACACGCGACTTGAACTGCAAAACCAAAAAATTTCCGTTTGCATTTCATTTTCAACTTATGAAAGTAAAAGAGCAAAGAAACATGAGAATTTCTATACAAAACATGAGAACATGAGACAAGTAGACAAAACATGAGATATCATGTAAAAACATGAGGGTTGGCAACCCTGCTACGTCGTCCCAAGTATTTGCATTCACAAGCTACATTAGTTTTATCTAGCTGCGTCTCACTCTGAACTTTCAATTGCAGTCTACGAATAAATTCCTTTCTCCGTGCATTATACAATCTCAGTTTGATATGTGAAGTGCGGTGCGTGCGCCTGTAGTTAGTTAACTTAAGGTTAAATAAACTAACTCGGGATTGTAAAACCGGACCTTAGTTAAACAAATTTATATAGAGATATAAGTATTGGTCTGTAGGGTAGGAGAGATCATACATTAGTAAAAAATAAAGTCCTCCCTTTTGTTCAGGAAATCGTTGTTCTTTTAAATTGGAACCCTTCTTTTTTATTTCGTGAATCTTCAGGCCACGTAACAACATCTATATTAAGGGTTTATGTATTTTTGTTGTCGTAAAGCATCAGTTAATAGTAAAATGTAAACCTATGACATGTTTATTTTTGTCAGTACTTTGCTTTTAAAATAATTTTGTGCTTTCACTTTACCTATACCTTTTTGTTACTTATATTACGACGGCATTGAAAAGTGTAATAAAGTACAAAAAAGCACATGATGGAGAAATTCAAACAACAAAAAAATAATTAATTTTGTATTAAAAATTTTCTAAAAAGCCTCGTTTTCTAGATTCAATTTACTAAACACTAAATATTAACGCCCTGTAATGAATAAAATTGATAAACTTTTAAGCACCAAATTTTATTGTTAATATAAGTCGTCTTTAATAATGTTCTTGAGTGTGGAACCATTTCACACCAAATTTGGTTGTTTTAAGTTTGTACTTCAACATAATTTTGTTACAGAGTATTATTTCTTCCCTATATCCCCATCACTGACTTGTCAAAAAATTAATAAGTTTTTTGACACAGTGTACTCTCATGGTATGGTTCAAATAATAAGAAGATAAATTAAGAAAATCAAATCAAATAATTACGAAAGTCATTATTAAAAAAAAAACTTAACAGTCAACATCTAGAAATATTTTTGAGCAAGTCTTTCTAGGCACTTTTTCTGACGTCGTTTGTCACGTCGTCCTGTTTTTTTTCAGTGTGTTAGTGCAAATAAATGAATAAATCAAAATTGTTAGATACTTATTTGCTTGGTATCTGTTGAATAAACTTACCGTACTGTGTGCCCATAAATAAGTTAGGCGTGTCTTGTAAAAGACAAACAATATTCGAGTTGGAATTCCGTTTTCTAGGACCTAGCTCTCCTTGATTTTAAAAACAATTTTCTCCGAAATTTATTATTCGAAAAATCAAACATGCTTTGTAAATTAAAAAGAAAACAATTTTTTATTCTATGAAAGTCTTTTGTCTCTTAAGAGATACGGAAAAATGTTACTAAAAAGGAATATTTAGAGCTGATAGTTCGGTAAAAATGCAAAATTTTAAAGTTCAACGTCAACCCTGAATTTTGTTTTTTATTATATATTTTTTTTAATTTTCAGTGCGCTTTTAATATAGCAAAATGTTACTAAAAGACGTTTTTAAAAGTGAAATTGTCAGTGAAAGTATGAAATTTCAATTTCTTATGTGTAACTTAATTAACTTCCTGAAAAAAAAACATATGTAAAATGCGTGGCATATCGAAATTTTACACTTTCACCAACCATATCATTCTGTATAATTTATTTTAGATTTTAAAGTCAGTTAACATCTTTAACTAATTACAGGGTGTTCAGTAAAGAATGGACCAAACTTCAGATTTTAGTTTGGATGAAAATAATATGAGCTAAGTCAACTTGCCTTAGTATAATTTTACCGGGCAGGGAACATACTTTTTATTTAGATTTTTTTACGATAATTCATTTATTGCTGAGGTAAAGGTACTAAAATTTTGATAATATAAGTTTTTTTAGGTGATATATACACGAAAATCACCCTTTTTGCATGATATGTACAAGGCGTTCTAAATTACCATGGCTAGGATAGTATTTCATTCAGATATTTTTAAGAACAGAGATTTTTGGAAAATGCTTAGTTATTTTGAAAAAGCAATTTGCTTTAAAATAAAGGTATACTTGTTGCATATTGCTAAGATACATCATTTCAGAGAAATCTTAGTTTGAAGTTAATATTGCATATGTATGTATGGTATCACAATTTCCCAATTTGATACTTTTAAATCTAGTAAGTTGTTGTCAAATTCAGATATAATTAGTTTGATGTTCGTGTATATTACCCAAAAAACTTACAATGCTAAAATTTCAGTACATTTACTCAAAACCTAAATGAATTATCTTAAATAAATAAATTATGTTCTCCATCCTGTAATTTCCTAAATAAGTAAAATTGTACTCAGGTAAGCTTACTCAGATCATCTTATTTTTATCCAAACTAACTATTTCTGAGATCGAAGACAACCTGTTACATTTTAAAATGTGCACTTAAGAAATTGTTGGATACCATACATTTGCAGTAGGTACTAACTTCAAACTTGAAGTTTTCTCTGAAATGAATCATTTTAACGTTTTATGCTAATTCCGGTTAGAATGAGATCTATGATGAAATTACGGGTAGTAACCATAGCACATAATTAAATCCATCTTAGCTTAACATCAAGATGAGCAGTAGGACTCAATTAGTACTTACAGCGGAGCATATTCTCTATCTAAACGTCCTGCAGTTAATTATTATTTAAAATCCAAGAGAAATTTGTTTCTATTGTGGAATTTAATCAATTGTGTAAACTATTAAAACACAGAATGGTGATGTATTAATTTCGTTGGTAAACTGTAACTGCAAGAAAGAATTGCGAAAGGAGCTGAAAGTAGTATGAGCGCAATGAAAACTGTCAGTCTTGTCGTTCCATACTCAGAATAATAAACATAAAACAAAAACAAATCGGTATACCGGCGACAGAGGAAGATTACGCAAAATTGCATAGAATTTTAATGGAGCAAAACAAAGGAGTACAGCTAATATTTATGCACCATGATTTACGAAATGTGTGGGTAATTTTTAAGATTAAAGTATTACTGGAAAGAGGATCGAGCAATTATTTACAAGAATAAAATATACACTTATTAGCCGAGTACCCAAGAAAATGACCAAGGACTAGGAAGATCTTCATTAAGTGACAATAATTAGTTATTTCAAAAGAATTACTAGTGGCAGAAAGTGGATCATATTAATTACAACAAATGGTTACAAACCTAACATATGTAATTTGGTTTCATGCACTGTAATAGTGATAGAATATAGAGTATCTATAATGTATAGGGTATAGCGTGTCCAAATTAAGATCCTCTAGTCCATTATCTCAGAAAGTATAAAAGGTAGAGAAAAAAGTTAAATACGAAAGTTTTTTGTTTTTACCTGAATTTTTCATTTTTATAACTTTCTTTAATACAAGTTGTTCAGTTTCACTGATCCATGCATCAACTTTCCTTTTTTTAAATGGGGCACTCTATTTCAATAACGTTTTTAAATTTTCTTTAAAATTCTAGGTCAACATTGTTAATGGTATTCTATACCTATTATTTACTGTTACGAAGATATTAGCATTTAAATCTCGGCAAAACAAATAAGACACCAAAAAAATTGACAATTATACTCTCAAATTACCTCACTGAATTGAAATTGCCGTTTTAATATACAGGGTGTTTTTGAGAAATAGCTCAAACATGTATATATTAAAACTCCAGAAAATCTAAAGTTTCTTTTGAACCACCCTGTGTATTATTCTATTTTTGGATTCTTTATTAAATTTTAGCCATAGTCTATTATATAACGTTACCTATTCTTATTTTGCTTAGTTTTCAAGATATTGAGGAAAATGTGGAAAAAAGTCAGGTATTATTAAAAATATCTCTACTATAATTTGGTATATAGTAAGTGTGCCTTAATACTGATTATGAATATATTATTTTATTAAAAACTAACATTTTTTTTAATTATTTCATTAATTAAGCAATATTAGCAAAACTATGTTTGTAATTTGAACCACAAATAACTAATAATAACAAATAACAATAAAAATAATAAATTAAATCAAGTGTCCTATATGTCCTACATTTTCAGCTATGCATGTTGTGTAAATAACTCAAAGTCTTCTTACAGCACAATCACTTTGACTGAGCGCTTTAATTTCCATCCTGATTTTAATCTTTAAATCATCCACATTATTACTCTGAGTTAGATAAACTAGAGTTTTCACTTTTCCCCATAAAAAGTAATCAAGTGGAGTTAAATCTGGGCTCCTCGGCGGCCATGGGATATTCCCGTTTGGCCCTATCCATTCCACAAAATGGTTGTTAATAAAATTCCTTACAACTGCAGTATTCTGGCACGGAGCTCCATCCATCTGATAGATGATCTGATTGGGATCTTCTTCGGCATCCAATAAAGGTAAAGTGCAAGTTTGTAATGAATAAAGGTATCTGAGACCATTTAAATATTGGTCAGGAAAGACAGGACCTAAAATGTGTCTTATAAATAGCGCACCAAACATGAACACTTTGTCAAACTAACAATCCATCGTCAGACTACAAAATTCAAATCGAAGAACGATACCCCTTGGCAGAAACTCTTGTAGTTTTGCAAATTTATATGCCTTACATTTATTAATTTGCATGGACAAGTAAATTGTGGATATGGCCATATTTAAATACCTACTCTTAAGATTTTTCTAGCATTTCCTCAAAATATGGCAAGACCTCTGGTTGTGACACTTCTGTTAAAACATTGCGGAATTTATTCTTTTTTTTTATATTTTAAAATACCGTGATTTCGTAGATCTTGTTCAATTCGCTGAAAAAATAATTTTTCAGGGATTCTTCTTCCAGCAAATGGTTGCTTATAAGCTCTGTAATGAACCACATTTTATTTTACCTTAAAAGTTAGATATTCAGAGCCTGTGAATATTTTTTAGATAAAAATCCGTTAATAAATAAAAGCTTATAGAACATAATAGATACCATTAAACACCCGAACTGAGAAGGCAATGCGTACGCATACAAATCTTCGCCGTCCGCGCTGTCTAGAGAAATGTAAAACTCTACAATCTACAATTCAGTCGATGCCTAGCCGTACGTCGACAAGATCGTTGCTGTGCGTAAAAATCAACAATGGAATTTTTACAAGTGGCAAAAGTAATTGATACATAGGAAATTTTTAGTAATTTATCTACATGAAAATATTCCGTAAGTCCGTAAAGTCAACCTGATAATATTTTCCAAGTCCGTGAAATGGACATGGTATAATTTCTTAAGTCCCTGTTTTCACTACTGCTCCGATCCAAGTTCTCACTGACCCTCCATCGGGCTGAGAACGATTTCAAGGCTCAGTCTCTGGCTGTATACCCCGACAACGAGTTCCGCCTGTTCCGCAACTGCCACTAGTACTCGAGAAGAGTAAATAAAATTCTGCAAAGTCTACAAGAACGTGGGGACTTAGAAAATTTCGCCGATTCTGGTGTACAAGTATAAAATATACTAAGTCCGATATTTTCAATCCTGCGCATGTCCGAGGTCTTCATATAACCTCTTGTGCAGCTGAAAACTCAGACATTCAGTCTGTTGTCACACCGTACTCGAGCAAACCTGTCCATCAGCACCGCTGTTACCAGTATTAAGAGACCAGTAAGTAAAATAGTACAAGTCCCCAAAGGGATTGGGATTTGGTATAATTTCATCGGCTTTTGTGGACTACGCTGAGAAAATTATAAGTCGAAAAAGGGAGCTACTGCGCAGGTATCAATCCTGCGCAGTCCATATAAAATGTATACAAAGTTCCGCCTGTATACTGACCGCCTAAAGGAACAATCGCTATTATCACATGTAATTCTCAAATTTCTCAATATTCAATTAAAATATCAAATTCCACAAAACAGTATGTACAGCCGCGGCGATAGCTCAGTCTGTTAAGTGCTGGGTGATAGCCTGTGACTAACAGAATGGGTATATTGCGGCGCGAGTTCGAATCTCGCCAGGGGAGAAATGGCACCTCTCCCAGGGAATGGTTGTGGGTCTGCGTTTTTTTCATGTGTACCCTTTCTCTACACAAGCCTTAGGCTTTCTAAAGTGATTTAATAGTGTAACCTATATAAGGAATACGTAAGTATCTACTTTTTACTATAATAATAGGCAAATCTTTTGAGGTTAAGTTTAAAGAGTTTGAATTTTTCAGTAATTTCAATTTCCATAAGACGTGTATAGATATTCGCGATTGTGTAGTGCTGTTTTACTGTGATTGTGATACAATATAATATCGGTGAACGATGGAAAGTATTTCAGGACCGTCATCTACCGCAAATACAAAACGTAGACCCTATCGAACGGTAGCCGAGAAGACAATTATTTTACGAGTATTTACTGCATCATCATCGCGACAAGGATGCAGTAAATGAATGAATGGATAAATTAGTGGATATATGTTCGGATTATATAGAAGCATCAAAGACAAGCATATACACACATATAAGGAAATAAGATTGTAGTGGAAAAAAATGCAAAAAATGCAATACGTAGAACGGTCCACGGTTTCTTTACAAAGAACGAATTGCCAACTTTAGATATCCAACAATCCAATTAGATTTCGTCTATTTGTAATCCCGTGTGCAAGAGCAACCCATATAGTCACATTACGCTGATAACAGCCCATGAGTAGTTATCACTTATGTCATCATAAGTTTTATTTATTTATTTATTTATTTATTTATTTATTTTGTATATGTAATCTACAGAATATATCCATTTACAGATCACAATTTTAAACTATGTAACAGTAATAGTAGAATAGCTATGCCGATCCTGCTCTAAAATTCAAGATAGCGGCTGGAGCAGGATCGGCATAGCTTTTCACCGACTACGTTACAGTCCAAGTAGGCTGGCAGGTGCCACGCTTCACATCGCGTCTGGAGAATGTTCGGTGAATGTTAATGAGCTGTACTTATTTATTACTATAATTTTGAATTTATCTTGGGTTATTGATCTAAATAAAATATTGTAATATATAAAATCATTTATTTTGTTTATTACAATTCATATACAATAAAACATGTTACATTACATACATTAATATACATTGTCCTTATTAATCCAAGAATTATGTTTATCATCATAACCTAACCATTTGATAAATACTATGGTTCTATGTTTTTTGAAATTGATTCTGGCAGGCTTGTGTAGTTCATTGACAATATCGTCTTTCACACTTGTTGCATATTTATTAAATTTGTTAGGAGATTTCATATTGGATTCCAAGTAATATTATAGTATGCATTCCTCCTTCTTATATATTTAATCCCACAGGAACTCATATAAAGAATTCTACAAATAAATTACTGTTCGTAGTTTGTGCATCCTTTTCTCGAAACGAGATATTCAGCCCAACCGCGTATCACTTATGTTACCGTAATCAAATGGCTTTTGATGGGATATTAAATTTAGTTTTGATGCAAGAAATGCATGAGTAGCAACAAATGTATTGCAATATACAGCACCTTTCGTATTTTTTAATGGAAGTTATGTTTAATTAAGGTACAATCAAACAGTACAGAGACGTATTTTTTATAAGTTATTTCGATTGTCTAAAGAATTTCTTCCACAGAACTTTTATAGTCCCTCTCTCAGACGGGTTTGTTTTACCGGTGATCAATAAGTTATTTTCTTGAATAAATTGTAGTACCTTTGTAGTAAAGTTCATATTGGGCCGTTGTTGTTTTCTTTTGCCTTTTTCCTTCCATAATTTGGACTATTCACACAAATACACAAATTAGGCCTTAATCTGATTAAACGTCAAATATGTCACTCTAACTTTAAACCCTAGTTTGTTATGGTTCTGTAACATCTCGGCGGATTATCCTTGTCTTGCACAAGAAGACATATTAAGCTATTTCACTTTACACGAACATACACGACTTTATATCTGTTATGAAAGAGTTATAACATGCAGTATAACGGCCCACGTTATTCGAAGATACTCGGTACGACTTTTGCACTTGCACGTTATGAAACATGTTATTTTTATATCATAACATAACAGGCGTACGTTAAATTTATTGAATATGATACGCGGTTGGGCTGATTGTCACCGCGACGTAACTGTACGTTGACTAGTTCTGTCAAGTTAAACTCCTCATTTATAATAGTTATGATATCATTAAGATAACCCAGTACATATTCAATCATAACTGACTCGTAGAAGAAAACGTGGCATGTTTTTATATTAAATATTAGATAATTCTTACTATTTTCTTGAAAGGCCCAGGACTAAAATGTTAAAATAACATTATAATAAAGTTCCTTTACTATGTTTTCTGCAATGTTTGTAGACATTACATCAAAATCTTCATGATCCTCAAAGGAATGTTGTGGTTGACTTATGTGTCTACCAAATTTATCGATTGTCATTTTTAAGCTAGTTATAAGTTTCTCCTTATTACTCAATAATTTTAGATTCACGCAACTCTTCGATAATAGACACGATCTCGGTAGTATGACCTGTATAACTAGCGGTTTGAGATGAAACTAAAAGCCGTAATCTATCAACAAATTCATTAGGAGTCCCAGTATACGTAATCTATTGGACTATTCGAAGCTTTCATTAACATACCAAGACCCAACCTCTTTCGAGTTAGAGGTTATATGCTACTAGGTCTTCGTGGTGTTAGTGGTTGTATAGTCAAAGCGGAGATGATTTTCTTATATTTGTAAGATCCATTACCTTGAATTTGTTAATTTTCAGAGTAGTTTCTTTTATTAGCATTCGTTCGTTTATCAATGTCTAAGTAGTTTTTTCTATCACTTTCTGTGAAACCAATTGGATGTTTCTTAAAAACCAACTCGTATAGTTCAGGAGTCCCATTATAAGGTAATACACCTATAATTAAATCGTTACCATCGAATTGTAGAGATGCGTTGCCAATTTTTAGCTCATTAAGGTCTGGATCTATCACCATACCTAAAGTCAAACTCAATATGTACATCACCAATCATTTTATGAACGTATTCTCTGGGTAAGGGATCCAGTTGATCCAAATAGTACAATGTGTCGGGTGCATTACTTAAGGTTTGAATGTAGTCTTTTGCTTTTTGTATATTTTCATATAGTTACTTTATTACTTTCCACATTATATCCGTCCGCCATATCATTACCATTTGAATTTCCTTCTGCAACAATTGATGTATCTAAGAAACTTGGTGCGTTAAAAATCCTCGAGGTGTTATATTTTGCTTTGCTTTTTTTCGGTGAGCTAAAGGAGAAATTAGATTTTACTTCCTTTTTTACAGGCTCCTCACTTTTTATGTTTGACTCTCCATCAAGTTTCTCAGCAATTGTTTGTAAACGCTTCGTGATAGGAAGAAACGATTGTTCTTGAATTATACTTCCTTCTTTCAGACCATTTAGCTTTTGCTTTACTACGTTCCTACTTTGTATTAACAATTTTTTTACTTCAACTTCCTTTCTATTCATATCGAAATCACAAATTCTTCTTAACTTCAGTAAAAGCAGAAAAAACAGGTCTCAGGCAGTATAAAACAGGTCTGATGCAGTAAAAAAACAGGTCTCAGGCAGTATAAAACAGGTGTGATGCAGTAAAAAACAGGTCTCAGGCAGTATAAAACAAGTCTGATGCAGTAAAAAAACAGGTCCCATGCAGTAAAAAACAAGTGCCATGTAGTAAAAAACAGCATATAGCTGAGTGCGGGTTTAACTCTAGAAACACTAATAATGATGAACATTATTATCTCTCTTTATAAATGTATGTAATGATCAAATCCCTTTCTATATCTACCATTACTAATATCACTATCCTTATCAATCACCATAAAACCATATTTGTCTTTCCAGCATAGTGAACAAATTTCTTCTTCTAGGTAAAACTGTTGATTGTTTTACAATGCGCATGACGGAAGCAATACTTTAAATAAAGCTTGGCCTATGATTGTATATATATATATGTGCGTAAAACAACCAAGTGACACCAAATAATAACTAGACCTTCTCGCACCCAATTTTTTTCTAAATAATTCAACTAAGTGACTCCCTATATATACTTTCTCTATATATGCGTTTTGGCACCATTATATATATATATATATATATATATATACAGACTGTCCAAAATTCGAGTCTCTACATAGGGATCCCAGTTATTATAAAAGATAGGAAAACGCTCAAATGGGGAAAGTTTTAGAGAATTTTATGCTGATTTCAAATCTGCATTGAAAGTTATCGTGAGTCAATTGTTTTTCGAGATATTTGAAAAAAACGAAAAACCGAATAATTTATTTTTGGCCAATAACTCGCTAATGGTTAATCTGACACTTCTAAAAATTTTACATTATTAGTACACTTTTTAAAGGCGAACATTTTGGCATAAACAAAAATTACAAGGCTCTCTTTATTTTTCTGTTATGAACCACAACTTTGCTATTTCTTATGGTCGCCATATTGGACTTTTATATCATATTTTAAAGCCAAAAATTCTCTTTCCAACGATGTATCATAAGCCTATAAAAGAATTTTTAAAATTTGTGAAATATTAAAAAAATCATTTTTTACAAGTTTACTTTAGAGGTTGGCTGTGCCCAAATGTAAATATTTCCCGTTCTGTCACAAGTGTCATACAAAATGACTTATGAATTGCGTTAAAAGAAAATATGGTGCGCACAATTTCTCAAATGAAGAAAAGTTTGATATGCTTACTCTTTATTTACAAACTCACAGTATTGCGAAAGTTGCATCTACTAGATATTTGGAATTGTATCCAGAGGCAGCAACCTTACAAAACATAATTACAGGAGAATTATTACTACTTTATTGAATTATGGTGCATTTGAGAATAAGAGGAACAACTATAAAAAAGATAACCATGATATTGATATGAATATCTTTAGTCTAATAGTAGTAAGTATTAAAAACAACCAGAACTAAAAAATGAAGCATCCCTAATTAAGCATTATTAGGCAAATGCTCAAAGTGACGTCCATTTGGATTACGACACATTTCACAGTTCTTTAAAATCTTTCTCATAACTCTTCCTAATGTGTTTCCGTTTAACAAGTTAAACGCTTCTCTAATTCTAGCTTCTAATTCATTTATATTAACGGGTGGTTGAAATTCGTAAATTTCATTTTTAATTTGTCCCCACAAATAAAAATCGAGTGGCGTAAGATCTGGGGATCTTGCCGGCCATATAACTGGTCCATTGTTCACAATAACATTTTGCCCAACAACCACAATCTTTGAAATTCAGCTGCATTGGGTACAAGCCTTCTAATTGCTGGAATTATTTCTTCTCTTAATACGTTTAGATATCGTTCCCCATTAAGGTTGTAATCGAAAAGAAACGGACCAACCAAACGATTTCCTAAAATAATTATACATTAACATGATACATTAATGACTAGCTTATTTATTCACAATATCATTAATGAAGATAAAAATACCTAAAAGACCACACCAAACGTTAAATCCAAATCTAGACTGCAATCGTCGCTGTTCCATCACATGGGGATTTTGGATAATCCATAATGATGTCTGTTATGTTTGTTAAATACCCCACAATTAGTAAAACGGGTCTCGTCGGACCATATTACCAAATTAGGGAACTCAGGAACTTTTCTGCATTTTTCTATGTACCACTGGCAAAATTGCAATCTCCTATCATAATCACCTTCGCGAAGGCCTTGGACAATAGTAGGTTGTAAGGATGATATCCATGTTTTTTCAAAATTTGATGAACGGTAGACTTCGGGATGTTACTTTGATGCTGAACAGATCTTAGAGATGTTGACGGACTTTCAGTTATTATATTAAGAACGTTTATGTCACGATCATGGTTATCTTTTTCATAGTGGTTCCTCTTATTCTCAAATGCACCATAATTCAATAAATTGGTAACAATTCTCCTGTAATATGTTTTATGCGGCTGCTGTCTTTCTGGATATAATTCCAAATATCTGGTAGATGCAATTTCCGCATTACGGTATTTACATAGCTTGTAAATAAAGCGTAAGCATATCAAACTTTTCTTCATTTGACAATTTGTGAACTCTTTCCATATTTTCACTTTATAAAAACATTGACACGTTAACTCTTTCTAAGCAGTTTTATTTGACACTTGTGACAGAAAACATTTCATGGCACAGCCAACTTCTAAAGTAAACTTGTAAAAAAATGTTTTTTTCAATATTTCACAAATTTTAAAAATTCTTTTATAGGCTTATGATACATCGTTGGAAAGAGAATTTTTGGCTTTAAAATATGATATAAAAATCCAATATGGCGACCATAAGAAATAGCAAAGTAGTGGTTCATAACAGAAAAACAAAGAGTGCCTTGTAATTTTTGTTTATGCCAAAATGTTCGTCTTTAAAAAGTGTACTAATAATGTAAAATTTTTAGAAGTGTCAGATTAACCATTAGCGAGTTATTGGCCAAAAACAAATTATTCGGTTTTTCGTTTTTTTCAAATATCTCGAAAAACAATTGACTCACGATAACTTTCAATGCAGATTTGAAATCAGCATAAAATTCTCTAAAACTTTCCCCATTTGAGCGTTTTCCTATCTTTTATAATAACTGAGATCCCTATGTAGAGACTCGAATTTTGGACAGTCTGTATATATATATATATATATATATATATATTATATATAGGTATAGTGAAAAATATTTGTAGCGAGGTAGAACAATAAAGGATCAGCGTGGTGCAGTGCCAGTAACACCGTTCTCTCACTGAAATCCACGGCAGCATTGTGTTCGAATTTTTTTCGAGACTGTTAAGTAAATACTTTACCGAAATAATCTGGAGTCGCTCCCACGGCACCACAACTATGCTTAACTGCAGATCTTCTTGTGTTTTGATACGAGAAGCACTGAAGATGCCATCTATACATATATCGCAAAACGTCTGCAGTTAACCATTGACTAAACTGAGCTAAACTGCCCAGAAAGTATGTAAGAATGTATGAAGTATGAAAGTAAGATACATCATTCAATTGACATCGGCCGTGAAAACCTACGAACTGCTTAAGTTCAGCTAATATAAGGATAAATTAAAATAAGTCAATGTCTTGTCACTTCTTTCAATGTCTTGTCACTTCTTTCAATGATGGTCATATTTTTAAATACTTCTGTCATTTATATTTCCAATATCTTATCATTGATTCATTACTGATTCCATATCAGCAAAATAATGGGTTAAAAACCCATTATTTTGCTGATTCAGGGGAAACAGGGAGACTAATCTGGGTAACAATTAATGAAGTAATTCAAAGCATAAAATTAATTTCGCATACTTTTTACACATACATCAAATCACATAATGCAGTGATGTGTATCACAGTGTGATTACAGTTATTTTGACGTACTTATATTCCTTTCTTTCAATTCAAGTAAAGGTGAAACAAATTTCCTTCTTTGCTGCCAGGATTTGCGATTTCCACTTTTATTTTTTTTGTTTTTTTAAATATTGCAACTTACTTTTTATTTGTGTAAGCATTCTATCAGAAGATAAATATTTTTTTGAAAATGAAGCTATATTAGTTGTGGATGGATATAACGAATCGTTGTTTAAATATTTCTTTAAATGAACCCGTATTAATTATATCTCATTTGAGGACAAAGGTTTCCTAGCAACTATTAAACGTGGCTTCTTAACAGGAAGAATATTTTCCGATATCTCTTCCTCGTCGGTAGTCACGAGTTTATCTCGTCGGCCTCGATTTTCTAATTTTCCTCTTCTTCAGAAGGTGCACAATCATCTGCTTAAGAAGTTTTGGATGCTCCTAGGCAGTTAAGAAAATAAAGAGCTTAAAGAAGGTTAATCTTCTAGCAATCAAGAAGTGGATATAATAATATGGTTATACACCATATATCCACTGTTATTTTTATGTATCGTGGATTAAAGAAAAACATTTTTGCGACAAGCGAAATCATCAAAACTTAATAAAATTATTAGTACCGCAAAAATGTTAATAAACCCTTAGGATGGTACCTATGTGAATTTGCTATATTTATATATATATATATATATATATATATATATATATATATATATATATATATATATATATATATATATATTGTCTTTCCTCTATTGGACTTAAGGTGGTATAACTTTTAATTTTATATTTACAGTATGTTACTGAGGAGTTTTGTATGTAATTATGTGTGTGTGTGTCGGTTTTCTGTAAATGTCAAAAATCAAAGATTCGTCAAGTCTGATTATTTTAATATCTAAGAAAGGTAATGAATAATTGTTTTCTAATTCAAAGGTAAATTTAATGGCATCGTACTGAGGGTAGTATATTGACGAAGTTGTGTATATCGAAATTTTTATTTACAATTGCGAATACGTCATCTACATACTTTTCCATACTGTAACATTTGTTACAACTATTTCAAAGTTACATATCTTACACAATTGAACAGCGTTTATTTTAATTTTTATATGTCAGATAGTTTAGGCATTGGCCTTTCTGAAAATAGCTAACAGAAGTCTGTAATACATACAGAGTGTTTAATATTTACTGAGCAACACGTCAATTTTGAAACGTGCAAAACTAATTTTTTTCAAATAGCACACCCAGTATATTATTCTACAGTTGAAAGTACCATTCAATTCTGAATTGAATGATATGGCATTGTCCTATACCTATCTCTTAAGGTGCTCAAGATATAATCAATTTTATAATAAAGTGCTCGAAAATTTAAGTTACCCCGTTTCTAACTGGCTTCGAATCAAATAAAACAACTAGAAACATTTCAAATTTATTGTCAGTTGCTTTGAGTCTTATTATGGCTATGATTAAGCTCAAAATGTAAAAAATTACATCGATGTTAAATAATTGTTTACAGATTTAATTGTTACGTAACCCTATAAGAAGAAGTCTAATTTTGTACATCAAATTATGCTTTAAGAAATCGGGTCACCTGGTAAAGACAACAAATCAACTTGTCTAATTTGTTTGCTGTCAAACTTGGTGTCGACAATTTAAGTTAATTACAAATATTTATACTTATTTCAATAATTTTGTTGTTAGTTTAGTTGTTATAGTTAGTTAAGTACTTAGTTTAGTTAGTTGTTTCAATTTATTTTTATAATGAAGTATAGTAAAGAAGAGCTAGCTGACATGATTTCTATAGTATTTGAGTCTGAACGAAACAACTGTCTCTTAGCGAATAGAATTTAACCGTCAAAGTTTTTGAAAATTTATTATAAGATTGTAGACTGTGAATAATTATTTAATATTGATGTTTTTGATGATTGTTGATAATTTTTTACATTTTGTGTTTAATCATAGCCTTAATAATTATAGTCAAAGCAACTGACAATAAATTTAAAATGTTTCTAGTTGTTTTATTTTATTCGAAGACCACTTAGAAACGGGGTAACTTAAACTTTTGAGCACTTTATTATAAAATTGATTATATCTTGAGCACCTTAAGAGATACGTATAGGACAATGCTATATCATTCAATTCAGAATTGAATGGTACTTTCAACTGTAGAATAATATACTGGGTGTGCTATTTGAAAAAAATTAGTTTTGCACGTTTCAAAATTGACGTGTTGCTCAGTAAATATTAAACACTCTGTATGTATTACAGACTTCTGTGAGCTATTTTCAGAAAGACCAATGCCTAAACCATCTGACATATAAAAATTAAAATAAATGCTGTTCAATTGTATAAGATATGTAACTTTGAAATAGTTCTAACAACTGTAATTTTTTCTATAAAACGTCGAATATCTCCGAAACGGCTAAGTTTTGCTATAGGGAATATAACACAAACTGACACCAAATTTGCATGCAGAATCCAAAAATGCAAAAATATATAGTGTGTTCCATTTAAAAAAATATTACTTTAGTATGGTACATGTTTTTAGAGCATCCTGTATATTTGAAAATATTTTCAAAATGCGCTTCTGCACGAATAGTTTGCAGTCAAATTTGAACGAAATTTATAAAGGCACCAGTTCATGAGCTACAAAAGAAGGGAGCTCTGGTGCAGGACCCTGTATATATATATAGTGGTGCCAAAACGCATATATGGTGAAAGTATATATAGGGAGTCACTTAGTTGAATTATTTAGAAAAAAATTGGGTGCGAGAAGGTCTAGTTATTATTTGGTGTCACTTGGTTGTTTTACGCGTATATATATATATATATATATATATATATATATATATATATATATATATATATATATATATATAGTGCCTTGGAGGTTAGACGACTGTCTAAGTTGAGAAACAAGTTATATAATTTCGGGTAATCCAGTCACCAGCCAGTGAATAAAAAACACTCTTTTTATTAATTCAAGCTTTCGAGAACTTTATTGTCTCTTCATCAGGAAAAAACTATAAAACATACTGTTAAGAATACTTCTACTAAAGCCTTATATTACTTACATAAGTGAGATTGCATAGGAACTTAGCTAAGTTTGACATCAACACAAAATTTGATAAAAAATCAAAATTATTTGAACACTAACACATGACATTAAAAAGTTATTATTGGTAAAAAATTATCACAGATTTACATGTTTAAGTTTTAAGGATGAGAGCAGACAAATTAAAAAGTATGTTACAGCAACTAGTTACACATTTCTTAGACGAAAATGGAGTGATGACTGAATTTGAGATGAAAGACAGATGACACAGAACCACAGACCACAGAAAAATGGAATGTCAAAAATATGGAAAAGTTTGGATGTCTTAAGTGACATTGAGGTCAGTGGGGTTCACTGGTCTATGATAACTGAAATTTAATAAATTTGTAAAAATAATGGACAAATTGTCCATGTCAGATCTTTTGTTAATATGGTTATTTTCTTTAAAAATGCAACAAATTTCTAAAAAAAGTCTTTTTTCTAAGTTACTCTCAGTAAAAAGAACACTAATGTCACTAAAATTAATGTTGTGTTGCAAGTCATTGGCATGTTGGGCTAACATGCAAGTGTTTTTATTTAATCTAATGTCACTTTTATGAGATGTGATTCTATCTTTTAATTTTCTTCCCGTTTGTCCGATGTAAATGCCTTCGCATTCGTTACAGCTTAACTTATACACCACATTTGACTGATGCAAAATGGGATCTTTGTCCTTTAATTTTGAAAAGATATTGGAAATTGAAATTTGATTTTTAAAAGCAATTTTAATATTGGGAATTTCAGAAAATATTTTTTTTAATTTAAATGAAACATTATCTATATACGGAATTGAGAGATATGTAAACTTGTTTCTTAGCATGTCCATAGGAACCTCGCTACCATCCTGACCCAAAAGCGAGGGATGTAGCACGTTATCTCTGCTTCTATTGAATAGTAGTTTGTTGATAAGATTTTTGGGATATCCACTTTGAAGAAAAAAAGACGATAGTTTTCTTAAACCTTCTAACACCCTCGTAGGGTGTGATGTGAGTACTACTCTATTTTTCATACTCAATACCATATTGATTTTTTGTTGAAAAGGGTGGTACGACTCAAAATGTAGGTACCTCCCTGACGATCCAGGTTTTGTATACCATGACGTACGAAGTGTGTTATTTATAGTCC
Source organism: Pogonocherus hispidulus (assembly GCA_963924545.1). Lineage (NCBI taxonomy): Eukaryota > Metazoa > Arthropoda > Insecta > Coleoptera > Cerambycidae > Pogonocherus > Pogonocherus hispidulus. The sequence continues at coordinate 47,066,222 of OZ004699.1, forward strand.
TTTGGACTTTGGTATCTAAGAAGGGGACACAGTGGTCAGTGTCTTCCTCTTCTACTGTAAATTCAAGATGTGAATCATAATTGTTGAAGACCTGTAACAGGTGTTCTTTGCCATCTATGGGTATACTAAGAATTATATCGTCCACATATTTCTTCAAAAAGGGAATCTCAAAATCAATTTTACTTAAACTTTCATTAATTAAATCATCCATCACATATTGGGACAAAATGGGAGACACTGGGCTTCCCATGGGCATACCAAGAATCTGTTTATAAATTTTGTTATCAAAGCTAAAAATGGTAGTATCATATAAAAATTCAATTAATCTTTAAAACATTGGTAAAGTGATTGAACAATAATTACTTATATCATCCCAGTGGTGGGTAAGGGAGCTCTTTGCAAGTGCGAGGGAAACGTTACTAAAAAGTGATTTAACATCTAAACTAACTATGATATAATTATCCGGTAATTGAAAATCGTTAATAAATTGACTAAATTGAAAGGAATCGGTTACAAAAAAAGGATTATCTTTTTTATAAGCTCGTGTTAAAATATCTGTTATCAATTGTGCTGCACCTCTGTTAGGACTATGTACTCCAGAGATGATGGGTCTTAGCGCTAATTGTGGTTTATGAATTTTGGGTAAACCGTAAAATTTGTTAACTACACCATTGTAGTTTCTGTGCTTTTTTCCTTCCTCTCTCGAGATCATTTTCCTTTTTTCCAAATTAGAAATAAGATCATTAGATTTGACTTGAATTGAAGATGAGGTATCCCTTGGTAACTCAGCATAATAATCTGTGTCAGAAAGTATATCCGTTGCAAGCTGATGGTATTGAATCTTACTTAAAATAGTAGTGACTTTCATCTTATCAGACTGAATCACCAAAAGATCGGGGTTTTGCTTTAAAAAAGATTTTGTTTTGAAAAACAGTTTCTTAAAAGGGTCCAGGTCTTGGCCAACTTCTTGAACGAAGTTCGTCAAAACATTTGTGGCCCTGGCTAATGCTAGATGTCTATTATTAGACTCAACTATTTTATCTGCAATACAGTTGACATCTGAAAGAAGTTTTGGAATATTTATATCCTGTGAAGCAGGGGAGATACTAAATTTAGGTCCTAAGGCCAAAAAGTTTTTTATATCTGAAGGAATTTGGACATCTGTAAGGTTTCTGAGCCAGTGATCTGGTGTCACCAATCTTTCATTTTGTGAATTAAATAAAGAATTGAATTTATGAAAATTAATGTTCTTGATCTTGAACAGCTTGTTAATATATGATATAAATATTCCAAAACTTCTTTCAGATGTCAACTGTATTGCAGATAAAATAGTTGAGTCTAATAATAGACATCTAGCATTAGCCAGGGCCACAAATGTTTTGACGAACTTCGTTCAAGAAGTTGGCCAAGACCTGGACCCTTTTAAGAAACTGTTTTTCAAAACAAAATCTTTTTTAAAGCAAAACCCCGATCTTTTGGTGATTCAGTCTGATAAGATGAAAGTCACTACTATTTTAAGTAAGATTCAATACCATCAGCTTGCAACGGATATACTTTCTGACACAGATTAATATGCTGAGTTACCAAGGGATACCTCATCTTCAATTCAAGTCAAATCTAATGATCTTATTTCTAATTTGGAAAAAAGGAAAATGATCTCGAGAGAGGAAGGAAAAAAGCACAGAAACTACAATGGTGTAGTTAACAAATTTTACGGTTTACCCAAAATTCATAAACCACAATTAGCGCTAAGACCCATCATCTCTGGAGTACATAGTCCTAACAGAGGTGCAGCACAATTGATAACAGATATTTTAACACGAGCTTATAAAAAAGATAATCCTTTTTTTGTAACCGATTCCTTTCAATTTAGTCAATTTATTAACGATTTTCAATTACCGGATAATTATATCATAGTTAGTTTAGATGTTAAATCACTTTTTAGTAACGTTTCCCTCGCACTTGCAAAGAGCTCCCTTACCCACCACTGGGATGATATAAGTAATTATTGTTCAATCACTTTACCAATGTTTTAAAGATTAATTGAATTTTTATATGATACTACCATTTTTAGCTTTGATAACAAAATTTATAAACAGATTCTTGGTATGCCCATGGGAAGCCCAGTGTCTCCCATTTTGTCCCAATATGTGATGGATGATTTAATTATTGAAAGTTTAAGTAAAATTGATTTTGAGATTCCCTTTTTGAAGAAATATGTGGACGATATAATTCTTAGTATACCCATAGATGGCAAAGAACACCTGTTACAGGTCTTCAACAATTATGATTCACATCTTGAATTTACAGTAGAAGAGGAAGACACTGACCACTGTGTCCCCTTCTTAGATACCAAAGTCCAAAGGACTATAAATAACACACTTCGTACGTCATGGTATACAAAACCTGGATCGTCAGGGAGGTACCTACATTTTGAGTCGTACCACCCTTTTCAACAAAAAATCAATATGGTATTGAGTATGAAAAATAGAGTAGTACTCACATCACACCCTACGAGGGTGTTAGAAGGTTTAAGAAAACTATCGTCTTTTTTTCTTCAAAGTGGATATCCCAAAAATCTTATCAACAAACTACTATTCAATAGAAGCAGAGATAACGTGCTACATCCCTCGCTTTTGGGTCAGGGTGGTAGCGAGGTTCCTATGGACATGCTAAGAAACAAGTTTACATATCTCTCAATTCCGTATATAGATAATGTTTCATTTAAATTAAAAAAAATATTTTCTGAAATTCCCAATATTAAAATTGCTTTTAAAAATCAAATTTCAATTTCCAATATCTTTTCAAAATTAAAGGACAAAGATCCCATTTTGCATCAGTCAAATGTGGTGTATAAGTTAAGCTGTAACGAATGCGAAGGCATTTACATCGGACAAACGGGAAGAAAATTAAAAGATAGAATCACATCTCATAAAAGTGACATTAGATTAAATAAAAACACTTGCATGTTAGCCCAACATGCCAATGACTTGCAACACAACATTAATTTTAGTGACATTAGTGTTCTTTTTACTGAGAGTAACTTAGAAAAAAGACTTTTTTTAGAAATTTGTTGCATTTTTAAAGAAAATAACCATATTAACAAAAGATCTGACATGGACAATTTGTCCATTATTTTTACAAATTTATTAAATTTCAGTTATCATAGACCAGTGAACCCCACTGACCTCAATGTCACTTAAGACATCCAAACTTTTCCATATTTTTGACATTCCATTTTTCTGTGGTCTGTGGTTCTGTGTCATCTGTCTTTCATCTCAAATTCAGTCATCACTCCATTTTCGTCTAAGAAATGTGTAACTAGTTGCTGTAACATACTTTTTAATTTGTCTGCTCTCATCCTTAAAACTTAAACATGTAAATCTGTGATAATTTTTTACCAATAATAACTTTTTAATGTCATGTGTTAGTGTTCAAATAATTTTGATTTTTTATCAAATTTTGTGTTGATGTCAAACTTAGCTAAGTTCCTATGCAATCTCACTTATGTAAGTAATATAAGGCTTTAGTAGAAGTATTCTTAACAGTATGTTTTATAGTTTTTTCCTGATGAAGAGACAATAAAGTTATCGAAAGCTTTAATTAATAAAAACAGTGTTTTTTATTCACTGGCTGGTGACTGGATTACCCGAAATTATATAACTTGTATATATATATATATATATATATATATATACAATCATAGGCCAAGCTTTATTTAAAGTATTGCTTCCGCCATGAGCATTGTAAAACAATCAACAGTTTTACCTAGAAGAAGAAATTTGTTCACTATGCTGGAAAGACAAATATGGTTTTATGGTGATTGATAAGGATAGTGATATTAGTAATGGTAGATATAGAAAGGGATTTGATCATTACATACATATATAAAGAGAGATAATAATGTTCATCATTATTAGTGTTCCTAGAGTTAGACCCGCAATCAGCACTATGCTGTTTTTTACTACATGGCACCTGTTTTTTACTGCATGGGACCTGTTTTTTTACTGCATCAGACCTGTTTTATACTGCCTGAGACCTGTTTTTTACTGCATCAGACCTGTTTTATACTGCCTGAGACCTGTTTTTTACTGCATCAGACCTGCTTTATACTGCCTGAGACCTGTTTTTTACTGCATCAGACCTGTTTTATACTGCCTGAGACCTGTTTTTACTGCTTTTACTGAAGTTAAGAATAATTTGTGATTTCGATATGAATAGAAAGGAAGTTGAAGTAAAAAAATTGTTAATACAAAGTAGGAACGTAGTAAAGCAAAAGCTAAATGGTCTCAAAGAAGGAAGTATAATTCAAGAACAATCGTTTCTTCCTATCACGAAGCGTTTACAAACAATTGCTGAGAAACTTGATGGAGAGTCAAACATAAAAAGTGAGGAGCCTGTAAAAAAGGAACTAAAATCTAATTTCTCCTTTAGCTCACCGAAAAAAAGCAAAGCAAAATATAATACCTCGAGGATTTTTAACGCACCAAGTTTCTTAGATACGTCAATTGTTGCAGAAGGAAATTCAAATGGTAATGATATGGCTGACGGAGATAATGTGGAAAGTAATAAAGTAACTATATGAAAATATACAAGAAGCAAAAGACTACATTCAAACCTTAAGTAATGCATCCGACACATGTACTATTTGGATTAACTGGATCCCTTACCCAGAGAATACGTTCATAAAATGATTGGTGATGTACATATTGAGTTTGACTTTAGGTATGGTGATAGATCCAGACCTTAATGAGCTAAAAATTGGCAACGCATCTCTACAATTCGATAGTAACGATTTAATTATAGGTGTATTACCTTATAATGGGACTCCTGAACTATACGAGTTAGTTTTTAAGAAACATTCAATTGGTTTCACAGAAAGTGATAGAAAAAACTACTTAGACATTGATAAACGAACGAATGCTAATAAAAGAAACTACTCTGAAAATGAACAAATTCAAGGTAATGGATCTTACAAATATAAGAAAATCATCTCCGCTTTGACTATACAACCATTTACACCATGAAGACCTAGTAGCATACAACCTCTAACTCGAATAGTCCAATAGATTACGTATGCTGGGACTCCTAATGAATTTGTTGATAGATTACGGCTTTTAGTTTCATCTCAAACCGCTAGTTATACAGGTCATACTACCGAGATCGTGTCTATTATCGAAGAGTTGCGTGAATCTAAAATTATTGAGTAATAAGGAGAAACTTATAACTAGTTTAAAAATGACAATCGATAAATTTGGTAGACATATAAGTCAACCACAACATTCCTTTGAGGATCATGAAGATTTTGATGTAATGTCTACAAACATTGCAGAAAACATAGTAAAGGAACTTTATTATAATGTTATTTTAACATTTTAGTCCTGGGCCTTTCAAGAAAATAGTAAGAATTATCTAATATTTAATATAAAAACATGCCACGTTTTCTTCTACGAGTCAGTTATGATTGAATATGTACTGGGTTATCCTAATGATATCATAACTATTATAAATGAGGAGTTTAACTTGACAGAACTAGTCAACGTACAGTTACGTCGCGGTGACAATCAGCCCAACCGCGTATCATATTCAATAAATTTAATGTACCCCTGTTATGTTATGATATAAAAATAACATGTTTCATAACGTGCAAGTGCAAAAGTCGTACCGAGTATCTTCGAATAACGTGGGCCGTTATACTGCATGTTATAACTCTTTCATAACAGATATAAAGTCGTGTATGTTCGTGTAAAGTGAAATAGCTTAATATGTCTTCTTGTGCAAGACAAGGATAATCCGCCGAGATGTTACAGAACCATAACAAACTAGGGTTTAAAGTTAGAGTGACATATTTGACGTTTAATCAGATTAAGGCCTAATTTGTGTATTTGTGTGAATAGTCCAAATTATGGAAGGAAAAAGGCAAAAGAAAACAACAACGGCCCAATATGAACAACTAGGTATTAAAATTTATTCAAGAAAATATGTTATTGATCACCGGTAAAACAAACCCTTCTGAGAGAGGGACTATAAAAGTTCTGTGGAAGAAATTCTTTAGACAATCGAAATAACTTATAAAAAATACGTCTCTGTACTGTTTGATTGTACCTTAATTAAACATAACTTCCATTAAAAAATACGAAAGGTACTGTATATTGCAATACATTTGTTGCTACTCATGCATTTCTTGCATCAAAACTAAATTTAATATCCCATCAAAAGCCATTTGATTACGGTAACATAAGTGATACGCGGTTGGGCTGAATATCTCGTTTCGAGAAAAGGATGCGCAAACTACGAACAGTAATTTATTTGTAGAATTCTTTATATGAGTTCCTGTGGGATTAAATATATAAGAAGGAGGAATGCATACTATAATATTACTTGGAATCCAATATGAAATCTCCTAACAAATTTAATAAATATGCAACAAGTGTGAAAGACGATCAATTTCAAAAAACATAGAACCATAGTATTTATCAAATGGTTAGGTTATGATGATAAACATAATTCTTGGATTAATAAGGACAATGTATATTAATGTGTGTAATGTAACATGTTTTATTGTATATGAATTGTAATAAACAAAATAAATGATTTTATATATTACAATATTTTATTTAGATCATTAACCCAAGATAAATTCAAAGTTATAGTAATAAATAAGTACAGCTCATCAACATTCACCGAACAGTCTCCAGACGCGATGTGAAGCGGGACCTGCCAGCCTACTTGGACTGTAACGTAGTCGGTGAAAAGCTATGCCGATCCTGCTCCAGCCGCCATCTTGAATTTCGGAGCAGGATCGGCATAGCTATTCTACTAGTAATAATTATTGTTCAGTGTGTGAAAGATAATAATAGAAACATAAAAAACAGATACATTTTAGTTTTATACTAAAGAAAATATACAACAAAACACACACAAAAAAAAGGATGTATGAAGCACGTCTATTATAGGTTATAAAAACGATTTTCAGCTTTTTTCTTGAATGCGGCAAAAGAATAAAAAAAAATATCAGTGTTTTCCAAACTGTTTACAATTTTTATCAGTCTATATATAGAACTATTAATCCCTAGATTTGTACGTGGCCTGAAAATAAACAACAAATTTGTATTTCTATTGTAATATTGTGGGACTGTTAATTTAAATTGTTCCAATAATTTTGCACACTTGACACTACTATTAAATAATTTATATACAAACAATGCTGATATGACTAGACGTCTGGATTCAAGTTTCTTAAAATTATACTGCACCAACAATGTATCGTAAGGCATATCAAACACATAGATATTATATTATCTAAGATACAAGTATCTGAGGAATTTTTTTTGAACTTTCTCTATTCTGTCCTTATGTACTTCATACAGGGGGGACCAAATAACAGCTGCATACTCCAGCGGACTACGAACATACACATTAAATAATCGAATTAGCTTCTCTTCTTGTTTGAAATTACATGAATTTCTTATGAGAAAACCCAACGTTTTAAAGGCCCTAGATACCATGTTACTTATATGTATATTGAAAGTTAGATGCGTATCAAATGTTACCCCCAAATCTTTTATTTTATCTTTATTATGCAATATGGACCCATTAATATTATAGGTATAATCAATTCGTGCGTCTTTCCGACAGAATGTCATTGCAAAACATTTCGCAGCGTTAAAATATAAACAATTGTCTACCGGCCATTTATGTATATTATTTAAATCTAATTGCAGCAAATAACAATCGGAAATTGAGACAATCTCTTTATATATTTTGAAATCGTCTGCAAATAGCTGGCACTCAGAATATCGAACTACCTTAGGCATATCGTTAATTAGACATAAAAAAAATAATGGACCAAGGTTGGACCCTTGTGGCACCCCTGACAATTTTAGAAAATCTCTAGACCGTGCTCCTCTATACACAACAAATTGACTACGATCTTTCAAATATGAAGCACATAACTGAAGCAAACTATTTGAAAACCCAAGCATATTAAATTTATGTAACAAAATATCATGATTGACTTTATCAAAAGCTTTTGCAAAATCTGTAAAAATTGCGTCGACTTTGGCCATTATGGTCTACTACAGTATTAACTGATTGACTGAAACACATTAAATTTGTGACAGTAGATCTGTTAGGTACAAATCCATGCTGGTTATCGGATATATATATATATATGCTGACGTGTTGATAGATTTTTCCATACAGTACTGTTTCAAATATTTTGCTAGGTGCACATATCAAGGCCACAGGTCTGTAATTAATAATATCATTTTTGTTTCCATTTTTATATATAGGACAAATTTTTGTATTTTTCCATACCTCAGGGTATGTGCACGTCTTGATAATCAAGTTGAATATTACATGTAATGGTTTCAAAAATAACTCTCCGCATGCTTTAAATATATAAGGAGGTATATTGTCTGGGCCAATCGATTTCTTTGGTTTTAACTTTTTAATAGCTGATAATATTTCTATCACTAATATTTTTTACGTCAAGTATATCAATATTTGAATGCAGATCAGACTTTATGTTGTATTTGGCCGAGTCTGCCAAGTAAACACTTTTAAAATAATTACTAAATGCTTCGGCTATTTCTACATTTCCCGTTATTTGAGACCCCCCATAACTCATTGAAATACCCGTCTGATTTGAATTGGATTTGACTGATTTTATGTATCTCCAAAAATCCTCAGGATTTTTATTGATATCAGTTTCAATTTTATTAATATAATGATTATGTGCCACTTTTATATCGTTTTTTATTTTGCTCCTCAGATATACAAAGTTTTGCCTAGCTATATCACTACCATTTCTTTTTTATTTTTCCCTATAGCGGTGTTTCTTTTTAATATCTGATATGATTTGTTTATTGAACCACGGTGGGTAATTTTTTTTCTGAAGCATAGTCAGTGGCACACATTCATATAAATAGACGCCATATAAATGATCATAAAACATTTTAACAACAATATCAACATTATTAGATGTATACACATTATTCCAATCAATATTTTTAAACATATTATACATTTTAAGGAAATCGGCCTTTTTGTAGTTATAATTTACATTAAAACTTTTATTTGTATCATATTCATTAACACATAGAAATTCCAGCAAACAAAATAAAGGCGGATGATCCTTATTTTCACCTACTAGCGGAAAATCACATTTTTCGAAAACAGCTTTATTATTGTATAATACTAGATCCAGGCACCTGCCCCTCTCATTTACAACTTTGTTATACTGTTGCAGGGCGTACAAATTTATAAATTGTTGATAAGCTAATTCAATATTTGACAAGTTAATTATCGTATCTATTTCTATAATTCTATGTATATTAAAATCCCCTAATACTAAAATATTAGAATTTTTATCTATTAAGTTATTTTCAAGACAATCATAAAATAAGCTATAGCACTCAAATGGCATGCTCGGGGGTATGTACACAACACATATACAGCTTGGTAAAACGCAAATTAATTTTAATCCATAAGCATTCAACTTTTACATTATTGCAATATATTGGTAATAATTGGCTATCATATGTAGACTTGACGGCGACTAAGACCCCCCTCCTGTATTCTTTCCTGTACCAATTAAATTTCTATCTATTCTATAAACTACATACCTATTATCAAATATTTCATGATCATATACTGATGGGGTCAGCCAAGTTTCCGTCAAAGCTATAACATCGTAATCCGAACTACTTATGCTTAACTTAAAACTACGTAACTTTGAATTTAAACCTTGCACATTTTGATACACCAAATTTAACTTTTTTGATTTAATGTTAACGCACATCATTTAGGTCATGCACTGAATTGATAACACACACGCTTGCATTTTCGGATTTTCGCATCAAAATTTTACCATTTGTTATCCAGAGAAATTTGATGTTTTCTTTCTTCTTCATTTCCCGACACTTGAAAAATAATTCTCTATTAAAATCAGTTAATGATTCATTTACATAAACAGGCTTTTTTGCATAATGTATTGCTCTAACCCATTCTACATTTATGTCACCCAAACATAGAATTTTTCTCATCCTTTTGGCACTTATAAATTCTTCTTTCTTTAGACGAGATGTAAACCGCAAGAAGATTCCTCTAGGTTCAGTTGTTTGTTGACGTTTGTTAATACGATAGCAACAGTCTATATGATCAACATCAAAATTAACGTTTAAAGCCCTGTACAGGTGTCCCAATGTTGACAGAATATTTTCTTTCATTTCTGGAATGCCAGTTATTTCTATACTATTTAATCTTGTATATTGTTCCTGACTTTGTAGACTAGCCTTTAATGCAACATTCTCTTTTTCCAATTCTGTACATTTTGTTGAAAGATCCTCGATTTTCGAAACACATTCCACTATTTTTAGCTCCTGATTTTTCAGTGAATTACTAATTTCGTCGATTTTTTCATGGCAGCTGTTAAGAGATTTTGCTAAATCTTTGTTCATATGACTCAGATTCCTTATTTCGCGCATGAGATCCAGTAGTGATGGCTCAGTACAATCCTTACAACGCCAATGTTCTGAAGACTTGCCCTGACCCAGACACTCTAGGTGACACACTCCCTGGCAAAATTTTTCACTGCATTTTATAGCTTTTCTCTGATTGTTTATCTTACTACTACAAATAGAACACATAGCTGACATTTTGTTTGTATACAAGTTTTTCAAGGAACGTCTTGAAAAACCGAGTAGATACGCAAAAAACTAGTAAACGTATTTACGATGTGAAAGACTGAAGCACTTGGCCTATATATAGGAACACGGTTGTTTTTAACTATGTTAAAGTTTATTGTTGAACACACTTGAACTCCAAACACTAACAAATTCCGACAATTTTAAACCGTTTAAAATAGCTAGAATTTACAGAGCCTGAAATCGTACAACCTACTTGTTCACACACAGAACAGAATAGAAGTTGACAGAGAACACAATTTTTTTGACACTTCTATAATTGTAACAATTTAAAATGTTTGGTGAACAAATTAGTGCTTCAATCGACAAAATTATAGAAGAAAATACACCAAAAATACTGTTAACAGCAAAAAGTATACTCGGAAAATATTTATGAACTTTTGCAGCACGCGGAAATATACATTAGATGGAAATCGTACAGTTGAAGGACTGCTGTTGATACTTAAGGATTGGGCGGCTAATATGAGAAAAGGGGACGGTACCGAGTTTAAGGAGACTACAGTTAAAATTATGTGGAATGTAACAAGTAAATTAATATAAGAATAATTGTATTTTTAATAAATAATTTTGAATGACATTTTCATAAAATAATTAAAAAAAAAAGAACACTGTGAAGGTTTTAAGAATACACACGTATTTTTGAGCTCTCCTTTGTTATTAAGATTTGTTGTGGTGCGGTGCAGGTTATAATTTTGATATTGCAGTGTCATATTAACTACAGGTCAGGGATTCTGCCGGTAGCTTCTTATCTGACTTAACATCAATTGCTGCAGTATAATTTGATTATGAACTAGATTTGATTTGATGATATATTGTTCTGCTTTTGAATACTAAATGGATGAGTCAATGTGCAGTTTTTGTCAGCAGCCGATAAATAATCGTGCAAAAACTATTATCTGTGCTGGGTCATGTGGAAAATCTTTTCATGCATTGTGTTTTAATGTACCGGGTGATGTCTTAAAGGGTTTAAATAAGATTTCTGGTCTGTCCTGGAAATGCCCCAAATGTTTCGAAAGTAAAAAATTTAATAAAGACGGACTTAAAATAGTGTTGAAGGAGGTTACCCAAATGTTTGAATTTCTTAAAAATGATTTTATGAAGTGGGCTGATTCAAAATTTGAGGAAATTCTGAATAATAATAAATCCTGTAACACTAAGTTGTATTCGTCTGTGGTCGATACAAAATCTGCTGTTCTTATTAAACCAAAAAATCAGCAGCAAAAGAACTCTGTTACTAAGTCTGAAATTCTTCAACATATCAATCCTGTCTCATATGAAATTGATATTTCTGGTGTGAAAAATACGAAGAATGGTGGACTTCTCATAGGATGTCATGATAACACGGGTGTTTCTATGTTCAACAGTTAGCTTCAGAGAAACTTGGAGACAAATATGAAATAAAGGATGTGGCAAATTTCAATCCTCGAATTCGGCTTGTTGGAATGTCTGACAAATTTAGTGATGAAGAAATTGTAAAGTTTATAAAATTTCAAAATAAATCTGTCATTGGTGATAAATTTGATTGTAAGGTATTACAAATTGCTCCTTTAGGAATGAAGAAAGATATATATATATATATATATATATATATATATATATATATATATATATATATATATATCAGGCTGTCCTGCAGGTAGACGTTGATTCTTACAATAAAATAATGGCAACTGGTAAGGGTAGGTTGTTTGTTGGGTACAATCTCTGTGATGTCTATTGAAATTAAAAGGTGCTTTAAGTGTAGCGGTTTTCATCACTTCGCTGACAAGTGTAATAATGATACTCATTGTCCTAGGTGTACCGAAAAACATGTAGTAAAAGAATGCAAAGCTTCCGTGTTAAAATGTATTAACTGTATCAAACACAATGAGGACAATGGTGCAAATGTTTGTATTAAGCACGCTGCTTGGGATTCTAATAGTTGTTTTGTCTATAAACAGAAAGTAGCCGAATTTAAGGCAAGTTTGCAATTTGGCAACTAGCAATTATTTGCAAATTCGAGTATGTCTAGAGGATCTGCACATTCTCAAGCCCGTCAGTCTTCTCCTGTTGCACTCTTCTTAGATGTATATTATCAGAACATACGCGGCTTAAATACTAAAATGCAAGACTTTTTTGATGCTGCTTGTTTAAATAACTATGATATTTTTGTACTCAATGAGACGTGGCTTCAACTTCATGTTCGAATTTGTGAATTTATTAGTAACGACTATGTTATTTTGAGAGACGACAGAACAGGAATTAATGTTGTAAGAGGTGGTCGCATTTTAATTGCTGCTCATAAGAACATCAAACTTATTGAAATAGATCTGAGCGTTATACGTGAAGCTGTACCGTCAGTGGACATAGTAGGGGGCAGAGTTAGAAGTGGTACTTACTCTTTTTTTTATATTTTCAATTTATATACCACCTGGACTAGGGGTTAATGTCTATGATAATTTGTTTGAGGCTTTGGAATCAATTTAAGATGTGTTTGGTAGTGATGTTTTCTTCATTGATGATTTTAATATCCCTGAAAACTTTTATTTCACTTTGGGTAAAAACCTGACAGATAAAATAATTTTATTGAATTATTTCTGTAACCTGGGAGGTTTAAAACAATATAATAAGATTGTTAATATTAACAATAGATTATTGAATCTCGTGTTATCAAATACAATTTGCGATGTGGTTAAATCTGATGATCCTTTGTTAACAGTAGATGTACACCATCCTCCACTGAATATATCCATTTCCCTAAAGTATTCTAGAATAAAATCGTTGCCGCTAAATTCTCTTCAAACCTTTAACTTTAGAAAAGCAGATTACCCTGGTTTATATCATCACATCAGTACGCACGATTGGTCCTTCCTGTTGCAGTTTCAGGTTTCTAATTTAGCTTGCAATAGTTTTTATGACACTCTGTACAATATTTTTAATTTATATATACCTAAGTCTATTCCGAAATCCGCTAAATATCCGCCTTGGTTTACTAGTAAAATTATACTTGACATTAAGAAAAAATCAATTCTCTGGAGACAATTTAAGAAGAACAACAATGTCGATACTTATAATGAATTTAAGTCTTTAAGAAATAAAATTAAACATGAAGTTGGCATGTCTCACAAGAACTATTTATTAAGGCTTCAGGATAACATCAAATGTCACACAAAACAATTTTGGTCGCATGTTAATCGTAGTAGGAACAGTTTTTCTATACCTCAGTCTGTGAACTACCTTGATGTGGAATATGATAACCCCCAAGACGTTGTAAATGCTTTTTCATCCTTTTTTAATAATGCATTAATTTCTTCAAGTCCTCCAAATTATAGTAATGTCGTTGATTCAGTCTCAAATTATATTCATATTCATGCTTTTTCTGAAAACGAAGTTCTGAATGCACTGCGTAGGTTGAAGCCTAAATTCATCAAGGGTTCTGATGACATACTGTCAATGGTGCAAATATATTATAATGAATTTAAGTCTTTAAGAAATAAAATTAAACATGAAGTTGGCATGTCTCACAAGAACTATTTATTAAGGCTTCAGGATAACATCAAATGTCACACAAAACAATTTTGGTCGCATGTTAATCGTAGTAGGAACAGTTTTTCTATACCTCAGTCTGTGAACTACCTTGATGTGGAATATGATAACCCCCAAGACGTTGTAAATGCTTTTTCATCCTTTTTTAATAATGCATTAATTTCTTCAAGTCCTCAAAATTATAGTAATGTCGTTGATTCAGTCTCAAATTATATTCATATTCATGGTTTTTCTGAAAACGAAGTTCTGAATGCACTGCGTAGGTTGAAGCCTAAATTCATCAAGGGTTCTGATGACATACTGTCATTTATAGTAAGAGACTGTGCCTGTGCCTTTGTCTACCCCCTAACTGTCATTTTTAATTTAAGTTTAAAAACTGGAATATTCCCTGACATTTGGAAGACTTCACGGATATCTCCAATTTTCAAAAAGGGCGACAGGACCTGCGTTGAGAATTACCGGCCAATTTCAATAATTTCCAATTTCGCTAAAGTCTTTGAAATTTCTTTACATAACTTAATTTATGTTAAGGTAAATAGGGATATCAGTAATTTTCAGCATGGTTTTGCAAAGGGAAGCTCGACAGTTTCTAATTTGTTTAATATTACACAATTTCTTTCTGAGTCATTGGATGAGGGCAAGCAAGTTGACATCATTTACACGGACTTTACGAAGGCGTTTGACAGGCATGACCACGGCCTTCTACTAAATAAACTCGGTTCTTTTGGTTTTTCGCACCCTTTAATTGCTATTTTATCATCTTTCCTTAAAAATAGGTGTTTATATGTGGAGTGTCGTGGTTTTAGGTCGGTTAATTTTGAAGCAACGTTTGGTGTTCCACAGGGTTCCGTTTTGGGTCCATTACTTTTTACCCTGTTTATTAATGATATTTTTTCTCGTGTGGACGTTGGCTGCTTGCTTTATGCTGATGATATGAAGTTGTTTTGTGTGACTGACGACTTTTCCCGGTGTGAAGTATTACAAAAAAGTCTTGATAATATTAGTGACTGGTGTGATCGAAACAAAGTTGCCATTAAACATTTCAAAATGCAATGTATTGACTTACAGCAGAAAGATTAACCCTATACTTTTTAATTACAATTTGAACGGTGCAATGTTGAATAGACTCAATGAAGTTCTCGATTTGGGTGTAACTTTTGACTCAAAATTAACCTTTAGCAAACATATTGATAATATCGTGTTATCTGCTTACAAAAGTTTGGGTTTTGTAATTAGATTTTCTATGAGTTTTGATGATGTCCAGTTATTAAATTTGCTATACAATTCATTTGTAAAAAGTAACCTTGAATATGGATCACTTATTTGGAATCCATGTTACAAGAAATACTGTGATAACATTGAGAACATTCAGTGTCGCTTTCTGAAGTTTCTGTCTTATAAAGTTGATAACGTGTACCCAGCTATTGGCTTTCCACATGCGCAATTATTAAGTAGATTTTCATTTCTTAGTCTCTCTGATCGACGGAAGCTTAATTCTATAATATTTTTGCATAAGGTAATCCATAATGTTATTAATTGTCCAAGCATTGTGGCTATGTTAAAGTTTCACGCGCCCTCTGTAGAGACAAGAAACTTGAGAACTTTTTATCTTGGGGTCTCAAGAACAAATGCCTTGAAATACTCGCCGTTGCACGCTATGTGCGAAAATTATATGTGTACACAGGAACAGCTCGATATATTTGTAGAATTATTGATATCAAGAAAATTTTTCACAACTGATAATTAATATATGTGTATTGTACGAATATGTATATGTGTTATGTATATATTGTATATATTTAAACTGTCTCTGTAAACTCCCATCCCATAATTGGTCTTGTACTGTAGGTTGGTGTAACTACAATAAATAAATAAATAAATAAATAAATAAATAAATAAATAAATAAATAAATAAATAAATAAAAATTGCAAAAAAAATTCTCACCGAATAAAAAATGGTAACACGCCGAAAGCAACACTTCATGAGTGGTGTGGAAACTTGCATTCAATATCAGCTGTGGTGTTTAAAATATGCATATAAAACCCTTCTACTTTCGACCCCCTAAAAAAATGCCTACGCCCATAACTAGCGCTGATCTTCACCGTTTTGCCGATCAGTGAACTTTGTATACATTTTATACGGACTTTAGTCTCCACCGACCGCCCGAGTCCAGCAGATGTGTCCAGGACTAGACACTGAATAGGGAACGTTCACTTGGCAATTGTAGATTATATTTTTATTTATGTACTAATTCACTGTCTCTTTCAGATTTTGCCGGCTTATAAAACAATTCGTCGCACACGACCTGTCATTCAGGCTGCTGGACTAATTGTTAGGATAGGATAGCCAGAGTATATTTTTATTTATGTACTAATTCACTGTCTCTTTCAGATTTCGCCAGTCTATAAAACAATTCGTCGCACGCGACTTGTCATTCAGGTTGGTGGACTAATTGTTAGGATAGAATAGCCAGAGACATTTTATTTATGTTGTAATTCACTGTCTCTTTCAGATTTCATCGGTCTATAAAACAAGTCGTCGCACACGACTTGTCATTTAGGTGGGTGGACTAATTGTTAAGATAGCTCTAATCAATACCTTTTATTCCAGTTACTGTCGCCGGTCTCGCACATGACCTGTTATTCAGGCGGGTGGACTAATTGTTATGATAGCAATATCTATTTTAGTGTTCTAATCAATACCTTTTATTTCAGTTACTGTCGCCGGTCTATAAAACAATTCGTCGCACACGACCTGTCATTCAGGCGGGTCGACTAATTGTTAGGGTAGCTATATATTCCACGGTCTCAACCATAATCTTTATTCCAGCTGGGCCCATTGATTATAACAGTGATAATGTATACAATAGCCAAGTATGATAATAGTTAAATAGTAGCATTGCTTTTTAATAACTGCTCCTCATCTGGTATCCACGCACGACCACCGCCCGTAGTTGATCTATCGCTTTGCTACCCGCCGTAGATAATTCCAATTAGCTTGTTGCCACCCCGCTTGCACCTTTTACCCGCTTGTGCTCACCCCCCCTGCTTGTTTACACCTCCCATGTGCTTTTGCCCCGTTAATAGACTGTCCGAATTCTGACTAACTTTGTATATAGTAGCTCAATAAATGTATTGAAGGTTTAATGGTGTATTATTATTATTTGTTCTGTGAAGTCTAATTTTCCCTAAAGACTGTCTGGTGGACCGTATCTTCACTGTAGCTACCTGAGTAGCGGTGTTTCTGCACTATAAAGAGGGACTGGGGCCCGAGGCAAAATAAGTGACAACCAGTCGCCAGGCGTCAAAGTGACATTTCCTACCTGCAATCGGGAAGTATATTTCACAGCTCTTATTACAAGAGCAACACTTTTGTTAATTTTAACATAGTACTCATACATACCTAACCTTCAGAATACATTTATTACCATTTGGATGAATCTGCTAATCTACTTTAAACTAACAACTCATCGTTTCACATTTCATTATACGTTTTTTTTTCTTTTTATGGCACACTTAATAAATTTGGTTGGCGCTTAATAGATCAAGTAGATTAAATTCAGGTAATTTATGGAGTAAAAAAACTATTAGTAGGCCATTTAAATTTTAACAAATAGATTTAAAGTGATCTTTTAAACGAAAAAACTCCCATTTTCGTCGATATCTTGAAAATTAAGCAAAATAAGAATAGGGAACGTTATATAGATTATAGTTAAAATTTAATAGAGAATCCAAAAATATAATAATACACAGGATGTTCCATAAGAAATTTTTGATTTTCGGCAGTTTTAACATATACATGGTTTAACTCTCAAAAACACCCTGTATATTGATCAGGTAATATCGATTCATTGAAGCAACTTCTGACTCTAGTTGTCTACAAAATAAACCCTGTTTCCATTTTTTTTTGGTTGCCTTATTTGTTTTGCCGAGATTTTTTTAACAGGTGTTTTTTAAACATTTTTTTCTTTAAATGCTAATATCTTCGTAATGGTAAATGATAGGTATGGAGTACCCTTAACAATGTCGACCTAGAATTCTAAGGAGAGTTCAAAACCGTAATTGAATATAGGGTCTCCCATTTAAAAAAGAAAGAAAAAGAAGAAGAAAAGTTGATGCCTGGATCAGAGAAACTGAACAACCTGTATTCAAGAAAGTTATAAAAATAAAAAATTCTGGTAAAAACAAAAAACTTTCGTATTTAACTTTCGTCTGTTCATTTTATACTTTCTAAGAAAAAGGGATAGAGGATCTTATTTTGGAT
The DNA here is from genome assembly GCA_963924545.1 of Pogonocherus hispidulus. NCBI lineage: Eukaryota > Metazoa > Arthropoda > Insecta > Coleoptera > Cerambycidae > Pogonocherus > Pogonocherus hispidulus. The sequence goes on from OZ004699.1 coordinate 47,084,720, forward strand.
ACCCTGTAGGGTAACCGGTACAGTGATTGGCACTTTAAGAAGGCAGTCAACTTTTCTTTGTCTCTAACTTCTCTATTTTATGGTTAATATATGTTAATACCTGATTAGCGGATACAGAATTGTTGTATGTTTAATTGATCGATAAGACTTTTTCATAATTTTATTATTAATCCTCGCAAAATCACACATAAGTTTAAAGTAGTCTAAATTTCAGTTATTGGCATTGAAGTTATAGTAATTGTCACCATTGTCACCATAGTGATTGGCAGGTATTTTTCAAACATATTAAACATTTTTTAAAAGTAAGGCAGGAATGGGAATGTTGAGACTAATTAACAGGTAAGTAAATATGACTATAGCAAGTATATTTATTATTTTTTTAATTTACAAGTTTTACATGTGAACACTTTGTCATCTGTAACATTGAACAAATTGTGTTTTTCTATGCACTTTTTATGGTAACTGCGTGTGCAGTTCGAACATCTGTATCCACTACAAGAATTACTTATGTTTCTGGTACAAGAAAAACACAATCCAAAAGTAATCAACTTTCCTCAAACCTCGTAGGGATCTTCATTTTCTTTTTCAAATTCTTGAAAAAGAGCTTTCTTTGCACACTCGATAGCTTCATTCAGTTGAATATTTGATATTATATTAATTTTCTTATTGGAACAGTTACTATCATCCATTTGGTTTTCCTTAACCTCATTACTTTCTAATTCTTTTGTACATTTGTGTTTGTTGTTGTTTTGTGTTTGTTTTGTACATTTCTTCTTTTTCAACTTTTGTACTTCATTTTCTTGTCTCTTCTCTATTCGTTTACGCTTTCTTTCTTCTTTTTCTTTTTCTTCGTTAATCTTTTTATCTCTTTTTTCTGACTGAATTATTTTCCATTGTTCAGAAGTTAGTACAAATGGCATTCTCATTGAGTTCCTTGTACCTTTTCTGACTGGACTCTCTGGCCACACCAAATAATCTTTGATTGAGGCGTTACTTACATTTAATGAGTCACTGGATTTATCTACTGATGATAAATCGATAGCAGTAGTTTCAGTTTCTGTTACAGGAATGGTTGATGATTTTTGAGGCGAGATTTGTGTACCACTTGAGTTATACGATAAATCTTCAATGATAATGTTATTTTCTAAAATGAATAAACGAATTAATTAAGTTAAGGAAATAGGATACTAATTTAAGAATTACCTGTCACTGTAGCAACTGTAGTTGATTGTTCTTCATTTAATTGGACTGAACTGTCAAAGACTATTGGGATATCTTCAATGTTAAACACTTCGTTTGAAATATCGATGTCAATATCTTGGCCAATGCTGGCGTTTGTCACATCCATATCAGGTGTTTGATTATTCTTTTTCTCAATATCTTGATGATTACTGGTACTTGTCATATCAGGTGTTGGATCATACTCTTTCCACAGTTTGTGTAAAATCCAAAATTCTTCCGATTCTTGTCCAGGTGCATGTTCGGCCTTATTTAATTTGTTTATTAAATCATTGCCTACTAGTTCCTTGAATCTGAAGTATGATATTGTATAATCATGCCTTATTTCTATGCTTGGTTCAGGTTTTGTTTTACCTAGACATTTTGAATAGTCTATGGCGTCAGGATTCCATGGACATAGACCTGTGGTAATAAATCCATTTCGTATTATTTCAGGCTTCATGTATGTGTCAATAACTATTTTTAGAACGCCTGCAAATTTTTCTTGGGTTAATGCCTCAGAATTATTTTTTCGTCTCCAATCTAAGACTCCTTTTTTCCAAAATGATTTTAGAGGTTTAAAAGTCGACACATCAGCCGGTTGTAATATTCGTGTAGAATTGCCATAAAGGCAAATTAGAATAATATTCAGCTGCGAGCAGAGATCACTCAGTTGATACGAAGTATGTGTACTGTGGCCGTCAACAAATAAGATAACGGGAAACTTTGTTCCTTTTTTTACTAGAAATGGATGAAAAACGTTCGCTATATATTCAAAAAAAAGCTCAGCTTTCATCCATCCATTTGAGCTTGTCCCAATACCCCATGTATCCGGTACTGAAGTAGCAATAGAAGAAGGCAGGCGTTTGTAGGGATATATGATAAAAGGAGGAGTTATTTCTCCTTTTGCAGACAATGTAAATAAAACAGTTAAATTGGATTTTGCTGGGGCATTATCAACTTCATATACATTCCTAGCTCCCTTAGGTGCTAAAACTGTCTTATTTTTAGGACACAACATGAAGCATGTCTCATCTGAATTAAACACTCTTTCAGGAAATTTAAGAATGTCAAAATAATGTTCTTCCTTCAAGTACGTTTCAATGTCCAGAAACCATTTACGAATATCTGCTTCGCTAACCCTCGCACTAGCCGCAGTCACAGCTTCCGGTACCCTTTCACACAATACAGGGTGTCGTTTTAGAAATGACTTATACCAGCCGTCGCCTGGCATATTTTCTTTGAATGGGTTCACTCGGGGTTTTTCATCCAAAAATGATTTGACGCTCACCTGTAAATCCTCTTTTCTACGAGGAAAACCCTTTTTATGACTTTGAAGAACCCAGTCAACTAGAATGGTTTCTTCGTCTTTTGAAAGGATTGGATTTGGTCCAAATGTTATTTTTGTAAACGTCTGACTGATCGGAACTGTAAAGTTGACCGTGGAATATTATATTTTCTGGAAGCTGCTTTTTTTGTTAGAGATCCATTTAATATTTCTTCTAAAGCTTTTGTCATTTTTTCTTCGTCATATTTTTTTAAATATTTGGTGCCCTCACCCGTTTTTGGCATTGTGATCTGTACAAATATTTCAAGTGTAGTCATTGGCATGATTTACATAGTTATTGTCACTAGTGCCAACCACTGTCTACATCAAATTTTTTACAAAAAATTTTAAAAAAATATTAAAGTATTATAGAATGATTGCCTATTGCATTGATTTAACCTGATAATTTAATTTTCAGATAAACACAGTAATTGGCACCTTTGTGCCAATAACTAAATTGGATCAATATTTTTGTACAGTAATTGGCACTATTAATATTAACTATAAACATAGAAAAAATGTAACCTAAACTCCAAATTATTACTTATAAATGTTAAAACTGTTGATACTTACTAATTTTATTGTATTATTTCAGACAAAATCCAGGAAGTACTCGTCCAACAACTATGCGAAATCTTACAAATTTTGTAGCAAATTTGCAATATCGAGACACCTCCAAACCTTGTCACATACGTTTAACAACTGAATTCGCCATGATGGATTGACAATGGCGCGAATAACTTGTTGACAGGTATAATAGATGACGCCACGCACTAAGAATTTGAGAAAATAGAAAACTTGTTTTATTTCCTTATTAGTATTTATTTTATCACAAGACTGCCAATAACTGTCGGGGTGCCAACAACTGTGCCGTTTACCCTACATACATAATAAATAATGTCCGTAACACATCTATTACCTATATAAAAAGTTAAAACAATGCGTAGTACATAGGTACACCAATTATTATTTTCTCATTTATTTGTCATTATGGCAGTTCACACGGAATCATGAAATACAGTCTGAAGCCGTAGACTATGAAACAAAGATTATCAATTTGCCGATGATATATTAAAGCAGATTTACTAAATATTATGCATAAGCAAATATTTAAAATATGTGAATAGATGTTACATAAAAATTGTGTAATGTTTTTTATTACTTTTTAACGTGACATTTTGAATCGTTGAAGTTTCCTTTAATGTTAATTATTACTGTTTACATATTATTACTATTTAATTAAAATTATGAATAGAATAAAGATTAATATAAACAATAAAGAATACTTATATGTTTAGATACAATGCTTATTTAAATATGCCATATGCTTGCACATTGTATTATAAACACACTGATGGAAAGGCATTTTTCCTTCCATGCATGCAGAATTTACAAGCATGGAATAATGCACACCATCATAAACCCATTTATATAAAGAATTATATAGCTCTAATTGTGGAAAAGCAATCAATCATAACTATATTCCAATTTTTCTGGGAGTAAGTGTAGAACAAACTATAAACAAAAACTAGTAGTAAGTTAGTTATTTACTGGTAAAGGTTTTCTTCTGGCAGAAGGGCTCTTGGTAAGAATTTTTGTTTTCAGCGCTGAGGATGACTTCGGTTTTTGTTTCTTACTGTCAATGGCTGGAGAGGGAGGTGGAACAGACGGAATCACTATATCATCGTCGTGTCCAACTTCGTCACTAGTACTTGATGATCCTCCTTCATCACTAAAATGTTAAATTAATTAGTTATCAATGAAAATTCATAATGTATTAAAACCTCTAAAGGTGGAGTGCCAATCAGGCGACTGCAGCGGCTGGAGACGCGCGACTTTTGCAATACGACTGCAGCGGCCTACACGAGTGTCAATTGCGCAATTTCAGCCGCTTTCTCTTTATAAAGTTTCAGTTTTCAATAGACTATTATCATAGTATAAAGAGAATATACTCTGTATACTCTGCTATTATGGAGAAAGCAGTGCTTTGTGGTGCGATTTAGAAAATGAAGAAGAAGAGGAAGAAGAACTTTTGTTATTATTACTTGTGGATTCTTTTCGAAGCTGTCCTCATGATATTTTTTGTACCCGTTGAGAAGAGGGTTTCGAAAATATGTTGGTTCGGAGACATCTATTACAAGACGAAAGCAAATTTCGAACTTTTTATCGACTTAACATCATCTATATCCATTTCTTTAAAAATTTTACCAAAACACGTGGTTCTTAGTAAATTTATCGTAACATGTCACGGCGACTGTACCGGCTAGATTGCTATTTTGGCAGACGCATCGCCAGAGTCTTTGCACTACTTCTTCTGCAGACGCTTCTGTTGTCACGCTGAAGTCGCGTCCGAGGAGAAGAGGGTTTCGAAAATATGTTGGTTGGGAGACATCTATTACAAGACAAAAGCAAAGGCTGATTGCTTTAAAATGTCTGCAATTTCCTTCCACACGTTGTCTTTTATATATTTTGATTTTTATAATGTTTGTTCTTTGTGTCATATAAATTGGGATGTTGCCCTACAAGTTCACTTAATAAAAAATCATCCATTTCTCTTCAAAAATTTTACCAATACACGTGGTTATTAGTAAATTTATTATAACCTGCACGGCGACTGAAGCGGCTAGACTGCTATTTTGGCAGACGCGCCGGCACAGTCGCTGCAGACGCTTCTGTCGTCACGCTGAAGTCGCGTAATTGACAACGCGTACATATATTTACACGTAAACTAGTGACCGATGCAAAGTCGCCAGCGCCGCGCGTCTCTAGCCGCGCGGCTGTAGCCGCTGCAGTCGCCTGATTGGCACTCTACCTTAAACCTTTAAAAATACGCATTGGTACAGGTACCTTGAAAAAACACATTCTATTTTCTTCTGATTTGTGCTTTAAAAATCATCATTAAAAGGGAAAGTAATAAAAAAGTTAGCAACGAGCTTAATTTGGGGAAGAAGAAGATAGTTTAAATTAAAAGCTAAATTAAAATAATAGTTAGCAATAAATGCCGCTAAAAACTCTCCACAAAATCGAAGGTTGTTAAGATATTATATGTAAGATAAGAAGTTAAACATTTTTTTAATTAAGTCATTCTGAAGATGAATTACCTACCACATAAAAACAATCCAAGTGGGTTCTAAAAATGTCCATTTTAACAGATGAATACACAACAAAAATAAACAACCTCCCATCTGAATAGTTCAGAATTATGTAGCGGGAGAATACGTATGCAAGAGAACACAAAAATATAACCATTCCTGAAGAAGATGGCATCTCTCCCCTAACGGTGCTCGAATACATACCGTATCAGAATCCTTAACCTTTCAGTGGTCGCGTCAAATTTTATTACATCAATGGTCGCACACGGTCTTAGAGACCAGTTCAAAAAAAATATATTAAAACCAAAAAAACTGGGATAATTCTGAAGGGAACTGAAAACTGTATTATAGAATTAATAGATTTGAGGTTTTTTCAAAATATTTATTCAATAAAACCATTAAATTTCAACATGGACAAAAAAATAAACACAATAATGACTCACCCTATACATATATGCATAACAAAAAAAGAAATGCTGATAAAACCTTAACCAAAGGAGATTTGTCTTCTCTAAACATAAGGTAAACTATTTTTGCACAGAAAAGTATTTGGTTTCATTCTCAAAAATAACATGCAGGTCATAAAATAAAATGAAAATATCAGTGAGCATTTCCATAACACTCAGAGCATATACTGATTATATGCTTATTACATTTGTCCTATTATCTCTTCCCATAAAATATGGTCCCCTTACATTCATTTCCTCATCTCCATTTTCATCAAATTCTTGTTCTGTATCGCTATCTTCAGATCTTTCTCCAACATTATCCTCTTCCCCTGATTCATCCTCGTTATCATATTCTTAGATACTTCTTCTAATAGTCTCAGCAACCTTTTTTGTTCTTCTTCATAGCCCATGTCTAAATATTAATTAATAATTATATAAAGCCGGAATAATAATAGATAAATACTTACCAAAAAAATATTTTTCAGTCGTCAATACAAATCACGTACCATAAAAATTGTATTGCACTAGTAGTCGCACTTGGTCTAAGAGACCGTGTTTACTTATCTAGCACCCGCAACTACCCTCAGGCTAATATCAACTGAGGCTATGTGTAGACAAGAACCTCCGTGAAAGGTACATAGATGGAAACTCACGAGTTTATCCGATCGTTTAAAATATCACTGATTAACCGATGCACCGGTCCCCCACTCCGTGCGCGACCACTGAAAGGATAAGATCACTACTGTCGCGAAAGTCGAACCCTACTTTTAGCTTGACCCAGTATAATAATATTTTGTATTTGTTGTATTTCTATTGCTTATGAAATGAAACAGATACAGGTGGTGATACAGCGTGGGTCAGTAGCCCCTTAAATAAAGAAGATAGAGCAAAATGTTACAAATGAAATTAGAAGTTGTCTCTTTTTGTACAATCCAAAAATTATTTTTAGATATACAGAATGCACCGTTAAGCGATTACAGCATGCAACATTTGTTTTTTATATGGAACACCTTGTATTTTATAGAAAGAGACTTGAAAAACACAACCTCGTAAAAAATCATAGTAGCCTTGTTTCTGCGAATTAAAGGTTAGGATTCGGTATTTAAATGATCAAACCCTTATACTATAAAACCCATATTATCATAAATTTATTTGCTTATACATGTTTTTTTCTAATCAACTGTAGGGATCTGAATATATTGTGCAAAAACTCGATTTTTTATAACTTCAGACAAAAGAGTATTAAATAACTTTTAAATTATATGATTTGTTATTCCTCACTCTAATAGTTTTTAAGATATTCGAATTTAAATAGATTAGTATTTCAAGAATGAAAACATATTTTCTGATATTTTTCTTGCTTTGTTCAAAACTGTAGGTTTTTTAACTTTTCTTACTGCCATGCCATATCTATTAAACAGCCAATGGTATTTTCGTAATTTCAAACACCCATTAGTTAAAAACATGATAGGAACCTCATAAAAATTGATCGATTTATTTAAATTAAATAACACACACATTATTATATATGTAACATATACAGTGTATTTTATTATTTTTTTTTTTTGTTACATGATAAACCGTTTATAGTTTTTTTTTTCTATTGATAGCTTTATCCAATACATTTTAGATAAACAAACAAATATTGTCCAATTAGAAAATTTCCGAAATTTTGCAGAATAATGGCGGCCAAACATGAGCGATTCGTATACGCTAGAGTTGCGACTTTTTAAAAAAATTCAGGCCAGGCCAGGCCCGGCCCGACAGAGTATAGGCCAGGCCAGGCCAGGCCAGATAAACCCACCGAACGTTTGGCCCAATTAAAGCCAGACCTCTTGACAATTATGGCCCGGCCAGGCCAGATTTGAACCAGGGCCCGACCAAGCCAGATTGAATTCGGCCCGGCCCGGCCAGGCCAGATACGGCCAGACCAGGCCAGGCCCGGCCCGGCCCGGCCAGACTAGGCCAAACCAGACCCGGCCCGGCCCGGCCCGGCCAGACCAGGCCAGGCCAGACCCGACCAAGCCAGTAGAATCGAAGCTCAAATCGAATCTGATCCGACCCGGCTCTATCAAGGCAAGTTTAGCCGGAATCGGTCCGCCCAAAAAATTCAACCCAGTCTGCCTAAGCCACATTCGGCGATACCAGAAATCCTGCCTACTTGACATTGACAATAGGTATGACAATTCATAAATTTATTAACTCTTTTATGTCTCAATGAAACGTACAAATCTCTCACAAAATAGAACAAAACAACCTTAATAAAATAATTTTTTATTTCATTATCAAATAAAATACAAACTCCGAAAACAAATTTGTTCAACAACTTAAACACAAACATAATGTTTTACATTTAACACTTGTAATATATATATAGTAGTATAAGATATTATATGTATGTATAGTGAGTCCCAGAAGTGATGTCTAAATTCATTTGAAATTCATAAAAATGTGTTTTTTGGAAAAACACTCGGACTTGTGGATTTTTATTTTTTAATGCGATTTTTTTATGCTCAATTCATGTATACAGGGTAGTCCAAAAAGAAGTTACAACCATCAACTTTATTTTTTCAAATATTTCATTTTTAAATTCTGCATCGAATTCTAAGTCTGTGTAAGAATTTTTAAATGTGCTTAAATATCAGAGTAATACTTATTGCTAAGTATAATTTTTCCATTTTGGGACACCTTAAATTTTAAGTAGTATGAGTGAGATTGGCCGTAAGTGCTCAGATAAATGGGTGAAACACCTCAAGTTATTATGAAATCAAATTCCTCATAGGAAGAACAAGATATAGTATTTTAAAATTGTTATACAGCAAACCGGTTAGCCTAGGTTAAGTCGAAATTGGTACGATCCGGCCCGAAACGGCCAGGCCAGCCCAGGCCCGAACCGGCCCAAACCAGCCCGGTCCGGCCCGATCCGGCCAGGCCAGGCCCGAACCGGCCAGTCGGGCCTGGCCAATTCAATTTCAGCCCGGCCCGGCCAGGTATTACAAAGCATCCGGCCAGGTCCAGCCCGGCCAGTAAAATATGCAGATTTTCCCGGCCCGGCCAGGCCCGATTTCGGGCCGGGCCTGGCCTGGCCGGGCTTCTGGCCTCAAATCCCAACTCTAGTATACGCATCAAAGACCAGTACAGTGAAGTTTTCGCGCGTCGAGCCTGTCAGCATTTTTCATTTACACTTTGACTTGTCTACGTTGCATTTGTGTTATAAGGTAAAATTTTAAATATTCCTACGTTGTGAAGTGATACTGCGAAAAAGTATAGATATGTCAAGATATCTCACGCACAGAGAACTAGAGCTTGCTCTATTGGAGGCGGTAAATGAAATAGAAAATCCTCATGTACAACCTCTAAACACAACAAAGAGATATAACAAAAAGGAGAAGAAAATGGTAAATATAAGCCAACCTGCAGTAATTTCCGAGTACAATAAATTCATGGGAGGGGTGGATTTACATGACAATGCTATAGCAAATTACCGTACCAGGACCTTAGGCAAGAAGTGGTGGTGGCCTTTATTCTCAAATGCCATCGACAGTACTATTGTAAATAATAATAATAATAATAATAATATCTCTACCCCTCATTCTAATTACAAGGATTAGCCCGAAAGCCTGAGACTTGTGTGGGAGAGGGGGCGGCATACTATTATTTCGCGGGCCGCATTTGCGCCTCAGGAACGACTTACGTTGGTAGGCCCTAACCACCTAAATGCTTGGAAAATTTTCAATATTGTTAATGACAAACCAATATCAAAACTTGACTTCAAGTCATATATTGCTTATAGACTTTTGAAAATACAGTGTCAAAACGGTAAAGAGTCCATAAGTCGTGTTCCAACCAGAACACCTGCTGAATTACGTACAGACAAGGTTGGTCGTGTAATTACTCAGGAACTTACAAAAGCCAGAAGAAGATCCAGAGTATGCCACAGTGCAACTATTTATATGTGCAAAAAGTGCAATGTACATGTCCACGCTAATTGTTTTGAATCTTTTCACAATAAATAAGGAATGTACATTCTACTTATTATACACATTATTTAGTTTACAGTTCATATATTCAGTCAGTGATGCGTTTACGCATCATGCTGTTTTTCTTAAATGTACAAAAAAAAATTTTTTTTTATTGACATTTCTGTGTTTAAAGGCCTTATTTAAATTGTAGAAAATAAATAATTTTTTTGTTATGAGAGTGTTTTAATCTCTTGGCCATAAATGGGTTAACAAAAATGTCATATTCGTTATAAATACTCTGAAACTGTTCTAGTTTAACAAGTTTATGGCAACTTTTTAAGAATATCTGGTAATCCAAGCCAAACTTGAAACCCACCTAGAGACAGAGCAATGTTCAGTAGAGAAGCCAACCTATGTATGACAATAATAATGTTCCAGTAGATGATGTGAATTATGGGGACCGAGAAGGATCTCAGAGATATTGACTATTTGTATGTATGTATATCATGTAAGGGAAAGAACATAATAGCCCGATTTTTCGGAGAGTTTCCGGGTATAAGATCAGTTATACTGTCGCAATAACCCCCCCCCCCATTTTGGAACGAGTATAAGAAATATTTTACGTAGTAGTAATTACGTACACTGTAGAAAGCTAAGGCAATGTGACGAATAGATGTCACCGTTCGCGACATTAGATAGAGGGAATGAAACATAATTTAACAACTAATGGGATTTGTAGATTTGAAATTAAAAGAAAATAATCTTTGCTTCGAAAGCTTCTAGAAAAGAACCATTAGTCTCTTCTTAGCACGACTTCAAAATAGGTTGTAGGTATTTGGGGTTTAGTGCCTTTGTCCCCATAGTAGGAGGTCAAACTACCAAGGGCGTGTAAAATATGTTCCTCTGACTCGAATAGATGCCGTTCGAAGTTTTATATTAAGTTCATTCATATTCTGCATTCATTAGTTTTGTATCCATTCGCATTCCGAAGTTGAATAACTAAATCGGTTTTCATTAATTTAACACTCAATTCAGCAATTTGTATTTTTTTGCTTAAATTTTTAAATTCCATTAATTCCATTCCATTTTGTTATTAGAGCCCTTCCCAAAAGTTAAGTATTTTCTCTTCCTCAGTAATGGAATATAAGAAGTGCCCTAGGAATACGTCCATACATCGAGGCCCAGGATATGATAACCCAGAGTAAGTCAAGAAACCTTTTTATACGTCGATCAAAGCATATATCAAATCCAACGACAAACAAATTGATTTTGTATTAAATTTAGACCCCCAAATGAGTAAATAAGTAAGTTTTCGTGAAATCTGCATAGTTCAACGACTAACCTGTTACAATATTAAAGACTGGAAGGCGGCCAAATGATCAGCTATTCAATAACGGTGAGGATTCTAGATTATAGTGAAAAAGTGAAGTCCTGAAAATATTTTCAAGACTTCAGACAAGATTTTATTTGAAAATATCTTTATTAAGTACGATATCCACAAAGACTGCCTTGAATGAAATGACGAAATTGAACGGATGATCTAGTCGTGAAAATATGGGACAAAAAATTATTATTATTGAATCTAATACAAATTGGTATCGACTTTATCAGAGACTGGTGTTCACAGAAATAAGCCATTCACAAAAAGAAGTAAGCTGAACTTTCACGGCATCACCGCATCTAGGTGGTCTTATGCGAAGCGCCCCACCTGATAGTCGCACTGAAGTAGGTTTCTTCCGCGAAAAAGGTACGCTAGATAAATTAAATTCAAGTTCTTCCTATTTTTGAATCGTTTTGGTTTTAAGGTGATATCTGTCAATAATATATAGAATTAAAATTGTTCTATGGCTCCGTCGTTTTTGTAAAGAAAAAAGTGTAGCATGGCAATCTAAAGATGTTTCATTGAATTGTTATTAACAATCACACCTTTTAGGATTCTTTCTTTACAGTCTTTGTGACTGAGTGTTGTCAAGAAAATTGCACCCATTTCGTTGGGATACACATGACTTTTCATCGTATGGAAACCTTTGGAACATACCTACCTCCTGTAGGAAAGTAATCTTTGTATACAATATTTGTATATTTTTTTGGTTTTCGTAGGGTTTAAGGGACGGGTTTAATTCCACCCCATAAACACCTGATACGTTCCTGAGTCGGCCTAAATTGAGTGTCGTGGATGCGCTGAGCCATCCTCCGGTTTAGAACCTGTCTTTCATGAGATAAGGGGTTGCTCTTCGATTGGTTACTCCTGGCTTAGTAGTAGATTTCCACCTTCGCGGACGACCCGAGGTTTTACTACCAACCTGTAGTAGAGTCAATAGTGGAAGTAGTGTCTCGAGGAAGCGCGCAAGTTTTATAAACATTGTCTTTCCTTTTGTTGCTACCATTTATTATATTATGATTATTAAGCATAACTAAATACTTTATTCAAGTAGGGTGAGCAAATGACTATTATTCCTTTGTCTGGTCTCTGCTAAATATTCTGTATGTTACAACCTACTATAGTTTAGTAGCTGTCCCTAATCCCTTACCAAATTAACAAAAATTAAATCTAATGATAATGGTACCGGGTTATCATTATCAGAATAGTTTATGTTCGTTAAAATTAGAGTTAGTTAAGTTGAGTAACATTAGAATGTTTGTGGCATTATTTAAGAACCTTATTAGAGATGATTAAATATTTTATAGTTTAATCTATTATACGTGCAGGTACCTTCATTATTACAACTAATTATTAACTATAATAATTACATAAGTACTCATTATATCATTAATTAGATTGAAATAGTTCTAAATGTGTGATATCTAATATACAGAAAGAGCTGTGAACCTGATATAGCTATATTGAGGTATTATTTTAAAAGGTGTTATCTACTCGTATTGATTTTTATATTTTGGTTACTATTATTTTATTTTATTTTTGTTTCTTGTGCACATAGTACGTAACTTTTACGGTCAATATTCGAGAATAAAACATTGGATATGTCGTGTTTTCTTTATTTGGGGATTATACTTCCTTATCAGTAATTTAACACTTAATAGTACCTAGTAATAGCTCTTTCGTAATTTTGCGGATAATAATCACTAACTACTCCCCATCGGATCAATACAGGCTAGCCTAAATTACGTGGCGCCCTTGCTTTATTATTTTTGTTTGTTGCTTGAGACCCCGCCCATTTTCACTGCGGTTAGAGGCAACCAGCTTGGTATTGACTAACTATTATTTTTATAATTGTTTATCTAGGTATGTTTTCGGATCTTCTCGATTTAATTTTTCAAAATAAAATAGGGCGTCATAATCATCTTTCAATTAGAAATACATGCTCTTTCTGCTCGAGAATGCACTAAGAAGGGCTTACGCTACGCCACAATCTATTGGATCTAGGACAGGATCTTGGATCTAACTTTTCATTTTATTCCGTAACTGATGAAAATAATATTATAATTGGGGGATTTTGGAAATTGACTAGTCCCCCCTATATTAGGTGCTCCTGAAATAACATTCCCACGAATGAATAATAAAAGATTTTTATTACTCTCACCTTCTGGGCGAGCCGGTGGCTCAGGGTTTAGTGTTTCGATCGCTCAACCCAGAGGTCATGGGTTCGAATCCTCATTCCACCAACCAATTTTTCATTAAATTGTTTACTCGTCAAGGCTTGTTCGCAGGGATGGGTTGGCAACCATCCTGGCGATGGCCTAGGATGGGAAGAATGTCAACTTGGTGTTAATGTGAGAGATTAAAATCAGTTGATGTTTGACTGTCCCCCTAACTAATGAGGTTTTCCAGGTTTCCCTCATTCCAGCACTGAATGGTGGTTAGGGCCTACCAACGTAAGTCGTTCCTGAGGCGCAAATGCGGGCCGCGAAATATTAGTATACCGCCTCCTCCCCCACACAAGTCTCAGACTTTCGGGCTAAGCCTTGGGTTAGAATAAGGGGTAGAGATATTATTATTATTATTCTCTAACTCTATTAATTATAAGAAGAATAACTAAAAATTGAGCAGGAACTGGCTGAACTGCATATCCACTCTTATCATCTAATATTGCCCACAGGGGATCTTCAGTGGATCTTGCCATCGTCAGATTACACTTAGCTGGAATCTCGTCCATTCTCGGAGCTGTAAATTTCATTACAACAGTTATCAATATACTTCCAGCAAGAATAATTTTGAACATCCACCTCTTTTTGTTTGATCATTAAAAATTACTGCAATCCTATTACTTCTATCCTTACCAGTTCTCGCTGGAGCTATTACTATATTACTTACTGATCGAAATTTTAATACCTAATTTTTTGATCTAGCGGGCGGAAGAGATCCAATCCTCTTTCAATATTTATTTTGATTTTTTGGGCATTGTGAGGTTTATATTTTAATTCTTCCAGGATTTGGAATAATCCTGGAAGTGTAAATACAAACAACATCCTATTACAGTATATTTATAATAAATATTTGGGGCTTCTCCCCACAGTATGAGGGCAAATCACCGAGGCGGGGTAAAGTACGTTTGTCTGGCTCGAAGTAGACGCCGTTAGTTGTCTTGTATAGAGTCATTCAGTTTAGAGTTCATTAGTATTGTATTCATTCGTTTTCTCAGGTCAAATATTATTTGAGTATTTTGCATTTCTATTTTGTTTACGTTTCTAAATTCTATTTATTTGTTATTAAAAACCCTTGCCTAAAAGTGCTGTGTTTTCATGCAAATCCGCCCAACTACCCTCTCAGTGTTAGTATATAAGAAGTGGCCCAGGAATATGTCCCTACATCGAGTTTCAGGATAAGATAACCCACGGTATATCAAACCTTTTTTATACGTCAATCACAGCATATCTCGAACCCCGCGACAGAAAACTTAGCGCAGTATTAAAAGTTTATCCTCCCTTTCGAGATAACTGAATAGTTAAGTAAGTTCCGTGAAGCCTGCATAGTAAATTGGCTAGCCTGTTACACCATCCAAACCAAATACTAGTATATTATTTTTTCCAAGTTCTTCTTTGAAGTTGTAAATTTTCTTGGATGAGTTTGTCTATGTCTATTTTGTTTTTGCTAACTTTTGTCTCCACTTCTTTTATATATCCTCTTATCTCTTGCCTTAAAAGATTAGTCTGATCCTCGCTAAGTTTAGAAAGTTTCTTTGTTTGTTCTTCGTTTGCTTTTAAAATAATTTTATATAGATCTTCTTCATCTACCATACTATAAATTACTACTACATACTATATACTTTCTTTCTATAAATTAAATTTCTAATATGGCAGAATAGTGCAAAGGATTAAAACCCCATAAATAACGGCTATCTTTTTTTAAAAATTGCCACATGAAAAACCCTCCTCCTTCAAGATAGAGCCTCTCCTTTAATAGAACAGTTATCTTCCTTTCATGATCATACCTCCTAATTTTAGTTATTATTACAGTATTAGTAGGACAATTACTTATTTCATTATTTTTTAATTCCTTCTTTCATCATTCACTTCTAAAAGGCCAATTAATTGAATTAATCAGAACTATCTTACCTGTTTTACCTGAACTATTACCCTAATTTTTATTGCTCTTCCCACCTTACGATTAATCTATATCTCTCTTTTGCCTCCGGACAATCATCATCCTGATCTTGAAATAAGAATTGACATCCCCAAATCAAATCACCTCAGCTCTAACTGTACCCCAGCCACGGGTTTCAATTTTAAAAAAGCCAATTTTCCGCAACTTTATAAGGAACTATCCGATATTGATTGGGCCTTTCTGAATAGCTATATAGAACCTAATTCTGCTCTTCAAGCACTTACTGACAAGATTAATACTACCTTTGAAAATAATGTACCAAAGAAAAGGGTTACCTCTAAGTCATACCCACCCTGGTTTAATGGGGAAATCATTTATAAAATTAAGCAAAAAAGTCGACTACTTGCCAAATACAAAAAATATGCTAATGTTGAATATCTTAATAAATTTAAAACCCTAAGGAATCAGATAAAGTCCGAGACACATAAATTACACATTGTATACCTTCATTCAATTGAAAGGGAAATCAAAACGAATCCAAATAGATTCTGGTCTTACGTGCAGTCAAAACGTAATACTTGCTCTATTCCATCAATAATGACCTATAATGACAACATAATTGAGAATCCTCAGGCATTAGTAGATAGTTTTGCGCATTATTTTTCTGAATCTTTCCTGGCACCGAATGCCACTCCTGCTGGAAATGACCCTTGCTCAACACATCATAATATTCCTCTTCTTCAAATCAAATCTATCTCTGAAGAAGGGGTATTTGTTGCTATTAAGAAAATGAAGGCAAGTATGACAATGGGACCGGATATGATACCGGCATTTTTTATTAAAGATTGCTGTTCAGTATTTGCTACACACCTCGCTATTATTTTTAACTCAATTTTAAAAACGTGCTCCTTCCCTGAAAATTGGAAGCTATCTCGTCTAAGTCCTGTTTATAAAAAAGGAAATAGAAATGACAAAAGCAACTACAGGCCGATTGCAATAATTTCTAATTTCGCCAAGTTATTTGAAGCTACTCTCCATCCTATTGTTTTTAGACACGTATCTAGAGTCATATCTACTGAACAGCATGGCTTTATGAAAGGACGATCAACAATTACAAATCTGGTGTGTAAGACTCAATATATAAGTGAAATTCTGGATATGCGAAGATAAGTCTGTAATGTTTGTTACTTTTATTTTTGATTTAGGTCCTTTGTAGGTATTAAGAAAGAACACGAGGTTCATGACCTTAGGTTTATTAATTACTATTATTCACAAGAGATTACTGAATTGTATCGTGTGCGTACTCACACTTCGGTCATTAACTGACTACTGTATTTGTGCGACGTTGTCACGTTTACTACTAATACATTACACGCCCTTTCTTTAATAAATAAAAAAGTATTAATTTTAGAAAATACAAAATGAAGATATTAATTTATATACTTCAGTCTTTGAGGATTTTTTATAATTCGGCCATATCTTGATGTAATAGGGTTGTCACGTTCGGGTTTCTTCATCATATCCAGTTCTGAATATCTTCTGCTTGGTTTACAGGAAAGCAAACACTTCGTCTACTGTACGTGTCATTTGTGCGATCTCGATTGGAATATGGATCAGTAATTTGGAGCCCTATATATAATGCTCGTATAGAATCAATAGAAAGGGTGCAGAGGCGTTTCCTGAAGTCGGCCTCATATATACTAGATGGCACGTATCCTCCCAGAGATTTTTCTCAAGAAGTGCTTCTTGATCATTTTGATCTCACAAAATTAGCAAGTCGTGGAGCTACCCATCGAATATTATTTTTACGTAAAATTTTAAACAACATATTGGACTGCCCAGAAATCCTCTCAATGATTAGTTTTAAAGTTCCTAGATTACCTACACGGCACCACAGCTTTTTTAACATTCCATTAGCACATACTAATGTCCTTGTTGCATCTCCTATATACCAAATGGTCACTTCCTGTGAACTGCTGAGGGGTAGCATTGATATATTTGTTTGTAGCGAAAAACAAACTAAAGCCATTCGTATATAGTTTCGTAACAGTTTGCGTTAAATAATATCGCATTACTTACATTTACTATTTTTAATGGAGCTGTTTTATTATATTATATTTTACTTTAAACTATTTATTTGCATTTACTGTTTTTAATTGATCATTTCAACAGATCTGTATAATATTGTGGTCAATTTTATTTATTGTACTACGTTATTTGTATTGCCTTACTTGTATTTGCCTTGCATACATTTACTTTTTTAATGCAGCTGTTTTATTGTTGGCTTGTTTTGTGATATTTATTTGCAATTACTATTTTTAATTGACTATTTCAACAGGTCTGTATATTGTGGTCGATTGTATTTATTGTATTGTTTTGTACTTGTACATTTTTTAATGTTAATGTTTAATGTTTTAATGTTTAATGTTTATATTCTGCTGCTGCTGCTATAAACTTTAGTTCATTTAAATTACTAGTGTATGTATACGTCCTGTAATTGGGCCTTGTGCCTGTTGGATGTGAAACTAAAATAAATAAATATCGGTTCATCTGTAAAGGTTGGTTAATCTGTGGTTTTATCATAAAACATTTGGGGACTTACAATCATTCCCACAACTAAGACATGTGTTAGCCATGACATGAGAGCTAAGCAAAACGACTATTCAAGTCTACCGTTAATCAGGTTTTAACTAAGTTCAATAGTTATTATCCAAATAAAATTCTAATATACAAATATTTGTTTTATTGTTCCACCATAAAATACGAAACCTAATACAAAACATATCTACTACATTTTTGTATCCCTCATTCGCATACGTGACATCTTGATTGTGAATTTGGATAACCATCTATGTGTGATTGCCATTCTGATCGGTAGTAGTGTACGAAGCAAGGCAGTTGAATTTGAAGCTGAAAATTTTGGATATACTCCCTTAGAAACTTATGTTATGCATGTAGCAGTTACGTTTGAAATTTGATATACCAAAGAAAAGTGACAGCTCTTCTTTAGTGAAATTATACAAGCTTTCATTGTTATTGTGTTTATCCGTCGACTCAGTTGTTAGACATTTCCAACTCAGTTCTTGACACATGATAGAAGACTTGCAACACACAGATTAAGCACTAACAGAGAAGAGCACACCACTATGTACTAAATCCCGAAATACTCTGGAGAATCAAAATATCCACAGTCAATATTTATGGGGGTGGTGGGGATCTACTGTAGATATCCAGCCAATCAGATCCACGCTGCCCGGACTTTTCCGTAGACGTAGTTTATATATACGAGTAGTACTGTTGGTAGGTATAGGGTGTCAACTTGTCTATTGCTTCTGGTAAATAGTAACTTTCTTCTGGTAATAGTTTATTAAAATGAAATCAAATAGGTAAGCAGCAACATAACAGACAGACAGCAAAATAAACAAACGGTAATAAGCAACAAAATCATATGTAATAAACCCAGGTTGTTAGCAGTAATGCATTTTATTCAAGTATTAACTCAGCAGTGTCTAACTAAAGCTTTAATTACAGTTTAAGAAACGAAGCGGTGAAAATATTAAATAAATTATTAAAAATGAATTAAACGGCTTTGTGTGGATACGGAACAACGAGACGGATAAAAGGGATACAGACGTCGAAGTCTTCCTGGAGGCATACGCACGTCACAGGTTATTCGTCATGCATGTATCGAAGGGTTCAGGACAGGGATAGCTGTAGAAGTCTTCCTGGAGGCCTACGCACGGTACAGGTTATTCATTAGCATGTACTCAAAGGATACGGGACAGGTATGGCTTGTAGAAATCTTCCAGTAGGTTACTCATTAAGCATGTAACCAAAGAGGTCGGACAGGTACAGTTGTAGAAATATTCTTGGAGGCCTACGCACGCCACAGGTTATTCATCAGCATTTACCAAAGGATTCGGACAGGTATTGCTGTAGAAGTCTTCCTGGAGGCCTACGCCCATCACAGGTTATTCATCAGCATTATACCAAAGGGTTAGGAAAGAAACCCTACCCATTAGAACTTACTCAAACTGCTGCTTCCGAGATCGGTGAAATACTGTCTTTTGAACGAAAATCAGCACGTCTCTTATAGTGCTCGACCGCTGGCTTGAACCAATCAGGAAAGCGGATTTCGTTCCATGACCAAAAATGGTCTCAAATTTTATAAAATTAGCGAAATAGTTACTTGAAATTAATTTAAAATATCGGTAAATAATATGAATCCAATGTCTAATTAGAACATATTTTAATTATAACTAGAAATGGGAAAAAATCGCTACGTTCCCATTTCTAGCCCCACCGGCGGTCCAGGCCTGAGGCCAGGGGTGACCCTTCGGGTGACAAAAGCATCTAGAATAATATTATTTTTAAGAAAATACATATTAAATAAATTTTGTATCTCGAATGATGATGTAATTATACTAAACGATTATTCTTAATATTTTGATGAAATACAAGGATAGTTATTCCTGATAGTAAAACATAATAATTTTTTAAGTGCTGAAAGTAGAATTTATTTTCGAGTAAACATTTTTATCAATTTTATCAATGGGACCAAAAATATATTGCTGTCATAATTGTTGCAGCAAATTAATATTGTACATATTTGCTTTTGTAAGCTAAAATAATGAATTTTGCAGACTGCCAAAATAAACGAATTAATTCCAAACTATACATAACATTTCTAGACCCTATACATAACATACTAATAAGTAATTGGAATTAAAAAGTAAAAAAAAAATTGCCTCCAGCGTGCGCGAACTCGCAAAATCAGCATTACGATGTTTGGAATCCTAGGACTATCCCATTGCACTACCACACCACTTGTCAGAGTTGACCCAGAGACATTTAAGTATGGAGACTGTACACCGTGTTCCACATAAAACCATCTGGAAATCTATAAAAGATGCGAAAAAAAGTTAAATACAAGTTTTTTAGATTTTCGAGTTTTTTTAAAATATAATGATTCCATGTATACAGGGTGTCCCAATTTTGCTGGAACGACATCAATTCTAAAAATTTAAATGGGACACCCTGTATTTTTGGCGATTTTTGGATTCTTTGTCAAAAATAAACCCGACTTAACTATTTAAACTATAGTCGTATTTTACGTAGTTTTCGAGATATTTGAGGTTATGTGTGCGTTTTTGAAAAATCAAGGTATTTTTCAACACGATATAAAAAAATTACCAAAAACTAAAATTAGGAGTTTGGGTGGTAATTTCCACTTACAAAGCGTCAATGCATATACAAAATACAAATTTTTTGTTAGCACTTATACATGGTGGACATACTGCGAAATCAATCTTGCAACTTTATAATCTGAAAAAAGTCGATTTTTTTAAATGAAACACCCATTATATAATTACTCTATGTTAAAGACAATGAAAATACCTATCATCACATATATATATATATATATATATATATATATATATATGTCCTATACATAAATTCAATGGTTACAGAGAAAATCGCAATTTTATAGAAAATCGCAATAATTTCTGGAATAATGATATTGTAATGCTGCATGCTCTCAAAAAAACTAGGAATCTATGGAATGGGTAATATTGAAATTTGTTTTAATTTGACAGATCTGCAATTTATTTGTGTTTATACAGGGTGTAACTTTGAATGGGGGTCATATTTATATGGGGGCTTCCTTTGAAGTGTATGAGCGCATAAATACAGTTTTTTTTGAAATTCTGTTGTGAAAATTGAATATCTTTTTTAACCTTTTTTTCCGTATCGTGATACCCCGCCACTGAACAGCGCTCAACATGTCTTTAATCCGACCCGAGTCAACCCCACCTAAAGAAAGCGGTGCCCGCTCTCAGGCAGTTGGGAGATGCACCGTTGTCAAATCTCCCGTTAAAAAGCGAATTTCCACACCACCTATGAGGTATAGCTCTTTGGTGCGTTACTTTTATTTAGTGGGTGTTCGCCAGGAGCCCTATTGTCCCACATAAATAAAAATGTAATTTCCTTAAATACAAGTAACTAATAAAACAGTAACATTCAACAGAAAACAATAAATAAATAACGGTTAATGGTAATAAATGAATTTGTCAACTTACCTATAGCAGGTGTTCGAAATTATCTCCGTTGCAATCTAAACATGCTTCAACACGTCGCATCATGGAGTGTCTTCCCTTATTAAGATCCATATTCTGTCTTATGTGATCCGCTGCATTACGCACTCTTCGACGTAGTTCTTCAATATCTTCTATTGGCGATGCATAAACTAAAGTTTTCATGTGTCCCCACAGATAAAAATCACACGGATTTAAATCTGGCGATCTTGGTGGCTAAGGTACGGGTCCGAAACGTCCTATCCAATTATTATGAGAATTTTCGTTTAACCATTCGGTAACAATTCGTGCGCTGTGTGGTGGTGCTCCATCATGTTGATACCAACATATCTCTTCTGACATTCAATGGTACGTCTTCCAGTAAATCTTCCAGTCCATCTCTTAAAAAATTAAGGTAAATTCCACCATTGAGTCTATTCTCCATTATGTACGGTCCTATCAGAGTATTATTAATTATTCCTGCCCAAATATTTATTGAAAACCTTTCTTGGTTATGTATCTCTCTCGTCGCGTGAGGATTTTCATCAGACCAAAAATGTGTGTTATGAATATTAAATATTCCATCTCTTGTAAAACCCGCTTCATCGGTCCATAATACACAATTAGAAAAGTTGTCTCCCTCTTCGTTGCATTTTCTCTGATACCATTCACAGAATTCTACACGCCTTGGTAAATCTTCGGGTTTCAACGATTGTATTTTTTGCATATGAAAGGGATATAATGCATTAATCTTCAACGTTCGTTGAACAGTCATATGAGATACTTCATACCTTGTGGCTATTCTTCGAGTGCTGGTACCGGGATCCTCTTCAACGGCGTTTAAAATTTCGGGTTCCAAGTTTCTCACTCTTTCAGTTTGTTCTCGTCCAACGTTGGCATATTGACGATCGAAGCTCCCATGATCTCTCAAATGTTGCACCAATCTTACAAATATTTTTTTGTTGGGTACTCGTCGCTCTGGATAATCCATCTGATATCTTCTTCTAGCGGCGGCACCACTTTCTCCGGACAAAAAGTAAGCCCTAATCATATCCACCTTCTCTTGATTCGTATACATTTTCTTTTCAGAATATCACTTCACTTCACTATCGGTAAACACTGAAAATAACACAGGAGTACACGAAAATATTTCACCAAAAACAACTTATTAGGTTATACACTTACACTCCACTAAATAATATTTTTAATGTTATTTAAATAATTTCAATATTTCTCGACGTAGGCACAAAATCACTTGTATTCACATCCACATCTCATCTTACACTGAAGACTGAAGAGAAATAAAAATTGTTATTTGTAATAAAACACGTCTGATAGTGATGTCCACACAATGCGTAGACCCTTTTTTGCTCTCAGTTATAGTCTATAAATTGAAACTGAAAAAAATTCCGACAAAAGAAACACCTGCATTTCGACGGCGGCCTCTTTGTTTACACACTTTATCGTTTGTCGGAATTTTTTATGCAGTTTCAATTTAGATTATAAAGACTATACCCGCGCTATTTAGGAAAAAAGTGCATATGCATATTCCACTCGGTCAAGGTCAATGTTACACAATTTTGACACTGACATAGATATCTTCTTTAAGCTGTGCTTTAAAAAATGTAAGAACATGTTTATTGAAAACTTCAATTTAGTTCTATTAGATTAAGTAAATACATTCATTATTATTTAGTTACAATTTATCAAACATAATAAAAATATTATTTTAAAATCTTGCGTACTTAAACTTAGTAACGTATCCTAATCAATTTTAACAAAAACTATGGTAAATAACAGCGCAGATTTGTACAAAAATAATTTGGCTACAAAACTTGGTTCATTGTGTCACATATGATTAATTGTATGGCAACCCCGCAAACGCCTAGTATCCTGTCAGAGTATTGTAAATATTGTTTGGACGAGGTGATGTTCAGTAGCGCCGTGCACCAGCATTTAGGTGCATTTTAAAAAAGTAATTATAACTCGGCTAGTTATCTGAATAAAAAAAAACTGATTGCAGCTTGGTACTCAGGGGAACGTGTACTATTACACATAAAAAATGACCCCCACTTAAAGTTACACCCTGTATAGTGGTAGTTGCATTTCTAAATGATTTTAAATTCAAAATACCTAAGTAGATAGGTATCTCTGTTGTAATTTACCAGCAGAAACCAACAGAAACAAACAAATATTTTAAGTAACAACTACATAATAATTAATCACAGATTACAAGGAAGTTTAAAAAAACAAAAAACAATAAACAACAGATGATTTTATAATACATTATAATTTATTTTCGACATATTGTCCGTTTTCTGCTATACAGAGTGTAGGTATATCGCACTTGAATGTTTGCAACAGCATTTAGCACAGCTCGTTCGTTGAACAAGCCGTTCATTGAACTTTGAACGGATTGTTCATTGTTCTGTTTTTTAAACTTCCTTGTAATCTGTGATTAATTATTATATAGTTGTTACTTAAAATATTTGTTTGTTTCTGTTGGTTTCTGCTGGTAAATTACAATAGATACCTAACAGTAGTTAGGTATTTTAAAATCATTTAGGAATGCAACTATGTACCACTTTATAAACACAAATAAAAATACAGATCTGTCAAATTAAAACAAATTTCAATATTACTCATTCCACAGCCTCCTAGTTTTTTTTTGAGTGCATGCAGCATTACAATATCATTATACCAGAAATCATTGTGATTTTCTATAAAATTGCGATTTTCTCTGTAACCATCGAATTTATGTATAGGACATATATACATGGAATGATCAGTATTTTCATTGTCTTTAACATAGAGTAATTATATAATGGGTGTTTCATTGAAAAAAATCGACTTTTTTCAGATTATAAAGCTGCAAGATTGATTTCGTAGTATGTCCACCATGTATAAGTGTTAACAAAAATTTTGTATTCTGTATATGCATTGACGTGGAAATTATTGCTTTGTAAGTGGAAATTACCACCCAAACTCCTAATTTTAGTTTTTGGTAATTTTTTTATATCGTGTTGAAAAATACCTTGATTTTTCAAAAACGCACACATAACCTCAAATATCTCGAAAACTACGCAAAATTCGACTATAGTTTAAATAGATAAGTCGGATTCATTTTTGACAAAGAATCCAAAAATCGACAAAAATACAGGGTGTCCCATTTAAATTTTTAGAGTTGATGTCGTCCCAGCAAAATTGGGAGACCCTGTATACATGGAAGTATTATATTTTAAAAGAACTCAAAAATCTAAAAAACTTTTGTATTTAACTTTTTTTCACATCTTTTATAGATTTCCAGATAGTATAGTGGGTCGTTTTATGTGGAACACGGTGTACGTATCAACCTGAAACATTAATTTTGACTGATTTTCTAATTGGAAAAGCATTTCCCTTCAGTATTTTGGTAATCAGAAGTGTTTGGCAGTCGGTACTATGGATTTCTTTAGCAATATTTCTCATAGGAAAATAACCTATCGGAAGTTTAATTGAGACGGATACGACTCGAGATTTTGGAAGACGAAATAGACGTAGAAGGACTCGACGTACGGCCTCGAAAAAATCTCAAAGGATTAGAGAAAAGACGTAACTTTCACGTGAAGCCGTAAAAATTAGAAAAAGGGTCTGGGGCGTCATGCGAAAAGTCGGGATTTCGGCAGGCGTGACGGGACCATTAGGCGCGAGGACAAACGCCAGTGCTAGCCGCATCTCTCTCGCCGAACGGCGATCGACGAAAATTTTGCAGCGGTTTTTTGAAAAGGCGTTTAAATTGGGAAAACGCGCAGAAAACGGGACGAAAATGCCCCTACGTATAGGAGAAAGGCTCGGGGCGACCTTCGAACTCCCCCGGGAATCACTCCGCGATCCCCTCTCGGAGGAGATAGCTTAGAAAGTTTGTCGATTCGGCGACGGAATTTAAAGCGAGACAGAATCGATGCGTTTTAATATATATGGATTAGAGAAGCATTTTGACTTTTATGCCTTACTGACTCAACCTGCGTTTAAATATCGATTTATAACAAAATAACATATTTAAATACTTTTCCTTAACAAAACTATATACAGGGTATAACGGAAATAATACATTTAATAATTAAACAATATGAAATTCAACATAACTTAACTTAATTTAATCTAATTCGGTAAAAATAGACAAATCCGATATATTAATAAATCAAACATTTCTCAGGTATATTCCCCTTAGTATCTTAGTAAGCAAGTTCGGTAAAAATTTGTTACTGGAAAGTGCATTAAACATTAATAAATAAATTAATCGTCATAACATGATTGCACGGAAAGCTATTTATTCCAAACTTCGTCATAAAATACTTTAATAGATATATTTCATTATGACTAATCAAATTTCAAGTAGCGGTTGCATAAATAACTATTAAATAGCAAATGAATCAAATATTATGCAGTTCCAATGCATTAAATTAATATTTTAGGGTACCTACAACTCGAAAATATTCATGTATTTCGCTAGGAACAAAAACTGCGGAGCGGCGTAAATACAGCGCTTGGAATTTCTTGGATCTCGGCCGGTTTTAATAAAATAAATGTATATTATTTATAGTCTTATCTATTAACAAATGTACTATAACAGTAACACTATACTGGAAAACATTAATGCATTACTTGGATATGAGTTGTTCATAAAAATATTCATATACATATGGTGTGTTAGAATAATATGGGTCATACATGTTTCTTGTTTAAATTACTACGGACCAAAAAGTAACTTCGTTACATCATGTCTGTCAATTAGACAATAATTGTCAGACGGACAGTAGCAAAGACCAAAAGAGGGAACTACTGTATGTTTCTCACCAGTACTAACATGGCCGTTATTTTCAAGCCGTGGAACCTGTCGTCATATGGCCGGAACCAAAATTTCAGTTTCCTATCTCTATTATTTTCAAAGATACGTCCACTGTCAACTCGTCGTTACACAACCTGTATTTAACAGGTTTCAAAAACTTAATCTCGAACCTAAACAGATGGACTTGTGGGACCGAAAGATCTTGGAAAATTTTGCTCCACTTAAAAGAGGTACGCAAGTTGATAAGAAATCCCACCTCAATGTGTGAAATAAATTTAGAACATTTATGTAGCGTGCACCAGTATTCCGGTGAAGATGTGATTGTTAAGTTCTCAATATTCTACAAAATCATCGTACACAATATTCTTTACATTTACCAACCGCATAATTCCTAGAAATATTTGCGTGTTTCGACAAGGATGTCGATAAAAATTATGGCCGACCTTCTACTACATAAGTGAGAATTACACTATGCAGCCAATAATTGTCAACTTTTATAGCTTCACTGCCAAATTTTACACATCAATATAAATTCAGAATCCTATTTCAAGATGCTAATACGATTGGTACAAATTAAAATGCATGTGATGCTACCTCTTCTTCTTCTACTAATACTACTAATTTGTTGTATTATATAACTTGTTTCTTCCTCTCTACTCTTAATAAATTGTTCTATTCAGCGGAGTTTTTGAGCCAAAGCAAAAAACTCGCGCCAACTGCCATTCAGGATGCGTGATAAAATTACAGATCTAATTTCGGGCAAACTCCATGATGCAAGCGTGTACGACACGCAATCTATCTGAGATGATGAAGCTAAATATACAGAATGCGAAAGATATGGGCAGAAATATACATATTATGCAGTGCACGTTTTGCAGGCAGATTGTTGCTGCAGACATGAAAATCTTTTTATTAGGTACTGAAATGTTTATACCTTCAGAATTATTCAGTACCAAATATGATCTTGTAAACGAAGAAAGTAGGAGGGAAATGACAAAGCAAATGGAGCGGAGCAGAATGAGGAATGAGGAATATGCTATGCTATGCTATACCATGTATAGTAAAGTATGACTCATCGAACACCTGGCGTCTAGACAGCATCCGGTTTCAGAGTATGATGCAATATTTAAAAATATCTGACGACGGTATTTTGAAAAAGCTGACGGCGATAAAAAAATGTGGGAATATCCGTTGCAGTGTTCGTTAACCTCTTGTGTTTCAACTCCTGACACAAGTCATCTATAATCAAATACATCAGAAATATGAACAGTACTAATATGCAGCCCTTCCTCACACAACTCTTGGGTATGATGTAATATCTAAATATAAAATATGAATATCTGGTTTCAATAACTTGTCGAGACAAGTTGGTAAGACTCATCGAACACCTGACGGCTAGACAGTATCCTGTTTCAGAGCATGATGTAATATTTAAAAATAAAATATCTGGCGACGGTATTTTAAAAAAAGCTGACGCCGATAAAAATTAATTTAATACTCCGCGTCAGCAATAAAAAAAAATATTAAGTGATAATAAATATGAATGACATGATTCTGTTTAAATAATATCTAATCCTCCTATTCTCTATAAGAAGCAATATACATAGTAATAATATACCACTTATTCCCCACACAAGTCATCTAGAATCAAATATATCATAATATAAACAGTAGTAATATACTCGTGAGAATGATGTAATAACTAAAAAACTGACTTGTTGATAAGGGGATAAGAGGGGTTACGGGTAGCTCCCAGGAGTTGAAACACAAGAGGTTAACGAACGCTGCAAACAGACAGGTCTAAAATTGTTTGAATGATCTTGAATGCTTGGTCCATTATTGATTATTAAAGGATATAATATAAGGTACAGAGCATGTAAAACACATGTTGAAATCAAGGCTAATATTATTTCATATATTTATTTTACCCAACCAACCGCATCACTAATAAAACATTTATTTCGTATTAAGAGATGATACATATGAATGACATGCTTCTGTTTTAAATAATATCTAATCCTATGTTCTATAAGAAGCAATGTACATAGTAATAACATACCACTTATTCCCCACACAAGTCATCTAGAATCAAATATATCATATATAACATAAAGGCAAGGGACATTGAAGAATGTCAACTCAGCTACTCAACAGTGGCGTCACCAGCACGTACCTAGTCAAAACAAACGAGAGGCCGCTGGTAAAACGAGGGGAACTGAAATGTGAAGCGGACTGGGTTCGAATAGTTATTAGTCATTGATTTCAAATATACCAAATATAAAACATTTGCACTCCGTAAAGTTAAATAAACTGGTAATTATTATTATTAACTCAGCCTTTTCTTACACGTAATATGAACAGTAGTAATATACCACCCCTTCCCCACTCGTGAGCATGATGTAATATCTAAAACTGACTTGTTGATAAGGGATAAGAGGGGCTACAAGTAGTTCCCAGGAGTTGAAACATGTGTCAAGAGGTTAACGAACGCTGCAAACAGACAGATCTAAAATTGTTTGAATGATCTTGAATGCTTGGTCCATTATTGATTATTGTTTTTATTGATTGTTAATGGATAGAATATAAGGTACAGAGCATGTAAAACATACAACACATATTGAAATCAAGACTAGTATATTTCACACATTATTTATTTTACCCAACCAACCGCATCACTAATAAAACATTTATTTCGTATTAAGAGATGATACATATGAATGATATGCTTCTGTTTTAAATAATATCTAATCCTATTTTCTATAAGAAGAAATATGCATAGTAATAATATACCACTCATTCCCCACCCAAGTAATCTATAATCAAATATATCA
Source organism: Pogonocherus hispidulus (assembly GCA_963924545.1). Classification (NCBI taxonomy): domain Eukaryota; kingdom Metazoa; phylum Arthropoda; class Insecta; order Coleoptera; family Cerambycidae; genus Pogonocherus; species Pogonocherus hispidulus. The sequence continues at coordinate 47,114,004 of OZ004699.1, forward strand.
TAATATGCGCAGCAGTAATATACAACCCCCTTCCCCACACAATGATGGGGGATACTCTATATAACCTACAGATTGTCTCAGAGAGTGTTAGTATTCAACATGTCTTCAAAGTTTTGCTTTACCCAATATCAGCCTCAAGCTGATTTGCCAACCGATGTTAAAAGTGAAGAAGTAATTGTTAGTGCACGAAAGTATGAGCTAAATAAATCAAAGTGTAAGTTTGTTAGTGTCGGTCTGGCATTCCATTCTGGTTTGGAACCCTGTGTAAGCCTATCAGGAAATAAAAGCGATATAGTTATGTTCGACGAAGGTTAATGGAAAATCTTTTTAAACTATCAAGGAATAATAACAAATTATCTATATTCTTTTGAAAAAACCGATAATATTGATACTAGCCAATTTTCTATACATTTCGAGCAGTTTTCTTATACAAGAGTGGTAAAGATAATAAAAAATGATTCTTACATTTATTTGGGATTTGAGTCAGTATGCAAGCTCTGGGAGCTATTACCTTTGATTAAGTTCAGACTGGATATATTAAAAAGCCATCAATTTAAGAATTACTTCAAGATATTAAAAAAAGGGTTACAGCAAGGAGATGGTAATGTTTTTGTAAATGCCTTAAAGATACTTCGTCCAGAGGATAATCCACACTCTGAAAACGTTGGAACATGTTTGGAGCTTCTTTATTTATATCCTGAAGTATGTGAAAAGCATTGTAGCAATATATATGATGACAAAGAAGAAGAAAGTTACATTCAACGAAGCGCAGAACCAAGTTGATCATATAATCACTTGGAGTTTTACTTATAACGCCGCTAGGAGGACATATTAAGAATTTGTCGATCTCGACCGACACCGGTTCCACCAGAGGATTGAAAGGACTTCAAAATTCTTGATCCTATATTAGAAATAGAACATAGATGTGTAATATACAATATGAGGTTCATGTATAATTTACTGAAATAAAAATGCATAATAATAATACAGTGTTTTCTTTTAAAAATAAAAAACAAGTATCTTTATATATCACATTATATTATTTTGACTAATCCATGATTTATGAGATTTATCGACACCGACTCATTTAAAGTTGTAATATATGCTTGTTTCAATCCGTACAAGGATTTTTGCAATTTACAGACTTTGTTTGAAGTGACAAAGCCTTCAGGTTGAGTCATATATATCTCTTCACTGAGATCACCCTGTAAAAATGCAGTAACAGCATCAAGTTGATAAATATCTAAATCATATTCAGCAGCCATTGGAAGCAAATATCGAATAGACGTATACCGTACCACTGGAGAGTAGGTTTCCTCATAGTCTATACCTTTTTTTTGACTACATCCTTTTATTACCAGCCTGGCTTTGTATTTAACAATTTTTCCACTTGCGTCTCGTTTAGTCTTAAATGCCCATTTACAATTCAAGGGTTTCTTACCAGGAGGAAGGTATTTTAGATTCCACGTTTTATTCTCTATTAAAGCTGCATACTCTTCATCCATAGCTTTACTCCATTCGTGACTAGCTGCTTGATTCATAGCTTCATTAATCGAAGTAGGATCGCAAATTTGTTCACAAACTGTAGAATAACTAACATAGTCATCTAAACCTTTTGGTGGCTTTCTTCGTCTTTCACTTTGTCTTGAAGGAATATCTGGATCATTCAAAATAAGCTCTTGAGGTGGAATAAATTCAGGACCAGATTGTTGGTTATCTTCAGAATATACTTCCAATGAATCATATTCTACACTCGAATGATCAATTTCAGGTTCCAAATCATTTTCTAGAATGTTTTGATTACCTTCATTATATAGGTCCTCATCTGAACGTGAAGGTTCATCAGGAAAAACAAAGAAATTCATATCCTCATTCGAAAAATTTTCATTTAACAAAGTACTTCCTTTTTCCGATTAAAAAAATACCACATCTCTGGAAATGAAAACTTGCTTGGTAGTAGGATTGTATAACCGGTAAGCCTTACTTTCTTTACTATACCCAATCATAAGACACGCAACTGATTTGCTGTCCAACTTTTTGCGTTTTTCCTTGGGTATATGTGCATGTGCTTTGAAGCCAAAAATTCGGAGTCCATCTAAGTTAGGCTTAGTCCTACTCCATATTTATATTTTTCGATAGGCCACGCGAGAACATCGCTTAATTTCGTGCTCCGTTTCTAATAAGAAATTTGTATGGTTAAATAGTGTTTTAGACTTGTGAAAAATTATAACATATATTACTAAAGTGGTAACACAGCAGTTGTGTTAATAATATTCAACATAAACTTTTTATAGAAGTGCATTTGGAGGACTCTGTGAGTACTGTTTTACAAGCTTACAATAATTCTTTGCCACTACTATCAGCTGTGCCTAGCAGTAAAAAACCAATCATGCCCAGTTGTTCCAATTGTTCCAAGTCGGTGAGTGACCGCGACTCAGCTCTGCAGTGTGACGGCTGTAAGCGGCCGCTACACATTGAGTGTACGGGCTTGTCCTCTGCAGATCGCGTAACTAGACAGAAAATACGTGGATTGAGTATTCTGTGCAATGCATGTTCTTCTAATTTGAGCGGTTTCATTGATTTAAAGAAGGTTATTAACGAGCTTAAATCCGATATACACAATAAAATCGAGGATTTTAAAAATGATATGCAAAAACGAATAGATACTCAACATACTCAACTCGCTACCGAAATCACAGCTTTAAAAAATAAAATAGCTAATATAGAGACTCTCAATTCTGTTGAAATCACAGACAAAATTGCAAATGAGGCTGTTGAGCGCATCTCTCGCGCTAAGAATATATTTATCAGAGGCATACCTGAAATTACTGGCGATATTCAAGCTAAAAAGGAAAATGATAAAGGTAAAATCAACGAGGTACTTGGTATTGTTGCTTGTGTCAGCGAACCAAGTACATTTTACCGAATTGGTAAACCTAATCAGCGCTTCCCTCGCATGCTGAAGGTGGTGATGCCTTCAGAATTTGACGCAAAATATGTTCTTAAAAATAAGAAAAAACTATTAGAAAATGCTTCCACTAGAAGTTTTACTATAGTAGATGATAAAACACCCGTCCAACAGCAGCATTTAAAAGAACTACGTAGTGAGCTCGACACTCGCTTGGGAAACGGTGAAAGAGACTTGACAATTAGATTTGTCCACGGCTCGCCTAAAATTGTACCATTTCGTCGTTAGCTCTTCATCCACCTCTCGCCCCCATTTCTCCTCAGCTTATTTCACTGACTGGCTCTTTCTTTATACTAATCTTGATTCTCTCCAAGCTAAATACAATGAACTTGTTTGTACCGTGCAATTTCTTAAACCTGATATAATTCTTATAAGTGAAAGTTGGCTCAAACCCTCAATTCCTGACGTCCTAATTAATATCAATGGTTATACAATCTTTAGAGCCGGCAGAGAAGTTCGAGTTGGTGGTGGCGTCTGTATATATTTATCTAACGATATAATTCAAAACTTTTCTGTAACTATTGTATCAACAATAGTTACAGAAACTTGTTCCAAATATAGATGTTCTCTGTGTAAAAATCGCTAAACATACTGTATCCATTCATATTGCGTGTGTATATCGTCCTGGCGATTCCCACATTGACGACAATGTTCATTTACTGGAAAAACTGGAAGAACTGTCTCTCCTTGAAAATTATATTATAACGGGTGATTTTAATTTTCCCGATATAACTTGGCCAATAACGCATGTTACTGATGCTATTAATGTAAAAAACCTTTTCATGAACTTTATACAAACCTCCAATTTAACACAACAAATAAATTAACCCACACGTTTTCGTGTCAATAATGAACCATCAGTTCTCGATCTTATTTTCACTAACGATGAACAACTTGTTTCCTCAATAGATGTTTCTTCTCCTATTGGAAAATCCGATCACGGCGTAATAACCGCCCACATTCAATTTAATATGCCATCCTTGCTAAAAAGCAAAAATTATGCCACTTACGACGTAACGGACTTTGACAAGATAAACCATGATCTTTCACTTATCAATTGGGACAATCATCTGGGACAAAACTGTTTGTCAATGTGGAATAATTTTCACAGTATTACAACCCGGTGCCTGTCTGATAATACTACACAACGAAGAGTTTACTTTAATAACTTGAAACCATGGATCGACTCTCAAATTATACAGATGATTAAGCATAAGAGAAATCTTTGGAGGAGGTACAAACACTCTAATAACATACAGGATTTTTTAGCTCACAGAAGATTCTCTAACACAATAAAATTGAAACTGACAAGGTCGCGACATACCTATGAAGAGAAAATCGCTAACAGTGACAATAGTAAAAAAATTCTTCAAATATATCCGTTCTTCTATATCTTCCAAAGTTACTGTCCCTATGCTTCAAAAACTCAATGGAGATTTATGCACTTCCTATTGCGAAACTTCACAAACTCTAGCTCTTTACTTTTCAAAAGCCTTCACTATCGAATCGGTAAATGATAATCTCCCTCCGCTGGATATGCCTCGAGTTCCAGCTTCGCTTACTGATATTTATTTCTCCCAAGGTGAAGTCAAGAAACATCTGCTGAAACTCCGAAGTAACTCATCACCAGGACTTGACGGTCTACGAGCCTTCTTCCTAAAGAAATGCGCAGAAGTTTTATCTCATCCCTTGTCTAAAATAATGAATGCTTCATTTGTGCAAAGTTACGTACCTCTCACTTGGAAACTGGCATCTGTTACTCCCATATATAAAAAAGGTAATAAACTTGACGCTAACAACTACCGCCCTATCAGCTTGCTGCCTATTGTTTGTAAGGTAATGGAATCAATTATCAAAGAGTACATGACCAACTTTCTTAATCAAAATCAAAATCTTATTCCTCACCAGCAACATGGATTTGTATAAGGTCATTCAACCTTAACCAACTTTCTCCACTGCGTAAATGCTTGGACGAAAGCCCTTGATAATAAAAGCCCAATAGATGTAATTTACCTTGATTTCTCTATGGCTTTTGACAGGGTTCCGAAACATCGACTTCTATATAAACTAGAATATTTGGGTATCAGGGGTAACCTTAATATGTGGATCTCTGACTTCTTGAGTGATATACAGTTTAAAGTTAGAGTGGGCCAAGAACATTCTGAAGTAAGGCCAGTAACAAGCGGAATTCCACAGGGTTCAGTTCTCGGCCCCTTGTTGTTTATTATCTATGCGAGTGACGTTCAACTTCATATTTCCAACTTCATTTCGTTCTACGCTGATGATACCAAAATATTTGCTGATCCCGTCACCGACTATCACAACCTTCAAGGTGACCTCGATTCCTTGCAACGATGGTGCTCTGACTGGCTCCTTCCGCTGAATGCAGATAAGTGTGTTATTCTTCATATCGGTAGAGACAATCCTAATTTACCATATTTTATAAATGGACGGTCCTTAAATGCAGTGACGTCACATAATGATCTCGGTGTCACAGTGAACACAAGCCTTACCTGGAGTGATCATATCGCCGCGGTATGCAAACGTGCAAATACCAGACTGTTTCTAATTAAAAAACCATTCTCAAAAGTGTCTTTCGAAACCTCCTGTAAACTTTACAAGTCGTATGTTCGCCCGATACTCGAATACGCTGGACCAGTGTGGTGTTCAGATCTAGCTCGTGATCAGAATATGCTGGAAAGAGTGCAACGTAGCGCAACAAGACTCTCGTTTGGTATCGTAAGGACGACTTACGAGGATAGACTGTCAATGGCTAAGCTCACGACATTCCAGCAGCGACGTCTTCGTGGTGACTTAATTCTAACTTTTCGCATCTTAAACTATAATTTTGGCGACTTAGGTTCAATTTTTCCGCTAAATTCTGATGATCGGCTTCGAGGACACCCCTTGAAACTCAAGAAAGAAAATTTCAAGACACGGACCAGGCAGCATTTCCTGAGTAATAGAAACTTTGTAGTTTGGAACAACCTGCCAAATGATGTGATTAATGCGCAATCGGTGAACTCGTTCAAAAATAAAATTGACAATTACCTCTTTTCTACAGACTAGGTCTTTTTAGTTACTATAATAGGTTCTTGTTATCAAATTGTATTTTATCTGGGGCATTATAGGACATCTGTCCTCTGCCCTTACTGAATTTGTAATAATAATAATAATAATAATAATAATAATAATACTTTTTCCGGAGTACAGTTTTCCAGATATTTTGTTGGGGAAACATTAAGTAAATGCACAGCAGTAAATGCTGACTCAGCCCAAAAAATACTTGGTAAATCGAAATCGATTAACACGCATCTAGCTTTTTCAATAACAGACCTGTTTAACCTTTCAGCTTTACCTTTTGTTCAGCTGTATAGGGTGCTGTCAGCTGATGTACTATGCCACAATCTTGGAAAAAATTCTCAAAGGTACTTGAACAGTATTCACCACCATTATCGGTACGAAATTTCTTAATTTTTTTGCCAGTTTGATTTTCAGCTAAATTTTTAAACATTTTAAAATGTTCAAACACCTGATCTTTTGAATTCAAAAAATACACAAAAGCTTTGTGACTGTAATCATCAAGAAATGTCAGCATATATTTAGAACCACCAATTGACTTTAGTTCCATTGGTCCACAGAGATCAGAGTGTACCAGTTCTAATAAATCAGAAGCACGTGATTTACTACTGTCAAATGGTAACCGATGACACTTCCCTTGAACACAAATTTCACATTTAAAGTCTGATGGATCATTATCGTCAAAGTCTATATTTAATGCCATACTTTTCTTTAATTTATTCAAACTAGCACTGTTTAAATGTCCTAGACGTCTGTGTCATAAATTTTTATTAGATTGATTTGAAACATGACAAGTCAGGGCTGAACTAGTACTACTTGTATCGAGTTTGAACAAATCATTCTGAAGACTTGCTTTGGCAATCAATTTCCTTTTAGCGTCATAAATTTTACAGCTATATTTTAACTATTTGACCCTCCTGAACTGAACGTAACAGTATTTCCTTTTTTAACTATTTGACCCACTGATAGTAAATTAACTTTCAGTCCAGGCACATGCCAAACATTGCTCACTTCTGCAACTGATGAAGGGGATACAGGCAAATACACATTACCAACCTCATTTGCTACCATCCTTTGATCATTAGCTATGGTTACAGTGCACTGAGAGGTTTTCTTATTATCAAGCCACTCGATATCCTTCGTCATGTGAACTGTAGCTGCCGAGTCTAAATACCATGAATCAGTATCATTGTTGGAACCAGTATTCACTGATAAAGCTGAGTAAAGTGCACAATCACTTTTCTTTTGACTCGATAGATTTTCATTTTTTTCCTTTCTTTTGTCACAGTCTTTAGCAAAATGTCCATACTTGTTACACTGATAACAACGAAGCTTCTTATATTTATTACTTGAATTCTGTTTACTGTGAGCTTGTTTACTAAATTTGCCACCACCACTGTATAAAGCAAGCGTTCCTTGATCTTTGCCAAACTTTATATTCTGTAGCAATTTAGTTTTGATAGAATCAGCTATTACGGCAATACCAGAACTCTCAATACCCATAATCATAGGTTTATATTCGTCAGGTAAGCCGGCTAGAAGAATTGTTCCAATCCATTCATCGCTTACTGTCATTCCTATGCCTGCGAGTTTGTGAGCTGTACTTATTATTTTAGTAACATAATCCTCAACTAACTCACTATCAACCAAACTTGTTGTGATTAAAGTACGTAAAAGACCAACACGCCGAGTCAAGCCAGTATCATCAAATGCCTTAGTTAAATTATCCCAGGCTTCTTTGGCTGTTTTGGTAGATTGAACATGAACAAAATTTGCGGGCTCAATTAGCAATATGATTTTTGATCTTGCTCTTGTACTTTTCTTCACATCAGTGTCAGTTCCTTGAACACTGTCCCATAATTCCTCGTGTTCGAGGTATGTTTGAACGGCGAACTTCCAAGAGTCATAGTTTTCACGTCCCTTTAGTTTCTCAATTGGCGGAATTGAATAGCAAGCCATCTTGTACTCTTGCAGAGCTCGAAAAATATACAACAAACAAACCTTTATAACTGTGGCCGAAAAACGTTTTCTGGGCCCATAACCTCTTGAGCAGGAATATTACGGACAGAATATTCTAATTATATTAACAGTACAAACTATTTTATTTATGCATGTTAGGTTGACATCAGCGGACTTAATATATCATTTTGTATTAATATACTGTAGCCCGACCTGAAGATTTTATATAAAACTTATGGAGAAGCACATCTCAGGTTAGGTCATGTAATGGAGTGTTTTTTTAGGTTTGATAGAACTTTACATGATAACTACTATCAGACTGAACTGTTAGTTTGACACTGTTTATAAAATTTATTTTCAGTATACTTTGGCAAATCATCATGAATAGATTCACTCTTGAACAACGCTACCAAATTCCACAAATTTACTTTGAAAATCATTCGTCGGTTCGCCAAATGCATAGAAGACTTTTATGGCCCACATGATCGTCCATCTGAGCTATTTATTCGTCGTACTGTGGAAAGATTTCGTACCACATACTCTCTACATGATTTGAAAACACCAATGCGTCGAAGGAATGTGCATAATGAAAAGAATATTACCGCTGTACGTGAAAGTGTGGTTGCAAACAACTTTTGGTGACAAATAATTAATTTCGAGAAATGAATCTGTTAACTATCCACCCAGGTCCTGTGACATGACGCCCGCAGATTATTTTCTGTGGAGCTATGTCAAGTCATTATGCTGATAAACCAGCAACAATTGAAGCCTTAGAAGCCAACATTGTTCGTGTTATTCACGACATACGACCAAAAGTGCTCGAAAAAGTCATCCAAAATTGGATCAAAAGAATACGCTATCTTGCGGACAGCCGCGGTGGCCACATGCCGCAAATAATTTTTAAATGTTTAATGTAATAGATTGTTTTTTTAAATAATATTACTTTTTTAATCACAAAATATTTTCTTTAATATTTTTTTAAAGTTTAAAGTTCTATCATCCTTAAAAAAACACCTATTATATTTTATATGAGACATATGTATCTATCATTTAACATTAACAATAAACACAGCACACTCAATAGATGTTGCAACTTTGCACTTTAAATATTTCACAACATTATCTACTGACCAGAGATAAAGTTTTGGCTTAAAACAAAGTTGAAATTAAACGATGCAGAAATTTTTAAGTTCAAAATACAATTCTGAGAGTATACTCGAGATGGTCTTTATGTCTAATGGCAACTTCTATGTCATTAAACCGAATTAAGATTTATTATGGTTTCCGAGATCTCAATAGTGAGAATAACTAAGCGGGACACCGCTTATTATTGAAAGACACCGCAATATTAATACTATAAATTAATTAAAAGTGAAAGTTTATTACTTTCTTAAGAAATACTTATTAGATAGATAGATAGATAACTTTTATTCGTAAAACCTTTACAGGATAGGAAACATTACATAAGTATGTAGTACTTATGTAATAAAAATATTGTCTTTGCAATTCATCTTCCTATACTTACCAGAAGAACATCTTTATGATTAGTGTCAGTAGAATAGCTATGCCGATCGTGCTCCAAAATTCAAGATGGCGGCTGGAGCAGGATCGGCATAGCTTTTCACCGATTACGTCACAGTCCAAGATGGCGGCTGGCAGGTGCCACGCTTCACATCGCATCTGGAGACTGTTCGGTAGATGTTGATGAGCTGTACTTATTTATTACCATAATTTGAATTTATCTTGGGTTAATGATCTAAATAAAATACTGCAATATATAAAATCATTTATTTTGTTTATTACAATTCATATACAATAAAACGTGTTACAATACATTGTTCTTTTTAATCCAAGAATTATGTTTATCATCATAACCTAACCATTTGACAATACTTTATTTTCTTTTTTTTGTAACACCTTTTCAACTAAGTAGGCGTCAGGATGTTTTACTTTTTGTAACTCCCGTTCATAGAAGCCTCCTTTTATTTCTTCACCACTCTCATCCTTCAATAAATATGTTGTGGGATTGCTTAATTTTATTTTTCTAATAATAAAAATTTCACTAGACCAATTCGGTGTATACCCTTTCTTAAAAGCTTCTCTATATTTGCTAATCCTCACATGCTCGCCTACTTTAAATTTTGTTATTCTGTCAGCTAGTTTTAAATGCGAGTATATTGACTTTAATATAGATTTCTCATTCGTTGATGTGATTTTGTTTGGTTTTAACTTTGTTGTAGAATGAACTGTATTGTTGTATTTATCAACAATTTAATCTAACAGATGAATCCAATTATACGTCCCACCTAAACTAAAAGCGCGCCAAAGCATATTTTTTATAGTTCTAATAACTCGTTCCACCATAGAAGCCTTTTTTGTACTGTAAACGCTGTAGTGGTTAATATTATACTTTTTCATGAGTTTCCTGAAATTCTCATTATAGAATTCTTTTCCCATATCGGTTTGTAGATTTTTTGGAATCTTCTTAAAGTCTCGCAAAATGTTATTCATCGCATTTGTAACATCCTGGGCGGATTTACTCTTTAGAGGCTCTGTCCATATAAACTTAGAGAAGCAATTAATAACGATTAGCACATATTTATACCCTTTATTTTCTGTTGAATATGGTATCAAATCAATTAAATCAGCTTGTATTAAGTCGTTCAGGTTTTTTCTTGCGGTTCTACGTCTTTTGAAATTGATTCTGGCAGGCTTGTGTAGTTCATTGACAATATCTTCTTTTACACTTCTTGTTGCATATTTATTCAATTTGTCAGGAGATTTCATATTGGATTCCAACTAATATTATAGTATGGATTCCTCCTTCTTATACATTTAATCCCACAGGAACTCGTATAAAGAATTCTACAAATAAATTACTATTCGTAGTTTGCGGGTCCTTTTCTCGAAACGAGATATTGTCACCGCGACGTAACTGTGCGTTGACTAGTTCTGTCAAGTTAAATTCCTTTTCATTTATAATAGCTATGATATCATTAGGGTAACACAGTACATATTCAATCATAGCTGACTCGTAGAAGAAAACGTGGCATGTTTTTATATTAGATATTAGATATTTCTTACTATTTTCTTGAAAGGCCCCGGACTCAAATGTTAAAATAACATTATAATATAGTTCCTTCACTATGTTTTCTGCAATGTTTGTAGACATTACATCAAAATCTTCATAATCCTCAAAGGAGTGTTGTGGTTGACTTATGTGTCTACCAAATTTATCGATTGTCATTTTTAAGCTAGTTATAAGTTTCTTCTTATTACTCAATAATTTTAGATTCACGCAACTCTTCGATAATAGACACGATTTCGTTAGTGTGACCTGTATGACCAGCGGTTTGAGTTGAAACTAAAAGACGTAATCTATCAACAAGTTCATTAGGATCGTCCCAGTATACGTAATCTATTGGACTATTCGAGGCTTCCATTAACATACCAAGACCCAATCTCTTTCGAGTTAGAGGTTGTATGCTACGAGGTCTTCGCGGTGTTAGTGGTTGTATGGTCAAAGCGGAGATGATTTTCTTATATTTGTAAGATCCATTACCCTGAATTTGTTCATTTTCAGAGTAGTTTCTTTTATTGGCATTCGTTCGTTTAACAATGTCTAAGTAGTTTTTTGTATCACCTTCTGTGAAACCAACTGGATGTTTCTTAAAAACCAACTCGTATAGTCCAGGAGTCCCCTTATAAGTTAATCCACCTATAATCAAATCATTACCATCGAATTGTAGAGATGCGTTGACAATTTTTAGCTCATTAAGGTCTGGATCATATCTAACACCATACCTAAAGTCAAACTCATTATGTACATCACCAATCATTTTATGAACATATATTTTATGAACATATATGAACTCTGGGTAAAGGATCAAGTTGATCCAAATAGTACAATGTGTCGGGTGCATTACTTAAGGTTTGAATGTATATTTTCATCTAGTTCTTCATTACTTTCCACATTATCAGCAATATCATTATCATTTAAATTTCCTTCTGCAACAATTGACGTATCTAGGAAACTTGGTACGTTAAAAATACTGGAGCTATTATATTTTGCTTTGCTTTTTTTCGGTGAGCTAAAGGAGAAATTAGATTTTACTTCCTTTTTTACAGGCTCCTCACTTTTTACGTTTGACTCTCCATCAAGTTTCTCGGGAATTGTTTGTAAACGCTTCGTGATAGGAAGAAACGATTGTTCTTGAATTATACTTCCTTCTTTCAAAGCATTCAGCTTTTTCTTTACTACGTTCCTCCTTTGTATTAACAATTTTTTTACTTCAACTTCCTTTCTATTCATATTGAAGTCACAAATTCTTCTTAACCTCAGTAAAAGCAGTAAAAATAGATCTCAGGCAGTAAAAAACAGGTCTCAGGCGGTAAAAAACAGGTCTCAAGCAGTATAAAACAGGTCTCAGGCAATGTAAAACGGGTCTGATGCAGTAAATAACAGGTCCCATGCAGTAAAAAACCGGTCCCATGTAGTAAAAAGCAGCTTTGTGCTAAGTGCCAGTCTAGCTCTATGAACACTAATAATGATGAATAAAGTGAACAGAACGTATCTCTCTTTATATATGTATGTAATGATCAAATCCCTTTCTATATCTACCATTACTTATATCACTATCCTTATCAATCACCATAAAACCATATTTGTCTTTCCAGTATAGTGAACACATTTCTTTAAATTTATTAAAATTCATGTCGGTATTAATGTGATCTTCATATATGTGCTTCAAATTTAAGTCATCTTGTTTGAAGACTACCAATATATTTGCGTTATCACGTATTAGATGTTTTGGAATACGTGTATAAGTTTGACAGAGATAAAAACAATCTACTTCTTTATGACGTCCCATACTGAAGTAATCTACCATAACATTTTGTTTATCACAGACTACATCATCAAAAATAAATATTGAATTTTGTTTTACATCTTCAGGAGGTAGAATGTTGTCACAATTATTGAAGGAGTAGTATCAATTCCTTTTATGGGTTTTAGAAGCTCTTCTAAATATTTATATTTTGACTGATAGAGAGACTTAGAGAAAATATAAATGTTTTCAAACTTCAATCCATTAGGATGCTCAATCAAACTAATCATAATATTAGTTTTACCACAGTTCGATGGACAGACAACCAAGCAACGGATTGTGGATGGCAGTAGTTCTTCATGTCTCTTCAAGATTTTCTTTTCTTTGATATCACTATTGTTAATAGGTAAAACTGTTGATTGTTTTACAATGCGCATGACGGAGGCAATACTTTAAATAAAGCTCAGTCTATGATTATCTATATATATATATATATAGGATGATGATACTAATATTATATCATTTGTGAATCGTTTGTAGTGCTAAATGCTTAGAACAGCTAAAAAGTCAGGCAGCGGTAAATTGGACTCTATTATAAATAAATTACCAGTAGAGCTCCATATTCCAGGATATAAATTTTGTGATCCCGGTACAAAACTTGCGAAGAGGTTAGCAAGAGGTGATATGGGTATTAATGGTCTAGACAAAGCTTGTTAAGAACACGACGTGGCTTATAGCAGAGAGAAAGACTTGGAACAACGCCTTAAGGCAGATCAAATTTTAGGCGAGAAGGCGGTGGACAGACTTAAGTCACCAAACGCATCCATAGGAGAAAAGGCAGCATCCTTAACTGTGGCAACAGCAATGAAAGCTAAAGTTAAATTAGGAATGGGATGTGGTAACAAAAAAACTAAGAAAAGAAAAAGTAATGCTAGTAAACGTAAAGTGAAATCTAGAAAGGTGGGTGGATCATTACCATTTAAAGACGTAACAAAGCAAGAACGAGTGGCGCTTAAAGATAAAAATGTGAAGGATATGAAAGATGCCATTAAAGTTGCATTAAAAGCTGTTAATAAAGTTAAAAAGAAACATATTAAAGCCACTCGAGTAATACCAATACCTAAAACAGGAGGATTTCTACCACTAATTCCATTATTTGCTGACTTAAGTGCGCTTGGTGCTTTAGGTGGTGAAGCTGCAGGAATTGCAAAGGCCGTTCATGATGCCAAAGATGCAAAGCGAAAGCTTGAAGAAAGTAAACGTCACAATTCCGCAATGGAAGAAATAGCTATGGGTAAAGAACTATACATGAGACCGTATAAGCAAGGATTTGGTGTTTTTTTAGAACGAAAAGCACCCTCCAAGCGTTACCGGTAAAATTACCAAAACGAGCTCTTACTAATTTAGACTTAATGAGATTGGCTAAGAAATTAAATATTCAACATTTTCGAGGTTTATTTATGAAAGATAGTTTACCATGTCGGGTACAATATAATGAATGCGGCATTATTAACCTCGATAATGAAAAAGGCCCTGGAACACATTGGACTGCATATAAGAAGAATGGAGAAAAAGCAGTATATTTTGATAGTTACGGTAACCTAAGACCTCCACGAGAATTTATACATTACCTTAATACCAACGAACCATGTAAAATATTGTATAACCATGAAAAGTTACAAAAATTTAATACATTCAACTGTGGTCATCTGTGTCTGAAATTTTTATATAATTAACAATGCAGTAGGTGTTTTTGAATAGTATATTTCATCGACACCGAAGATGACGACGAATTCATTCCTACTCTCTGGGAGAAGCTCAACCCTTACTTCTAGGTATAATCCTCCAATTATTTTGGATGATAGTAAAGACTACGTCTTAGGATTAATAAGTTTCGAATCCTACAATTCAATTCCAAATATCGAAAAATATAAGAACAACAGATTTTATTATGGATCTGAAGGTAAATACATCGAAATTCCAGAAGGAACCTATGATATTAATTCAGTAAATAAATATCTACAACGGGCCTTAGGCGACCCCAGATGGCTTGAAAACGATGATAGTTCAAAAGAGAGGATTGTGAAAGGATATTCAAAGCTCATTTCCATTAAAGCCAACAATAACACTGAAGTGTAGAATCAAATGCAGTGAGGATATAGATTTTACTAAAGAAGATTCAATAGGACATTGGCTTGGTTTTAAACCACGAAAATTAGCGGCATATGGTAATCACGAATCAGATTTTCCAGTAAATATTTTCAGTGTAAATGCCATTTGCATAGAATGCAATATTGTGAGTGGATCCTATATTAATGACAGACAAGCTCACGTTATACATGAATTTTTTCCTACAGTACCAGCAGGATTCAAAATTGTTGAGAGTCCAAGTAACGTTGTGTATCTACCCATCAACACTCGAATTATCGATCAAATTATTGTTAATATTGTCAGTCAAGACGGCGAGCTCGTCAATTTCGGAAGAGAGGTATTGTCATTAAGACTACATTTGAAGGAAGCGTAATTAATAATTACAATGGTAATAAGATACAACAAAGTTAAATGGTTAACAGACGGTTCCAAGACAGAACAGTTGGAGCCGGGATTTATGGGACGAGGCCAATTACCAAAATCTCAATAAGTCTAGGCAAATGGGCAACTGTTTTTCAGGCTGAAGTAATAGCCATACAATGCTGCGCTAAGGAGGCGACAAGGCGAGGCACGGATAACCGTTCGATTGCCATTTTCTCCGATAGTCAAGCGGCGATACAGGAAATAGGGTCCACACAGGTTTCGTCAAAACTTGTGTGGGACTGTCTGAATACCCTGAAAGAGCTAGGGAACGAGAATAGAGTGACCCTAGCTTGGGTACCTGGGCCGCGATTCTGTAATGACGATACGACAGTGATACGATATCGAATCGTACAAATAGCGATTCTCTTTGGAAATCGACTCCTCGACTATCGAGTAATCTAACCTAAAAATGGTCGATAGCTTTGGAGGTGTCGTCCAGCGTAAACGATAGCATCTTTGTCTAATACGGTGGTGGTTTTATACAAATAAATATAAGTTGTGATAGATAAATTTATATGTACATTGATATAAAAGAGCATAAAATTCTTTTTGTTTTGTGGTGTGGAGCATAATCATTTAGCAAAGACAACACCTTTAGTTACAATGTCCTTTAAAATGCAGGATATACATTGGGAAATTTTTATTAATTTCGTAGAAGAGTATAAAAGTTTAGCAGCAGGAAAATTTGTAAACTCTCCTGCTAATCAGGCAAATCGAATGGGTTGTTAGTTGTCAATTAGTCTCCTATTTTGCCATCGTCTTTCATTGTGATCAACGTGCCATCAAGCTCGTTCATTAAATATAGATAACATGATAACAAGATTAATAAGTTCTATAATTAAAGACGAATTTATTAGCACTTACACTTTTCATAAATAAAATATATTATCATGAACCAGTTTAGAGTTACCACGATTCACGGTTGTCGTTTTATATCTCTGATCAAATATGTATTTGGTCGGATTTTTATTGGGATTTTTATATAATTATAAACTTTTAAGTGAACAAAACAAAACAAAGTAAGGTTAATACATGTCAAAAATCAATCCTAAACCGCAGTGTTGCCAACAGAATCTCTATTTTTTCGCGTTTAAATTGGGTATCGAAACGATAGTGAACCGGAATCATTTTAAACACAATCGTACTGACGATATCGAAAACTGGGGTCGTATCGTTATTGAAATCGTATCGTAGAATCAGAATCCGGGCCCTGTGCACGAGGGGCACAAAGGTAATGAGGAGGCAAACTCACTAGCCCGAGAAGGCGCATCAAAAGACCTCATAGGGCCAGAACCCTTCTGCGGCATAGCGAAGCCATGCATTAAAACATCCATGGAGGAATGGATGAGAAACAAATCTCTAGAATGGTGGAGGAATCTGCCACAACTGAGACAGGCAAAGCTATTCATTAAAGGACGGATGCCTAAATTCACAGCAGATCTGTTAGGCCAGAATAAAAAGGCCATCAGAATAATAGTAGGTCTCCTAACAGGACAATGTAGGCTAATAGGCACATGAATCTTATGGGACTGTCAGAAGATGCAACTTGCAGATTCTGTCAAGAAGAAGAGCAAACCTCAGTACACGTACTGTGCCAGTGCGAGGGCCTGACAAGACTGAGATTTCAAATACTTGGGGAAGGAAGACCAAGAGCCAATAGCTACATGGAAGAGCCTCTATCAAGGCTGTGGAGTCTAATGCAAAGGACAAAGCTGGACAGAGTGCTCTAAATAGGTTGGGAGTGCCACAATAGATCTTCTAGATCGCGGTGGACCAGGCCAGGGGGCTGACTCCTACATAAATCTAATCTAATCTAATCTAAGATACAACAAACGTGGTAGCTCTAGTCGAAGCTATATAGGAGGTGTAAACATAAAACCTCTGGACAGTTCTACACGAACTATCAAACCAATAACAATAAGAAATCGGATGTTGCTCGAATCTCTTGGTTTTAAAGTTATTTTTAAGAAGTGATAAAAAATGGATATATTAAGTGTTAATGAGAGGGCTTATTTTGACAATTCTGTTAGTAGTGCTGAGAAACATACTCATCAGCCTTATGCATCTACGTCTTTGAATAACAATGATGAAATTCGTATTCCAATACAACAGCAGGATGTCTACACATTACCCAGTGGAAGCTCGTTATATATTGAAAGTAAATTACTGAAAACTGATAATACTCCTTCAAAAACTGCTACATTTGTGAATAACGGTGTCATGCTTTTATTTGATGAGATCAGATATGAAATGGGAGGATATGTAATAGATCGCATTCGTCATCCAGGTCTAACCTCAATTCTAAAGGGATACGCATCATTCAATAGAAGTGATACTCAATATCTACAAAATGGTGGGTGGTTTTTTAATAACAACGAACAGTCAAATATAGTTGACGATAATGGAAATTTCAATGTTATAATGGATTTACCCACTGTTTTCGGATTTTGTAACGACTTTAAGAAAATTATTTTAAATTTGCGACAGGAGTTGGTGTTAATTCGCTCAAATTCAGATACTAACTCTATAATAAATTCTACAGAAAATGAGTCAGTTAAAGTGATATTAAATAAAGTACTGTGGAAAATGCCTCATATATCCGTGGCAGATGTAGAAAGACTAAAATTGGTCGACTATGTAGCGAAAAACAAGGAACTGGAAGTTGCCTTTAGAGGTTGGGAACTACATGAGTATCCTCTCTTACAAGAAACCCAACGTCACACTGGGAATATTAAGACGGCAACACAACTTGAGAAACCTAGATTTGTAATTGTAGGATTCCATACTGATCGTAAAAATAAATTGAATAAAAATTTTAGTCAATTTGATCATTGTAATTTGATTAATATGAAGCTGTATCTTAATTCTGAGATGTTTCCTTATGATAATTTAAATATAAATTTTGAGAACAATCAGATAGCAACCTTGTATGACATGTATGCAAAGTTTTAACGATCATATTATGAAAAGGAAAATGAACCTATTTATACACCCGCAGAGTTCAAGACATTTGCACCTCTAATTGTTATAGATTGTTCTCATCAGAATAAAAGCCTTAAATCTGGTTCTGTTGATATTCGATTAGAATTCGAAACTAACAAAGATGTTCCCCCAAGCACAAGTTGTTACGCTCTTATACTTCATGATCGATTAGTTAAATATAGTCCTCTTACTAGTGCTGTAAGGATTTTATAAATTATAACTAAATTAATAATTGTAATATTAACTTAATAAATAAATAATAAACCTTAAACTGTGTTAAATCATTTTATTCTTTAATTTCATATAATATGCAAAGGGTTCTATTATAATCATGCAAATGTGTTGAGGGCCATGGTCCGGAATCGGGACAACTCCATCCCAAGCGAGCATTTGAATTTTGTTCAGCTCTCTTTATATTATCCTGAATCCATTTTAGAACATTAGAGTGATGGGCATTTGTTGATGGCTGAAATTTCCAGTTTAATTTCTTAGACTTTTGTATTGTGTACAGTTTGCGAAGTGTCCGGCTTCTGGCATAGTATGCTGCTCTAGTGACGGCTTCATCGATTGTTTTATCAATGGTTTTATAATTACTTGATATATTTTTTAATGGGAAACTGGTGTCCCCAAAATAGAGATACGGATAATATTTACCATCTAGTAACTATTCAAATAAGTATATTCTGAACGACATTTTAATTTCAGGATGTAATATTAGCACGACATCATTCAACTGCTTAATGGTTATATTCTCATATCCTTCTTTTTGACATATGGCCAACAAGTTATAATAAACTTGTCAAGTTCCATTTTCTTATCCATCAACAATTCTATAGTTTCTAAATGGGATTCTATATCATGATCCGTTAACGACTGAAAAGCTTCATCTGGTATTACCACTTCTTCCAAGATATCTTTTAATAACTTGAATCTTTCCTCATCATCAGCACAACCTTCGACGATGCAACGTTTCATAAAGTCACTATAAACTTCAACAGTTGCATAATGTAAAGCAATTTTGCACAGATTTCTTGTATCCATGTTATTTGTGTAAGAAACAAAAGCAAACTGACGTTTGTCGCTTAGCTTGCTACTTATATATCAGTAATTTGCTGACTCGTGAATAAAGTCTGCGTATTTAAACTATTCTCACTCTTTCTACAGATTCGAATACATATTCTTTTGTTTGGAATATTATCATCATTGTCCTCGTCTGAAATTCTTTTATAACCCCATGGCTTTGTATCTGTATTCTTAGAATTTAAAATTCTTTTATCATCGTAAGGATTAAGAATCATCTTATTTTGTCGAATTGTGTAGACACTATGCTTTTTAGATCTAATAAGATGCTGTGGTTTATAAATAATTTCATGATCAAAAAGAGTTCTTTTATAATCTTCGAATGAAATTTGTCTAACACTTGCTGCTGTAGAACCTTTCGACTTTTTAACTATCTTATTATTAAGAACTTTATAAGCATACATTTTTGCTCGAAGGCCAACAAATTCAACCATAATTTTTCCATTATTTTCATCCTTCATCAAACCGGGGTCTTTCTTGTTTTTCTGTTCTATTCCATATAGATTATGAGAGTCATAATCAGATGTGTCAAACCTCTGATTGTCTTCTTTAATATACTCATAAATATCGGGCACTTTAAATTGATAAATTAGGCTATCGGTATCTGTGTACAGGAGTTTTGCGCTATTATTAAATTTTTTTAAGATATAGTCATAATGAAATTCATATAGAAAGGTTTTAGATATATCTAGGACACAAAATCCTGCATATATTGGTTTATTAAATAAAATTTCTAATTTATTCATTTCTACGATTATCATCAAAAATACTACAACTATGGAAATTAGGTTTTGCAATACAATTTTGGGCTCCATAGCGCCCTTCCCACTTAGTGATCATACGGACATCTCTGTATTTCCTTACGTTTTCCATTAATTTGCCATATACAGCATTTATCATCAATTTATAAAAATTTTTATCAAAATCATTTTTAGCTTGCTGACGCAACATGGTGTTTAAATCAATATACTTTTTCAACCATGGAGCTTGTTTAAATCTGAGAACCCTGTTAACTTTCTTTGAACATAATCCATATTTCAAATACATTTTTAAATTCCTATAATGAACAACGTAATTACGTTTTGGATACAGTGTTAATAATAATTTCTTTAACTTTGATCTTTGGTATTTTGATTGAAAGTATTGGTGGAGTCATATGTTCTGGAGCTAGCGGTAGATCACTATGAACTTCATGTAGATGAGTGGGATATTCTAAGTCACAATAAAAAATATAGCCAACATCAGCATTGTCTGGAATATTTATTATATCTAAATTTTCAATTTCATTCTCTTCTAGAAATTCAAATTCTCCATATGGTAAATATTCAGACATTGCAGCCCTATATAAATTGTTTATATCAAAATACATTAGATATGTAGACTCTTGATTTGAATCATACTGATCACCCATATATTTGTTATTTGCTTTTGCGTATCTATTAGAACACTGAGACACTCCACCACGGATACCTCTCTCGATAAACATGAGCTTTTCGATGTCTGTTAAAAGTCTAAGTGTACTCCAGTCGTTTTAAGCATAGCATCGAACGCTAAACCTGGAGCAGTATAAAAATGCAATGGGTCCAATTCATATGTTAATAAACAAGTTTTTCGAAAATTTTCGAATATGTCAGCAAGAAGAACATCACTTTTCAAGTATAAATCAGAATAGTCACCCAAAGTTTTTATGTCAAATGTTTTCCAAACATTAAGTGCATGCTGATAATCTTCATCTTTAATACCTTCATCATGCAAAAACTATACTATAACACTATATAAGTTTGTTTTTGCAGGTAAACATGTCTCAGTGAGTTTTTCCCACGAATCTATATAATCGTAAGGAAAAACACGCTTTCTTGTTAATAAATTAAATTCTTGATCAGTGTTACAAGAAGCTCTAACAATAGTTTTCTTTTCATTTTCTAAATATGAAGATAATTTATCAAGACTGCTAGCCATGAAGCGAAATGAGTCGATGAACCGTAAATGTACATTAGTACCTTCAACTGTTTTAGTGAATGAAATATATTTTTCTTTATTAACTGGCAGTAACCGAATTGGACCTGCAAAACCGGTAGCCAATTGTTTCATTATAAAATTTGCATCATAGCCGCTTAAATTATGAAAGACAACTGGTATATTAAATGAATTTTTATAATTTAGATTACAATCTTGATGAGCAGCACCTCTGTATTTTGAGGTAAGGTGACAATGATCACGAACTTTGATATCTTTCAATGTAAATGGTTTGGTGCATAAGTGACAGTGAGTCGCGTTAGCATAATTTATTTCTTGCTCGGATAAAATTTCCATTTCTTTCGAATTTTCGAGGATACTATTAACATTCACTGCAATATGTTGCAGTTCTGAAATAAACCATTTTATGCAATCGTCTCCTCGATATAGTTTAAACCTTGATAAATTATTATCATATGAACATTTCAAATAATATGCCACACTAAATGGTGTATGCTTTTGATAATTAACTGAATGATTTTCCACTCTTAAGGTTTCACACGGTTCAAGAATACTTTCAAGATCGGCATATATTACGAAAGGTACGCTTTCTTTGTAACTGAAATGCTTGAAGTGTAAAATTTTGTCCGACTCCTTTGGAAATTTGAGGGCGCACTTATTCATATTATTGCAATAAACTAAATGTCTTTTAAGTAAATCGTCAGAACTAAAATGATTTAAGCATCTATAGCATATGAAAGTTTTATGTCCATGAGAAGACAGTTGTTTTGAAAGTAGTGCAGACATTCTCTTTATCCATGCAAAGTGGAAAAACACTTTATCGTTTGAAAATCTTTTAAAATTATTATTTTTGTCTGTTGACAACACCAGTAAATTAATGGGTTCTCTGTTACTATTTCTATTATCGCTTAAACAAAGAGGGAGCACGTTCTTTTTTTCTATACAAAACAAATTAATAGATAAGTTATTTAATTTTTCAAATTTCTTTATGTCATCAAGTTTTGTTGGAAACTCAATAGAATCATATTTTAGAACAACTTTAAAATGCGGATAACTTGTTACCCTTTCAGGATGTTTGTTGTTAGCTAGATATAGAGCGGAAACTACAGCCCACAAAAAACAAAAAGAATCGTTATTTTCTACATTGACAACAGCTCTTTTACGTGATATAAAACCCGGTAAATTCACATAAGTTGATGTTCCCCCTTTTAAAGGTGAAAATTTGTTAATATTAACTTTTAAATGCAGAACCTCTGAAAGAGCCCAACCTCAGTCATTTTCGCTAAATTCTTCCAATTTGTTTGTTAAAACATGGATTACGTTATCTTTGTACCAAGTTTTTATATTAGTATTTATATCGATTATGTGATTTTTTGTAGAAAACGTTTTCATATCTGCATCACCACTTTGTGGTTTAATAAAATTGCATACTAATACAACATTAACTTTAAGCATTGAATTCGGACAATGTGTTTTAATTTTTCTTTGAAAATTATCGAAGGCCCTATTTAAGAAACATAATGGATCTTTAATACTTAAATTTGAAATTAGTCCTGTACACAGTCGTCCATCGAAGCAAGAATTAATCGAGTGCCAAACTAACTGTCGATTACGCTTCTTTTTAGTATTGTCATCCAAGCCTGCTCCAACTTTACCAGAAGACTGTTTTAAGTGTTGCAATTTAGCTAAATAGTATTTTAATAATCCCAAGTTTGCTTCCAATTTGAAAGGATTTTCTGCTTCCTCTTCGTTGTTAAATCTATTTTTTATCACAGTTTCCAACAATTTCACATTACCTTTTACTAATTTTATTTGACTGATTATCTCTTCTGTTCTTTTTACCAATTTTACAGCTTCACCAGTAGTTTTCACAATTATAGAACTAATAGAGCAAATGGTTTCAGGATTCATGTTTTCTAATATCACTATACTATAGCACTGAGTCAAGAAAAACCACAATAGCAAGTACACCAGATTAATATGCGAGGTGTAAAATAAACTGTGTGGTTTATTAAAGAACTCGAGTCATTTATATGCACAATGGTGCTAGAAGCTTGCGCAGATACAGTGAAACGTGATTCATTTTGAAATAGGTATGCTCTTGCTTTTTGTTTACTACAAGATATGTTTTTAACTATAGTCTTGCAACACTATATTACAGAGAAATTAATGAAACCCAAAAATATATTAATTAATTTTTTATTTTAATTATAAATAACAATGATACAGGTTATGCTAAAATAAAATTGAAAAATATATTGTTCTTTATTTAATTCTTAAATAAAAACTATACAGGCTATATGCATTAGCCAACGCACATGCGCAGTGGTCCAGTCGATGGTGCCAACATTCAGGAACCTGCCGGCATAATTTGGGATGTTCCAGAAACTCCACAACCGGTTTGTTCACGTACTTTCTCAGGAATATGGCCTTCTCCCGCCCTTTGACATAAATAATGTCTGCTGATCTTGTTGCACCCTGCAGAATAATTGGTAGGTCTTTCAAGGATTCCAAACCTTCGTTCCATGGAAGACCATGATGATGTTTCATCACCCAATTTGCCTCCTTTTTTAGATCCTCTGATAAATGGTGGAATGGAAAAGGTGGTTTAAATAAGTAATGGTATGAAATTCTTCCGTTATATATTCCCAGTTCCTTCACAGCCCACCGATCTTGAATTTGACACTCTCTATTATTACTAATTTTAAAACATTGAATGTCAATCACGTACTGGGAAACAACCATGTTCGCAAAAGCCATATTTTCAAAGTTTAATTGTAAAAAATAATGGTTTATTTGAGATACTAATATCTGCAATATGGTTACAAACGGTAGGACATGGCTTATATACTTTTCAAATGGTAGTATGTCAGCGGTTCTAATAATTATGGTAGGAGAATTCGAAATTTGTGAAACATTATGCATTATGGGACAGATCTTGGTGGAAAACTTTACATACACAGAAGATATTATGATAAAAAAATTGTTCGCTTCATTTAAGAAACGATTGAAAAAAAAATTGAAAATGTTAAAAGTTATTTACTTAGAAATGTCGAAAATGTGAAAATGTGGATTTTTATGTTTTCGAGGGTGCTCTTTCAGAATTCGCGGTCAGAAATGAGATAACTATTTTTCCGAAAATTGTAATAGGTGATACCTCAAGGTCACATATTTTTTTGAGAAGTATAGAAAAATTCGACATGATTTGACATTCCCTAATTGACCATGTATCAGGTTATGTCGAAATAAAACCACCAACGGAGATCCTATCTATACCTAAAATTTGAACATTTTTGGAAAAAATTGAGATATGCTAAAATGAAACCAATCGTTGAATTTTTCTCAAACTTTAGCAAGTCATAGTAGAGGTTGAGTAGAGAAAAAAAGTTTATAGAAACTTCATCGTCAGACGTCCCGTCCCGTTCAAGGGCTAGGGGTGAAAAATCAAAATACCCCTTAAACGGATTTTTGTTATAACTCGGTTAGTACAAGAGATAGAAAGTTGAATTTTTTTTTTTTAGAAAGAGAACAGAAAAAGCTATCGAACGAGGGTATAAAATTTGTATTCGCAATTATTAAGAAAATCAGGGTTGGGGGTAGCACAAAATTTTGCATAAGGACGAGGGGTCTCCATGTCACTTTTCGTAGTCTAGGACAAGTATGTTTTCCAAAAATGCAATAAAAAAAAATAAGCGACAAAAAAAAAAAAAGAAAAGGAAAGGAAAGCTAACGATGGGTGTCAGGTTACAAATATAATGTGTCACGTTTCAATATATGGTTTCAAATTACAACACGTTGGTATCAAATTTCAAAATAAGGTGTCAGTTTACAACACGTTGGTGTCAAATTTCAAAATAAGGTGTCAGATTACAACACGTGGGTGTCAAATTTCAAAATAAGGTGTCAGATTACATCACGTCGATGTCAAATTTCAAAATAAGGCGTCAGATTACATCACGTTGGTGTCAAATTTCAAAATAAGGGTCAGATTACATCACGTTGGTGTCAAATTTCAAAATAAGCTGTCAGATTACATCACGTCGGTGTCAAATTTCAAAATAAGGCGTCAGATTACATCACGTTGGTGTCAAATTTCAAAATAAGGGTCAGATTACATCACGTTGGTGTCAACTTTCAAAATAAGGCGTCAGATTACATCACGTTGGTGTCAAATTTCATATAGAGGTGTCAAATTACAAAACAAGGTGTCCGATTACAACACTTCGGTGTCAAATTTCATATCGGGGTCTCAAATTTCAAAACGAGTGTCAAATTACATTTTTCGCTAACTCAGCAGGAAATGGTGTCTAATTACAAAATAAGGTGTCATATTACAGTTTTTTCTAACTCAGCAGAAAATGGTGTCAAATTTCGTCCGCACACCAGAAATAAGTCATTTTATCCAACACCTAGAGTTAAGTGACATATACAGTTCAAGGGAATTCACCGGATGCTCATATTGCTCTGGAATCTGCAAGTTGCAAGAATCTGATTATAAAAGTACTCTACCTTCGTTGAATACATTTAATCTTATACGAATTACCGTCAAGACAGCTTTATCGCCAAGTTCGCCTAGTGTTTGTGTAGTATCTTTTTAACTCAACATGCCTTTATCATTAGAAACAATTTGTGAGCTGAGAGAAGAACAATTAGCAATCGAAGATGTTGTTAACGAAACGTAAGTTTTTTATTTCCTATACTTATTTTGATGATGATTTTTAATATATTAATAATTTTGTTGTTTTTAATAATATTTTCTTTTCATGTAGAACAACGGAAGAGTTAAATCTTGCCATTGAGGCAATTCGAGAAGAGGAGAATGCACCCCACCCACCCCAAGGTTCGTCCCCGGATAGAGCATCAAAAAGGATGCGCTTGGTGGTGGCGAATGACGAGGACGACTTCGTCAGTAATTCTCCATTCTCGAATCCTGGGAAAAAAATTCATTCTGGGTAAATATTCTACAATGAATTTTTAAAAAAATCTAAAAAGAAACACTTCCATTTTTTTTTAAATTAATATCGTTTATTTTTTGTTACAGAGGAAAGAACATGGTGGCCCTCAAAAGCATGAGGTTGCCGTCGCCATCACCATCGCCTTCGCAGGCTTCTACTTCGTCCGCCTCCGTTGCTGACGATGAAGATTTGGTAGTACTGATGGATGAAGAGAAGCGGAGGCGGGCTGTTGAAGAAGCCCGAAGGCAAAAATGGTACCTGCGTGTCCAGGGAGGTTTGACATCAATCAAGAAGAAAATTCAAAAGGCACGGGACCTCGTATCCTCGCTGAAGGGCGAGGAAAATTCCATTTGCCGGCAAAAGGAGGCTCTCAGGGAGCAACTGAGGGTTCTCGAAGAACGCGAAGCTAATATAGAAGCAAGAAAGGTCGCCGCGATGGAATCGCTACGAGGATACGAGGTCGTCGTAGCCAAATTCAAAGACATGAATATGTAATATAAATATGTAAATAATATGTAAATATAAATAGATTTATAGTTAGAAATATTAGAATAGTAGAAATATTAGTTATTATTAAATATTAGTTATTGTTAAATATTAGTTGTAGATATGTAAAGTATTATTTATATGTAAAATATATAGTATTATTATCTACTCATTAGTTTTCTTTCCCAATCACCACCTGATGATCTATGAGATAATAAAACACTTTTTGTTATTTAGTTTTTGATTGAAAGTAAAATAGTAAAATTAAATATTTAATTAAAAAAATTTTGAAAATATGTAGTAACCAAAGCAAAAATTTGTATACTTAGAAAATTTAAATAAAATAAAAAATAATCAATTAAATTAATAATTATTATATATCTCTTGGAAACTATATTGATACAAATAGTATGTTTTTGAACATCAAGCTAGTCAATCAGATTACTTTTTATACATAGAAAATTTAAATAATATAAAAAATATGCAATTAAATTAATAATTATTATATATCTCTTGGAAACCATATTGATATAAATAGTATGTTTTTGAACATCAAGCAAGTCAATCAGATTATTCAATTTTATTACAAAAATATAAAAATCTTTGATCATTCATGAGATAGTAATTTGTCATTATTTAGTTTTTGATTAAAAGTAAAATAGTAGTATATTGTTACACAAATATTTTAACACTAAAATTCTCTTGCAAATTATATTTACCATTACGACGCCCGGTAGCTTGTTCGTGTTTCGTACATAGTAATTAAATTAATAACTATTTCTCTACTATTACTCGGAAGCCATATTTCTAGAAATAGTATGATTTTTTGAGCGCCAAGCTGAAGTCATTCATGAATGATTCATTTAATTACAAAAATAGCAGCGACAACAACAATAGCAGCAGCAGCAACAGCAACAACAACAATAGAAACAATAACAACAACAACAACAACAGTAACAATGATGAAGAATGGAGGCTTCATGATCAGGATTGGATTGATCCTGTAGATGATTGGTTGCAAAACCATCAACAACAACAACAATGAAGTAAATAATTTTATTGTTTGTAATATATATATTTCAAATAAAATATTTTAAAAACAATTGTTTATCAGTTTTTTATATAATAAAGAAATTATTACATTTTGATATAGAAACCATTTTATGTGATTTAACGTAATCATAAAGTAAGACGCACTACTTAGATATTCCTCAATTAAATCAACAAAGTATTAACTGCAACATACTTTGAATCACTTTTTGTCAAAGTAAGAGCTAGGTATATGTTTCGATTTATCTGCATCCTCAAAAAAATCCTGAGCTTCACATGGGAAACATTTTCTGTTTGGTAGGTCGCAATCTCCTCCACATTTGATACACTTATATTTGACTGGAACGGACATATTGCAATTGACCACTACGCCAATAAATGACACCTCCGTTCAGCACAATCCGTAATAAGATAATAATTCAAGTTGCTTAGCGTCACCTACTTTTATTAATCCATTTCTCTTCACTAGATCGTTAACCCAAGATAAATTCGAAATTGTAGTAATAATATTACCTGCCAGCCACCATCTTGGACCGTCACATAGTCGGTGAAAAGCTATGCCGATCTTGCTCCAGCCAGATCCAGCCATCTTGAATTTTGGAGCACGATCGGCATAGCTGTTCTACTAGTGTCACTTAATTATTTCGTGTTCATAAATCATGCCTTAATTCTCTTAAAATCACACATCCTAAGCAAACACTAGAAAATGAACCATGCCACAAAATTGAGAATTCCTGTGTGTATTATATTGAAAACCAAATAATCGAAAGTGATTGTATTCCCAAATTTCTAAATGAAAATAATAATCACCAATCTGAAATTCTAACTGAGAAAAAATCCAGTTAACCTAAAAACTAGGACACTCGGTCAATAGATTATATTGATGATCAATGATGTCAATGATGATCATGTCATCGAACAAAAACGCCTACTTAGTACTCATATCTGTTCGATCCACAATGATAAAAAATATATGATTCCCACGGATACGAAGAAATTAACCAACCAAAACTAATGTCTTTCGTTTCAGAGTTACAACGAAAGTAAAATTTTTCAACTTTTGGGTACATATCGATATCTGAATTGTTTATGACAAAAATAATCTATACGTTTTAAAGCACTTTTTAGTAGAATGCAGTTCGTAGACAAATACACACCCCACAAAAATTATCGCAACACTAAAAATTTGCTATTATTTTGATATTCGTTTTCTCTGGAACTAATTGTCCGATTTAATTGATTTTTTTTTGTATTGTAGGTTGATTCGTTAGCAATGTGACTGGTTTAGTTACATTCTCGAAAAAAATAATTTTGAATACATACAGGGTGAAACAAGTGTAACATGATTTGTCACAGAAGTTTAGAACACCATGTGGAGTTAATCAGTTATGGCAACATAGTAAAACTTAATAGGAGTTAAAGCGACTTCTTTTCTTAACATAATCGTCTTGGTTTCACATCGATGTCTCAATAATTAAAGAAGATATTTCAAAATAAAGGGTTCAGTGTCATTTCAGTAAAAAAAATCAAATAAACCTTAACAAACATTTACAGATTTTACGAAAACTTAGCAGGCTCTGAAAACAAAATTTGAAATGTCATTCCTACAATTACTATTTCTACAGAAATACGATTGTTACAGTTTTGTTAAAACTCTTTTAATTTGCGTGCTAAATTTAAAAAAAATGAATGCTGAACTTCGTTTAAACAGACATTTGTCAAATGAAGAGTCAGTAAGAGCAATTGCACTCGTTGAAGACGGACGAAGTCAAAGATATGTGGCAAATGTAATAGGTGTTCAACCAAGTACCATTTCCAGATTAATCAGGCGTTATAGAGAAACAGGACAACATTCCAGAAGGCAAATACAAGAGCGTAAAAAGGTAACTACAGCTGCAGATGATAGATTTCTAAGACTTTCGGCATTAAGAACTCGACATTGTACTGCTCGTATGCTTCAACGAAAAATTTTGGGAGCCAGACATGCAAACATTTCTTTACAAACTGTTAGAAACCGTCTTAGAGAAGTTAATTTACGTCCTATGGTTCCAGCCAAGGGACCACGTCTGACCAGGGAACATCGAGTTGCCCGTCTCCAATTTGCTAGGGAACACAGTAACTGGGGCCTAGAAGAATGGTCTAGTATACTGTTTACTGACGAATCAAGATTTTGTTTATATTCGTCAGATAGACGTATGCCAGTATACAGAAGGCCAGGTGAACGGCATATTCAGTGCAATTTTCGACAGATCGAACATTTTGGAGGTGGATCGGTAATAGTGTGGGGAGGAATTTCTGTTAATGGGCGTACGGCACTGGTGCCTGTCAACAATGGCAGCATGACTGCCCAACGTTACATAACGGATATTTTAGTTCCTCATGTGATTCCATATGGACGCTTGTTGGGTAATAATTTTTCCTTAATGCAAGATAACCCACGTCCTCACGTTGCACGTATAGTAAGAGAATATCTTGAAAACAGTCATGTTGCTACAATGGACTGGCCTGCTCGCAGTCCAGACCTAAATCCAATTGAGCATGTATGGAACTACATATCATGGAAAATCAAGGAGGGTCAAATCCCCTGCCGAACATTAAATGAGCTCCAGAACAAGCTTCAAGAGATTTGGAATGATATAGGGGAAGATTACATACACAGTCTGTTTGAAAGTCTACCACAGCGTATTCAAGCGGTAATTGAGGCTAGGGGAGGAAATACCCGATACTGAAAATTGTTATTTTAATTTTATGACGTGTTTTATTGCTGTAAGGGTATACTGTTTTATTAAATTTGTTTAGTGATGCACTTGTAATCGATTTTTTTTACTAAAATGACACTGAACCCTTTATTTTGAAATATCTCCTTTAATTATTGAGATATCGATGTGAAACCAAGACGATTATGTTAAGAAAAGAAGTCGCTTTAACTCCTATTAAGTTTTACTATGTTGCCATAACTGATTAACTCCACAGGGTGTTCTAAACTTCTGTGACAAGTCATGTTACATTTGTTTCACCTTGTATGTATTCAAAATTATTTTTTTCGAGAATGTAACTAAACCAGTCACATTGCTAACGAATCAACCTACAATACAAAAAAAATCAATTAAATCGGACAATTAGTTCCAGAGAAAACGAATATCAAATTAATAGCAAATTTTTAGTGTTGCGATAATTTTTGTGGGGTGTGTATTTAATAACCTTCGACGTTTAAGACGTCGTGACGGGTGACAATTTGGAATTGAACTGGCTAATCTAAAATAAAGTATAAAGTGTGATATACCGGTGAAATATAAATTTTGCTGCTAGCTGCAGAACCACCAAATTATAACAGAAACAACAAACAATTAAATTCTTATACCTGTTACCTATGTAATTTTATCAAAACTCTTTGTAATTAATGTAAATTATTATTATTTATTAATTTAGTCCCTTCAATCATAACTTATGATGCTTGCCGGTGTCGGAACAGCTAAATAAAATTATAAAAATATGTGATGTGGGCAGTTCTGTTTCTCATTTAATGCGAGAACGGCGGAATCAGCCGAAGCGTAGACGGATCCAGTTTCAATGGCGCAGAAGACGCGCAAAGAGCTACATTTTCTGCAGATGGACATTTTCTGCTTGAGGTGGAATATTTCCTTTTTCGATCGTTTATTGTGTGTTTCTCTACATCGTTAGTTTGGCTATTGAAATCAGTGACAACTGATAAAAAATTGAATTTAAATTGGGTGCAAATAAATTTAATGAACTAGCTATCTGAAATAATTATCTTTGAAAGAGAGCAGTTGTTCCATACCTGATTTAACAATTGAAACTGCTGAGAAAAATAATGGAAAACTTTATAAAAGACAATTTAAATAATAACTATATAAGGAACAACTGAATTTGTGGCTGTTCTGAAAAAAATCTGAAGGGAAACAGGGGTAATTTAGTGCATTTAAGTAAGAAGATTAAACAAACATAAAAATAGTAAAACTAAAATTGGCAAACAAATGCGATTCTCATTATTTGGCAATGTCAGCATACAGGCCCAACTTCATTTGAGAGGGAGAGGTTCATTGACATCTCTGTTTCATCTACAAATGTAAAAAAATCGCGTATTCTTAAGACCTACTGTGCAGTACACCTTGTAAAATTATATCTACCTATATAGTATAGTATAGGAAAAATACCTGTCAGGTATAGAGTGTGATATATGGGTGAAACGTAAATTTTATGCATCATAATAAATATAAATAGGTATACCACTTGCAACAATATAACTTTTGTCATTATTCGAAATTTGATTAATTTACAAAACAAATTGTCTACGCCGATTATTTCTACTGAAAATGGGTATGAAGAACGTATTTATTAGTCTCTCATTTCCAAAAAAATCTAGATAACATGTAGCGGAAATCTGACAACCAAACTTTTGTTTATAATGCGAAAATAAAAGGAAATAGGAAATTTTCACTAATAATTGACAACAAAGAAATGTTTAACAGGAATGTCTCATTTATTTTTCTGTATCTCTTATAGTTATCGAGTTTCCTTATTATAATATCCAAATTTATGCACCCTATACTTGGTGGTAGAGATACATATAATTAGCTGCCATTTATTTTTTAACACAGCCACACTCACACTTTCATCATAAAATCTACTGGTAAGGTTTGACATACATTTTTAAAACACTAAACCTATAACTCAATTAAATCATTCAACCGTCAATTGAGTTTTATTACTTATACCTTATTCTGTTTTCAAATTGTTCAATAAAAAATGGTATATTCTTTATAAAAAAATTAAAACGATACCTACCTAGAATAATCACTTAGCCTTATATTTGTTGGTTCATCGGCATTTGAACCTTCTTTAATTAATCTGTCGATTATTTTGATCCTCAATCTCTCCTAAGAAAAAGTCAACATCAGTTAAAATAGGTATTATATTTAAAAATATAGTATATATTGTTTGAGAAGACAAAATACGATAATAGCTAATGCAATAAATACATATAATGCTTTTGTTGATCGATGTACCTTTCTTGGGTCGTCATCATAAAAATCTAATAGAGTTTGGCAAAATGATTTTCCCATCAGTTCATAGTCTTGAGTGGTAAAATGGGTATCTGCTCTATTACCAAGTGTAGATCCTGCAAATGAAGCTTCCATCGTATAACTGTTTGCAATTCCCATCATCCACATTACAACTCGACCGGTACCCTCTTTCGATTTTTGAACTCGAAATTTACAGCTTTCAAATGAAAACTGAAATAGAATATATAGATTAATGTATTTAAGTTGGGGATATGTAGAGGAGATATTTAGAAAATTTGAAAAAACTATAAGATACTAGAATTTGTTACATAGGGAGAAACTTGGGTTATTATTTAGTGCAAATAATTATCCAAGTTTCTTCCTATATAACAGATTATAATCTATTGTAGTTTTATCTTATATTCTTATTCACAGCACTTTTATTATTTGTATTGTATGTATTTGTACCTATGTAATTTAGAAAACATGTTTTCTTTCTATTTTGAATATGTATATTTAAAAAAGAGAACATTGAATGTTCCATTTTATTCGAACATTTTACTTTCCATGTCAATATACCATTTTAATTATAAAATTCGATAGTTTTATGATGTTCTTTGTAACTGGTCCTTTTCCAAGCCCCCTATGATAATTACCTTCCAGATGAAAATGAGATATTGAGGAATAAATGGAATTTACTCGTAGGGTTGTTTTTGACTAACTAAATACAGATGCCAAACTGATTTTTAAGCTATTTACCTTATCAGCAGTATTTTTGTGTAGCATTAAAGGAAAAACTTGTTCTTGCAATCTTTTGTCGCCACCACGTCGGTTTTCACAGCCGTATATAAATATATTATGTTTTCTGGAGTGTGCATGTAAGTCGCAATACATGGCAACTCCACATTCTTCTAGAAGCCTAAAAAAAACCTAATAGTTAATAACAAAGACACAAACACTGACGTAGTTTTCCACATAACACTATACTGCACTCAACGCGCCTTTCCCCAACCAAGTTGGCATCATCTGGAGATGATTGAAATTGATAAAGTAAAATTTAATTGGTTAGGTTGGTTTTAATCAACTTCAGATAATTCACTGATCTGTCGCGGCAGTTCACTGAGCAGTCGTGACAGTTCACTGAACCGTAGAAATAGTTTAGGTATAAATAGGACACACTGTTAGCATAAGTTTAGTTTTAATCATCTCCAGGTGATACCAACTTGGTTGCACGTCATGTGCAGTATGGTATTATGTGGAAAAATACGTCAGTATTATCTTCGCACCAGAAATTCCAACTCTCTTCAAAAACATAGACACGGTCCACACTGTTAAAATTAAAACTTTGAGCATTTAACAACATATATATATAATATAGAAAATCGAATCTGTTCCCTTTAAAAAACTAATCTGCCTATACATACTTAATGTGTTAAGCCTATAGATGAAAAACAACACCGTTAATTGCAGTGGCGGCTAGTCATAATGGGAACAAGGGCACGTGCCCTATGCGTAAGCACATAAGACTTGTGAATGTTGTGATATTTTATAAACTTTTATAATTATTATAATTTGGTGGATTTTTTTATTAATTTTTCATCATGAATATTGAATCCTTTGGTGCATACATATCCGTCTAGCGTCTAGACCGCTTCACGCTTCACCGTCTGTGGGGTGGGCTGGGCACGGCCGCTGTGTGCCTGTTCTTTTTTCTTTTCTATTTGCATGCGCAAGAAAAGGATACACAGCTTCTATTTTTCCAGCGCGTCTTTTCTAATGCGTTCTGTTACGTCATTGAATGGGCGCTGCCCCGTCGACCAGACGGTACAGAGTACTAGAGATGGGAATACCCCATCATATTAATGAACGTACGTGAGAGATTTCAATTTACTGATATTTTAACTATAGCCAATTTGTTTGAAAAGGAGAAATTTAACAACTATAGAATAGTTTTCCTCTGGAACATATTAAAACAGTGTGTGCCTTATTTCCAAAGATCAACATTACAAAATTAAAAAATGAGCTGTATATAATGTATTCTAGAGATGATTTCATATAACATAGTGGTGCGGTTGCTTTATTACAAATGTTAAATAAAAATAATTTACTTACGACGTTTTTGGAATCGGTTGAACTATTAACCATCTCTATAAGACTATTAACTATATTGTGCACAATTCCTATGACTACAGTCGAAAGTGAACGCTGCTTCTCAACACTTAAGCGAATAAAGACATTTTTAAGAAACACGATGTCACAAGAAAGGTTATGTGCTCTAGCAATGCTTTCCATCGAGAAACATTTAGTAAACACTATGACTGATTTTAACGAACAAGTTATAGAACATTTTGCAAATGATAAGTCAAGAAGAATGGAGTTTCATTTTAAAAGTTACTAATTTTAGTTTTCGATGGACGAGCGGGTGGTTGAAGATTGTAAGGTAAGCACACCGATTTGTTATGGGTTTGGGTTAAGTACTTAAATGGATTTTATTATTTATTTTTTTTATCTATTTGTGTTTTTTCTGGTCTAGAAGAAAACAGAAGTTTCGCCTGCCATTTTTCTGACATGTATACTTTTTTTGAACCGATTTAAATATTATTTTAAATATTTTTTCCATATTTCTGTCAATCGCATCAAAAAAGGGGATATTTACCTAATGAAACCTATTTCTTCAAGCAAATATTTTTGCTCTACGAATTTCTAATTTTTAATTTTAAGGTGTTTGACTTGAAAAATGCAAAATTTTCGCCTGTGGCACATTTTTTCCCCTGTCCACCCCGTTCCCAAATTTCACCAGCCGCCACTGGTTAATTGCATAGCCACACTTCTTAAAAAAAAATAATGAATTTAAACTAAATCCAACGAGAGAATGGACTTGCTTAGCGCATTAACGATTAGAGTGGGAGGAGTGTATAGCGAGCTACACAGGACCGTTATACATAAAATTTAGCGCTTCTTCAGAAATAGGCGCTTCTTCGGTGTAGTAGGTTAATTAGGTGAAATAAATGTATCAGCGCTATATAATATAAACTCTCAATTATCGTAAAATAATACATACTTATACATACGGATTCATCAACGAGGCCTAACGTTAGTCCGACTAGCGAAGGTTACGCGAAAATTTTGCGCCGTTGTTGTGAGGTTAAAATAAAAGGTGTAGTTGGCGGCGCAAAGTTGGTTAGTCCGACTAACGTCTTACGCCCCTTTCATGAATCCGAGTGTTATTATTTAAAAGGTAAGAACATTAAGATACAAGTATACCCCCAATTACTTTGTTTCTCATACGCAAGATGGCACTAGTGTCAGGCTGGTAAAGCAGGTACCAAACTTGGAAATCATAGTAAACTACTATGCATCGTTGCCGGTTGTCAGCACTTTTAGAACTCGTATCATTTTATGTTTTTATGAGGCGGGTGAAATGCACATATGAAGAAGAGAGCACGCAGTACAGCGGAGGAACAAAAAACGGGAGAGAGTGCGCTCCACCACTTTGCTAATGAGATGAGGATGAGATACATATTCGTCCTTCACCTGTCAGATGAAATGAGTTGACCGGTTTATATAAGTTAAAAATCCTTGGGTTTAGCTAGCCCACAAAATTTAGAAAATAATACTAATACTTATTAATATTATATTTTAACTAGAATTTAGTGTCCGCCAGTATTTTTTTTATAAAATGCCTACGATATTAATGAGAAAATCAAGGAGGATTCATAATTTTTAAAAATAAGTAGGGATCTATGTTTTACATTTCAATATGATTAAAAACTGTTTATACATAAATATTATACCATGTAAGTTATAAAATAATTGATTGAAGAAGTTAAATTTTGGCGTTCAAAATAATATTTAAGATGTAGCACAAAGAATATGCCTAATAAATTTACTTATTCAATATAAATCTCTATATATAACTATATTTATAAGGATACAACTTTTGAATGCACATTGTATTTTTATTCGGAAGTAGGTATAACCAAATAAAACAAACATATTTTTGTTCGTGTTAGGTATTTGCTATCAGAAATGACTACATTTTTCATTTGGGCTGATTTCTTTATTATTTCTATGGATTATCACTTTTTTACAAACATAAGTTAATATTTTTTAACACTTTTATATATCGATACACTCTTTCACATACCTACTAATATATAAAAAATGTTTAACATTCCGTGAATTAACCTTTTATTTACTTAAAATTTCATCAAACTACAAACTTTATATAGAATTTTCTTATACAAGCTTTTATACTTCACTTGTGTGTGTAACTACATAAGAATGTAAGTAAACGTGGTTCAAATTTCACCATTGTTCCGTTGAGCTATTGGAAAAATTTTTTGCAAAGCATTATACAATAAAACATTACACAATAAAAGATACGTAGCCACACGACACAGTGGGGTTTCGTCAAAAATTCCAGGTTGGGGGTTGCTCGTCTCCCAGCGCGGCCGTCGGTAATTGACTTTATAGTTGAGGAAATAGCCCGATGGTAAATAACAGAAACAAAAAAGTAGTATTTGTTTAAAATTCTTCAAACGCAAACTTGTTTTTGAAAATAATAATATATATGGGCGACTCATACAACTTGGTTATAAAAAATATATTTTAAATATAAAAATATATTTATGGGAAATATATTTTTAAATTATTTTCGACTACAGGAAGTCGTACATAAGTAGGTACTGCAATACAAATTAATATTTTCATTTTCAAATGTCACCTATATTTTTACATTTTTTAATTCCTTAATTAATATTCTTTCACCACTTTTATTATAGCATTCCCTATACCAAACTTGAATATGTAGAATAATTAATGTAGAAAATTACCAAAATTTTGAAAGACTTACATACGTCACTTACTTGATTATAATGCCATAAGTATTCCATAGTTCGTAAGTATTACTACTATTTTTTTTTTCTGAACTGTTCACATCATGCAAGGCGATATTATTTTTTAAGAATTGTAATATTTATCGAAAATTTCAAATGATACACCCTCTATATTATTTTAGTGCATTTAAAAATTGTTTTAATCTTACATTTGATCAGTTTATATTACCTAATGATAATAATAATATCTCTATCGCTCATTCTAATCACAAGGATTAGTCCAAAACTCTTAGATTTACCATTCCTATTTCACCCTTTAATAGTGTATAAGAATATGACAAAGAAATTATCTTATTTTCATCTTATATTTAATATATAATTATATAGGTATTATTTAAATCAAAATTAAATGCAAAAGTATATCCAAAAAGCAATAAAAAACAGTTTTTTTTATTATAGCCATAAATTACTTAGAAACTACAGCAAATAATATTAGCAAATCTGATATAACTAGAAACATTTTCGTATTTATTAATAATTTTATAACTTTTAATTACAGAGCCATAGATCATCTACGCATTAGTGGCCCACCCTGTATATTTTATATTTTACTTTATAGTTAAACTGAAATATTAAATCTAAATCTATGTGATTTTTCATGGAGTGGCATATGGAGTGGCATATAGGCACAGTAATAATGCTAAAAGCATTATACTGTGATATAGGTATTTATCATTTATTCCACCATGTTTAATTTCTAATTGTTCATAAAAAATCGCAATTCGTGACCTTGAAAAAACCTCCATATTATCGATTTTTAGTGGAATCGGCCAATAAACAGAAAAATCGACTGCCAAATTGTACCGGCATTTTGCGTATACCTATCGATAATCACGTTCTTGAAAATACCCTTATACTGATTTTCCCGACAGTGAGAACCCGCTGGTCCCAGTTCTCGGTTAAATCAAACCATGAATGACAAAATTCGTTATATTAGCGCCTCTATATCTTGAATTTTTGAAGAGTTTGTAATTCACAATTCTAAAAACCTCCAAATATCTATTTTCAGTAGGATCAGACC
Organism: Pogonocherus hispidulus; assembly: GCA_963924545.1. Lineage (NCBI taxonomy): Eukaryota > Metazoa > Arthropoda > Insecta > Coleoptera > Cerambycidae > Pogonocherus > Pogonocherus hispidulus. The sequence continues at coordinate 47,152,885 of OZ004699.1, forward strand.
ATAAATAGCTCGATAAATAGTAAAGTTACTATCGTATATATTATTTATGGATATTTATATTTTTTTCTGTATAAGGGCATTAAAGTGTATTGTCTAAATATATTGTGTGCCAAATTTTAGCTGAATAGTGCAATGGGAAATGGGCGAAACTAGAGTTAAAAATTTCGAACCACGTTTACGTCCTCAACTGAAACAAGTTATTTAGGTGCTAATTTGTGGAAGCGACCTCCCCTCCCTGACACTGACTGTTATATGGACACACGTACTTATGTTAAAAAAAAAGTTGAAATATACAGAATATTAAAAAAAATATATTATGTCCACTGTATTTTCAAGGCAATTCCGCAGTTTAGTGTACCTAAACCAACTAATTAACTCCTTATAGGCTTTGGTAGCTCTGATTAAAATTTTAATTTTAATATATTTAAGTAATGTTATAAATAATTTTGTTATAAATAATTTTGTTATAATTTTTTAATGATATAAACTCGAATTTGAATAAGGGTGCATATCATTGCCCAAAAAGTTTTATATTTTTTATGAGAAAATGATATTATAAAACTTTAAGATTAAATAATTATCGATTAATTACTGTTTGAATATCCACCGAAAAAAATGTGTCTGTAGATATTTATTAAACGTTATAATGTCCACTCAATAAATAGATAACAGTGTGATTAGTGTGGAAGGTTTATAATATCAACTTTTTTCCAAACATAAATATTCCAGGTTGCAGTTCTAGATTATCTCTACTCTTTAGTTCTAGTATATACGTACATATTTCCTTTCTCATTTAAATTTTTTCTAACCATTTCTCTGGTTTAATAATTTTTTTAAATAGTTTCTATTGTAATAAAAGTCTGATCAAAAATTTTATAGCCTACCTATAATAAAATTTAGCGATCTAAAATATATTATATGTTTGCCAGTCCGGCAAGAGTTCGAACCCCGACGGAACCACTTTTTTTTATTTTATTTTATATTGTAACATTCCATTAACAGTACATTTTAGTTTAAAAATATTCAAATGATACCTAATTCAGCGAATTATTGAAAAATATTCGCATAATATAATGCGTTATTATCGCTTCCACTTTATTCTCTAAACCAGTGATTCCCAACGGGGGCGATAACGCCCCCCAGTGGGGGGGGGCGCTATAAATTTTTCTCCAACCGTCACAAAACTATGAGATTTTTTTTACTTTCAGGAGTCTGCAAGGTTGACATTTTCCTTACTGGAAAAAAAAATTATATCTTGGTAACAAAAGTAGTCACTTTCAATCCTAGGGGCTAAAGTTGACACTTTTAATCCTGACAACGATAAAATAATTCAATAATTTCAAAGCACAAATTAATAATTAAACAGGGGGATTCCGGTTGAGAAAAAATAACATGTTATATTTGGATTAAAAGGGTATTTTTTTGTCTCGCAATTTTGCATCCGCTCGGCTACGCTACGCTTCGCCTCGCAAATACTAAATTTGCTCGCTAAAAAAGTGAGACTTTTAATCTTAATATAACAATATACTATATTATACTTAAGATTTTTTATAATTATTCCTTCTAATACAGAAGACCTCTAATCCACGAAAAACAGACGCATTAAAAATTCATAATATAGTGGTCGTAGATAAACACATAAACTAGGTACAGATAATACGCAACAATATTTTAATATTTCATATAAAATTAACCATTATGGACTAGGGGGCGTTGAAATTTTTGTTCTCTTCTAAAGGGGGCGACGGTCTAGAAAAGGTTGGGAATCACTGCTCTAAACTCTTGAAAGTTTCATGATTTTACCTCCGTAACCAGTCTCAAAGTGCCGACACGATCTGGCAACTATGTAATTCCGGACTTCAAGTTGCAGAGATGACTAACAGAGGGCAGCACGTGTTGGTTGATTATTGTTGAAGGCGAGTTTGATCAATTATTATTTAATATTTTAAAAAGATCTCTAAAAACTTCAAACATTTTTGATCTTGTCCATCACTAAAAGACTATGGCATCATAATATACTTTTAAATTCTAAAATTTCTTTATATTAATTGTGTTATAAACAATTTTTTACTGAAAATGCATTTTTTTCGAAAACTGTAAGTTCAAAAATTTTCAAAAAAATTAGACGTATTTGCAATAGAAATCACATTAATCTCAAAAATTTTAATCAACATCTGTCGGCTAGTTTTTGAGAAAAAAATTAAAAACTAGTTTTTTTCAAGGTTTTTTCACTTTTTTTCAAAAACTAGTCGACAGATATTTTTCATTATTTGCTACTTTATTCATCATGCATCAACAAGTTTACCTGATTTTTTTCATAATTTTTGAACTTACAGTTTAAAATGAAGGGGGGCATACGTAAACCTTAAAAAAAAGTAGGTATCGGGTCAAGGCAAGGCGCCCGCCCTGGTCAACTGCTGAGCCAATTACGACGAGGCAGGGGTTGAAGAGGCGGAGATCTGATTGAAACAGACGAATTTTCGCCCGAGGGCAAGTCGATTCTCTCGTTGGATTTAGTGTAGGACCTTGAAATATGTCTGTTTTACATTACGAAAACAGAACGATATAGAAATAGAAGCATAACATTCACAGTATTAATACGCTAAGATGGTTGAAACACAAGAAAACAAAGTTGGACGAACTATACCTAATTGCTTTAGTAGTAGTTGGAAGATTTGATTTTAAGCAATTAGATATAATTCAGCCAACTGTGTTTTCTTGTATCTCAACTGATTATTAGCAGTGACTATATCTTTCTATAGTCACTGTTATTAGCTAGGTATATAGTATGTATAGCTATTATTCAAGTATATTATTATACCTTATAACTGATTTCATTTTTTGTATCTACCACTGGTTTGTAGACGTAGGTATGGGTCTCCTTCAGTTTCATTATTAAAATTCGACTTGTGCTTTATTTAGTTAAAAGTGTTAATATACAGGGTTTTGAAAATGTATCGGAATACAGGGTGAAATATTAATTGGATTAAAAAATACTCTACAAAAGTTTTTGTACTTTCTTTACTCTATTTAATGGCGAACTTTGAATTCCAAAAGCTGCCTTATTTTTCGAGATATGACAATTGGCAATTTTTTTATACCTATTTATATTTTTCATTTTCAGAAGGATGATTTTTGAACGATTACAATGATACAGGGTTTGATAAGTGTGCGACTTGCAGTTTTCTAAATATTCTAAATAATAAAATAAAGAGTACCTATTATAAATTATTTTTTATTATTAAACATGAACTTTATTAATTCAAAATATGGATCACTTAAATATTTAGAGAAAAGGAAAATATTCATAGCAAATGGTCAAAGTGGAGACCTTCAGCAGCCTGGCAATATTCTAATCGATCAGAGAATTCTCAATGGAAAAGTTTTGCAGAGCGTGTTCTTACACGCTCTGCAAAACTTTGTTGTTGTTGTTCAACATATATTCTTATATATGTTGAACAACAATCCTAATTCTTAATCTTCCAACTCTTCTAATGCACTAGAGTCTGGTTTTATACAAGGTGAGTCAACTAAGACGCCTCGGTACATTACTCAGTTGCTATAGAATATACATATTTTTTTTAGGTAATTATGTACACCACTCAAAGCCCTCTTTTACAATTATTTTGTAACATACAAGGTGACCCAGTAGAGGGGTGAATCAAACTTATATTTTTTTGATGAAACACGCTGTATTTTTTAATCGCATTCGATTCATCTTTCTTATACCTGCAAAATAATTGTATTATGAAATTCAGATCTGGCGCTTTCATATTATATTAACAACGCATTATGCAGAGGCCCACTAAAAAAACATCGAGAAGTAACCTTCAGTGATTAAGGAAAGATATTTTGCAGACACAGTTTTAGTACTCTCCTTTGTTCTTCATCGGTACAGTCATGAAATCTGCATTTTTTGTACATAGTGTTTTTCACAGGAGTAGTAATTTATCAATTTTCAAACAGCTGAAAGTAGTATAGATATGCAGATTCTAGACCACTTTTAGGCACGGGGGCGTTTTAGGCACGGGGCCGTGGCTGGTGTGTGAGTTGAGACCCAATGAGATCTGGTTTGGGTGTTGTTGTGGGGTCTGTGGTCCAATAAGAGCTGTAGCTTGGTGTGTGGTGTGTGCAGAGGCAGGTGGGGATGTGGGTGCGGGTTTTTGCTTTGATATGGTCTAAATATGGCGGAGAGCTAGTATGTGATTGGTCGTGTGGTGGGAATATGATTGGATGCCACGGCCTACTAGCAAAGAATAAAATGGAGGGTGATAGTATTTGCTTTTGTTTTTATAAAGTATTTCTGGATGTCACTGATATGGTTGGTTATACTTAAACCGTTATAATTTTGCAAGTTTTTTTAAACAAGTATGAACGTTTATTGTTAGAGGAGCATAGACAAGAATTTTATAAATATCAAGATCAAATAAATCGAATAGATGCTCAAGAAGTGAGACTTTCCAGCCACGGTTACCATTACGTTAGCTGTCCTTTTTCATTTGATGAAGTAAACGAAGAACCTGACATTTGTGACCTGAATTTGCCACCTGAAATTGGTAGAAGAAAGAATCAAAAAATTAATTAAATTATACTTTACAATATTAAATAAATAAATGTACCTGTGTTTTTCTTTTAAGAAATTACATTAAATAAAATATGTATGAGTATCATAATATTTTGTTTATTAAAATGTAAAATATAAGATCAGATTACTAAGTAATAACCAGAGTGATAGCATTATATATGTGTTATATTAATCAACATGTAAATAAATCAAATAAAAAGATATATCGATACATTTTTATTGAGCTTATATTTGATTAAAAATTTACAATTTGCAAATATAAAATTACCATATTTATGCATAATATTTCATGGATACATCTGTATCTAGACTTGGAGCTTCATCACCATCATTATTGTCATCATTTTGTCATTAGTTTCATTATCAACATCGGGATTTGGTTCATATGATGTCCCTGGCTGTGATTGTTGCAAAGACGTATTAGTAGAAGCTGCAAGAGATTCGTCTTGTTTGGTTAACTCAAGGTGATATATTTTACCTTGTAACCCATGATTTATTAGCAAATATGTTCCATTTCCTAACTCCAACAGTTGTCTGTCAGTAAAAGTATTATATTTTTCTGGTAGATATAATTGAAATTCCCCATTTAACTGAGCCATTATACGTTCACCATATTTTGTATTAGTTTTCTTCAAACTTGTTACCACATGAGAATTATTCTTTTCCATAATTTCTAGGTTTATCCATTTATGCTTTCCCAAAGAATGAAATTTCTCAAGTAGAGAATATTTAACCTTACTTTTCTTAATTGATGCCAAAGAAGTTTTCTTGTTCTGTTTGTTTAAGTACTAGGTACTTCACTTTAAACTTTATTAACGTTGAAAATATACTTGGTATACGATGCTACCACTCTTGATACTGCTTAGTAAACTGATAAATTTGACTAGAGCTCGCTATGTTAAATACACGCCTAGCACTCGTCAAATTTCCTATTATTTTCCTTTGCATCATTAAATTAGCATTCATACCTAATTGACTGTTAACCTTTCACTGATAAATACTTGAAAAATATGTTTACCAGTTCAACGACTTAATTTAGCGAATTTTAGTAACCTTAATAAACAACTACGAGTACAAATTCGAAAATACGGTTAAAGACGCAAATGAGGTCTTGAACCTCGTTAAGAAATTATTATTCCAGTGCGTGAACAATTCCAGTTAAAAACACATTTACATATTTATTTGACCCCTAACCTTTTACTGATATCAGTTGAAAAACATGTTTACGATGTTACGATGTTACAACAGATGTTAAATGTGTTCAATTGCTAGGAAATTTTTTAGACTGGACATGTACAAGGTGATTCACTTTCGCGTGTGTAACATGGGTATCTCGCTTATTATAAAAGATAGACTGTAGGTTTAAATTCGGCAAAGTTGCGGAATTTTGTGGTCAATAAGTTGGCATAAATAAAACCCCCATATCTACTTTTGTTTTTGAGTAGGAGGCAAAAAAAGATTTTTTCCGGTTTTCGTTTTCTGGCCATAACTTCTATATTTTTGAAAATATTGGCTTATCGTTTTCACATTATTAGGACACTTTCTTGAGACAAATACGATGCTGTAAACCGTTTTTTAAAAAAATGCCACTTCTATTGTAAATCATCGTCAACTTTATTTTTTCTTATGGGCACCATATTAGTTTTTCTCATATTTGAATAAACCGATTTTTTCTTAATACAACAATATAATATATGTTAATATTTGCCTAAAAAATAAGGGCATTATGAAGGAAAATAGGTATTTTTTTGAAAATGTCTAGTTAGCCATGGCCATGACAGTCAGTTCTTGACAAACCACAAATGTCACTGATAATTGTTATAAACTGCATCTGTGGAGTACTTTTTACATTGACTAACGATGTACGTTAGTCAATGTAAAAGATGGTCTTTTGTTCGAACATCTTTTGTAATTAACATGCTAATAAATAATTAAGATAAATAATTATTTTATTTGTTATAAACTCAGGAGGCTTTTCCTCGTTAATTATTAATGGTGGCAAAAACCAGCTAAAAACGTAATTAAACTATTACTTGTGATGCATCATTGAATTGAGAATAAAAAATGGTATCAAAATTTCTATTTAAAAATACAGGGCCGTATTTAAAAAAAAGAAGTTGATGATGGTTTCTTGGAAACGAAACGTCGGATAAAAACTTGATGAATGCCATCTTGTTAAGCTCAAAAAGTGACAATGGAAAAGTATTTCTTATTTTTTGATAGCTGTTAAAATAACGCCAGAAATAAATAAAAACAAATATCGCAAAAAAAATGTTTTTCCAAATATTTCGAAATCAAAAAAAGATAACTTATTTTTGCAAAGTCCATGTAAAAGATATTCAAACTGCTCAACTTTTTCATAATTTAACCAACTTTGTAGCTCTTACCGTTTCCAAGATCCTAATGCTATCCCATCTTTATCTTGGACACACTGTATATAATTTTTAATTTTTTAAATAGAGAATTCGAAGAAACGAACGAGACAATTGTTTTTTCTTCTCTTATTATTTTTGAGTTTACGTGTTTCAATTTATTTTCTTTTAATAGAACATTTCACGGAAAAAAATAAAGAAACATTTTATTTTTTCATAGTGAGATTAATTATTTTTTAGCAAATTACAGCAATTACATTTTATTATTTTTTTAGCAAACGTAACCAAATCCCAACAATCCTAACACCAACCATCAACCAGTAAACAATTAGATACAAAGTTATGTGAGACTTGTTTAATAGAAGTTTGTATAATCAATGTGCAGCACATATCAGAACAACAGCTCATAAAAGGAAAGCAGCTATATCTAGTTTTAAAGGATTCAGGTTTTAAACAAGGAATACAAACACTAATTTTTGAAAACGAGGATTTAAGTAACTTGGACTCTAAGAAGTTTTTAAGTGCAATTGAAGAAATAGCTATAATGGAATTAACTGAACAATTACAGAAACATACCTATTTCAAGTTTAACACGGAATTGTTTGCAGAATATATAATAAATGTCCGAAAATAGTGAATAAGTTAATATAAAGTCTTTCCGAACTAAATTGGAAACAATAGTAAATGTTAGTCAGTTGTGTGAAGCTTATCAAAAAATGACAAGTCAAATTTTAATCAAAATGGATGAATTTCAAGGAAGAGACAGCGGATGGGTCGTGATTGAAATAATTCATTTAGAAATGAACATCAATCGTTATCAACCAATAAGAGGTTCTAATTATATACCGTTATCTAAGCTTATTAAACAAAAAAAAGCTTGCATAAGCGTAAAAAATAATGATCAGGATTGCTTCAAGTGGGCATTAATTTCAGCTCTGTATCCCATTGAAAGTCATCCTGACAGGACTGCTTTTTATATGATTAATAATATTAATTCAACTAACATTCAATTACCTAATAACATAAACATCAACGTTAAAAATTTACAATTTCTTTTAAAATTAAGTGAAATATACAAGTATTTGAAGAATTAAATAACGACATTAGTATAAATCCTTCTGGATTAGAGGAAGTCCGTATTGTTGGACCGTTGTTAAAACAACTCATATAAATCCATTACTTTTGCAAAATCATAACAAATATCATGATGTTGGGATTAAAAATTTATCTAGACTCGTAGGAAAACAAATGACACGGCATGCTCAGCAAGTATATATACAGACTGTCCAAAATTCGAGTCTCTACATAGGGATCTCAGTTATTATAAAAAATAGGAAAACGCTCAAATGGGGAAAGTTTTAGAGCATTTTATGCTGATTTCAAATCTGCATTGAAAGTTATCGTGAATCTATTGTTTTTCGAGATATTTGAGAAAAACGAAAAACCGAAGAATTTGTTTTTGGCCAATAGCTCGCTAATGGTTAATCTGACATTTCTAAAAAATTTTACATTATTAGTACACTTTTTAAAGACGAACATTTTGGCATAAACAAAAATTACAAGGCACTCTTTGTTTTTCTGTTATGAACCACAACTTTGCTATTTCTTATGGTCGTCATATTGGATTTTTATATCATATTTTAAAGCCAAAAATTCTCTTTCCAACGATGTATCATAAGCCTATAAAAGAATTTTTAAAATTTGTGAAATATTGAAAAAAATAATTTTTTTTACAAGTTTACTTTAGAAGCATGAAACGTAAATATTTCCCGTTCTGTCACAAGTGTCATACAAAATGACTTATGAATTGCGTTAAATGAAAATATGGGGCTCACAATTTCTCAAATGAAGAAAAGTTTGATATGCTTACACTTTATTTACAAACTCACAGTATTGCGAAAGTTGCATCTACTAGATATTTGGAATTGTATCCAGAGGCAGCAACCTTACAAAACATAATTACAGGAGAATTATTACTACTTTATTGAATTATGGTGCATTTGAGAATAAGAGAAACAACTATGAAAAAGATAACCATGATATTGATATGAATATCTTTAGTCTAATAGTAGTAAGTATTAAAAAGAACCAGAACTAAAAAATGGAGCATATATAATTAAGCATTATTAGGCAAATGCTCAAAGTGACGTCCATTTGCATTACGACACATTTCACAGTTCTTTAAAATCTTTCTCATAACTCTTCTTAATGTATTTCCGTTTAACAAGTTAAACGCTTCTCTAATTCTAGCTTCTAATTCATTTCTATTAACGGGTGGTTCAAATTCGTAAATTTCATTTTTAATTTGTCCCCACAAATAAAAATGGAGTGGCGTAAGATCTGAGGATCTTGCTGGCCACATAATTGGTCCATTGTTCGCAATAACATTTTGCCCAAAACAATGGGTTAAATATGTTCTACTTCTACAGTATTATGTGCCGGACAACCATCCTGCTAAAACCACAATCTTTGAAATTCAGCTGCATTGGGTACAAGCCTTCAAATTGCTGGAATTATTTCTTCTTTTAATAGGTTTAGATATCGTTCCCCATTAAGGTTGTAATCGAAAAGAAACGGACCAACCAAACGATTTCCTAAAATAATTATACATTAACATGATACATTAATTACTAGCTTATTTATTCACAATATCATTAATGAAGATAAAAATACCTAAAAGACCAAACCAAACGTTAAACCCAAATCTAGACTGCAATCGTCGCTGTTCCATCACATGGGGATTTTGGATACTCCAATGATGTCTGTTATGTTTGTTAAATACCCCACAATTAGTAAAACGGGTCTCTTCGGACCATATTACCAAATTAGGGAACTCAGGAACTTCTCTGCATTTTTCTATGTACCACTGGCAAAATTGCAATCTCCTATCATAATCACCTTCGCGAAGACCTCGGACAATAGTAGGCTTGTAAGGATGATATCCATGTTTTTTCAAAATTTGATGAACGGTAGACTTCGGGATGTTACTTTGATGCTGAACAGATCTTACAGATGTTGACGGACTTTCAGTTATTATATTAACAACGTTTACGTCACGAACATGGTTATCTTTTTCATAGTGGTTCCTCTTATTCTCAAATGCACCATAATTCAATAAATTGGTAACAATTCTCCTGTAATATGTTTTATGCGGCTGCTGTCTTTCTGGATATAATTCCAAATATCTGGTAGATGCAATTTCCGCATTACGGTGAGCTTGTAAATAAAGCGTAAGCATATCAAACTTTTCTTCATTTGACAATTTGTGAACTCTTTCCATATTTTCACTTTATAAAAACACTGACACGTTAACTCTTTCTAAGCAGTTTTATTTGACACTTGTGACAGAAAACATTTCATGGCACAGCCAACTTCTAAAGTAAACTTATAAAAAAATGATTTTTCAATATTTCACAAATTTTAAAAATTCTTTTATAGGCTTATGATACATCGTTGGAAAGAGAATTATTGGCTTTAAAATATGATATAAAAATCCAATATGGCGACCATAAGAAATAGCAAAGTTGTGGTTCATAACAGAAAAACAAAGAGTGCCTTGTAATTTTTGTTTATGCCAAAATGTTCGTCTTCAAAAAGTGTACTAATAATGTAAAATTTTTAGAAGTGTCAGATTAACCATTAGTGAGTTATTGGCCAAAAACAAATTCTTCGGTTTTTCGTTTTTTTTTCAAATATCTCGAAAAACAATTGACTCACGATAACTTTCAATGCAGATTTGAAATTAGCATAAAAATTTTCCCCATTTGAGCGTTTTCCTATCTTTTATAATAACTGAGATCCCTATGTAGAGACTCGAGTTTTGGACAGTCTGTATATATATACATATACAGGGTGGGCGAAATTCGAGGCTCACTATTGGGATCTCGGAAACGGTAAGAGATACGAAAACGGTTAAATTGGGGCAAAATGGCGTAATTTTGTGACCAATAATATGCCGTCAAGAAATCCAGAATATCTACATTTGTTTTTGAGTTATTTCAAAAAAACCAAAATTTTGAGTTTTCGTTTTTAATTTTTTTAGCTTTATTTGAGATGATATCAAAAAACTGACAAGACTTTTTCATTGCCACTTTTTACGCTCTATAACGTGGCAGTACAAAATTTCCGTTACGGCATTTCGTCCGATCAGGACCATCTTCAACTTTATTTTTTTAAATAGGGACCCATAATGTTTCTTATGAGAAACGATAGGATTTTTTATTCTGATTCCAAAGATGTATGATACTTTATAGTTTTAATTATTCTTTTTGCTCAAATACTAGGAATAACTTTTAAGACGATCGAATCTAGTATGCTTTGGGCTGATGACATTTGGTTTAAAACAATTTTAATTATCAATACAATTTGACGTTTAAAGAGCTTCGCTTTAAAATAATAAGTAATAATGCCCTTTACAAATCAAGAAAAATGTGATATGATTGAAATTTATTATAAATGTTACAAAAATTCAACCAGATCTGAACAAACATATTTTGAAACATACCCAGAAAGGCCACAACTACATAGAACATTTTCGAAACTGCACAGACAATTGACAGAAAACGTTAGTTTTGAACATAACAGTATTTACAGGAGAATATAAAATAATAGTCCAAATCATGTTATTGAATGTTCAAATTTGGTTTTATATGGTAACACAAGTTGTACCGTATAATTAAATTTAAAATAATGATAACAAAGTAATTTATAATAATAACAGAAATATTTCTGTTATTAATTAATGTCAGCAGAATCAACCGTCAGCGGAATCTAAAATTAAAATTTTCTTAAATTAAAGTGTATGTTCAAACAGGCCACCATTAAAGCGAAGCTCTTTAAACGTCAAATTTTATTGACAATTAAAATTGTTTTATAACAAATGTCATCAGCCCAAAGCATACTAGATTCGATCGTCTTAAAAGTTATTCCTAGTATTTGAGCAAAAAGAATAATTAAAACTATAAAGCATCATACATCATTGGAATCAGAATAAAAAATCCTATCGTTTTTCCTAAGAAACATTATGGGTCCCTATTTAAAAAAATAAAGTTGAAGATGGTCCTGATCGGACGAAACGCCGTAACAAAAATTTTGTACTGCCACGTTATAGAGCGTAAAAAGTGGCAATGAAAAAGTCTTGTCAGTTTTTTGATATCGTCTCAAATAAAGCTAAAAAAAATTAAAAACGAAAACTCAAAATTTTGGTTTTTTTGAAATAACTCAAAAACGAATGTAGATATTCTGGATTTCTTGACGGCATATTATTGGTCACAAAATTACGCAACTTTGCCGCAATTTAACCGTTTTCGTATCTCTTACCGTTTCCGAGATCCCAATAGTGAGCCTCGAATTTCGCCCACAGGACAGGTATATGTAACTATTGTTTAATTCACTTTCATACGGAAGATCAACTAGCTACACTCATCGGCTAAAATAATAGGCAGGGACGTATTACCTCGTGACGTAATAAATTGTAGTGGTGACTGTGTTATAGCAATTGTAAATTGTTTTTTAAACTCACCTTACAGATTAGTTGTACATCGAACGAAATTGATAAATATTGCCACAGATATTAAAAGAACGCTCTTTTAAGAGTTGATGGCACTCCACCAACCCACAGCCGCCACCGAAAACGCGATTAATCACATTCCGGAGCAAGTTTACTATCTAACACTTCACTTCACTTCACTTCACTTCACATAACATAACATATGCGTTGGTACAATCTACACTGCTACACTAAAATTGTTAAGGTATTTTTTACTACTATAGGCCACAACAATTTTCACAACATTAAACAGTATAAACATAACACTTCAATAATGACTAAAATATATCAGATAAATTATTCTTTTCAATTTTCATTGCCGCTTTCACCATCACTACCGCTATCCGTTTCGCCCAAATTAATTATAAATGGTTGTGTTTCTACTACAACATCAGCTATTGTATCCAGATCCCACATGCCCTGTTCCTCTTTTTTTACATACGATATACAGTTAATCCATTTGTGTGCTGTTACACGATCTACAGCTTGTTGTAGCAGAATTTTTACATCACCTAATTTAAATGTTGTATTGTTTCGTGCTACGTGCTGCTACGGTTTTTATCTGTGCCCAAATTAACTCTATTGGATTTAATTCGCAGTGATATGGCGGCAATCACAAAATTGTAATACCTCTATCTTTTGCCATTTCAACGACTACATATTTAATGTATCGCCTTTTCTCTCTCTGAGCAATCTTGAGTAGTTGAGCTTTTAACATATTGTCTGCGTATTCAATGTTTTTCTGTCTTAACCAATCCATTATTTGCCCTTTTCTCCATGATGATGTCGGTAAATTCTCTGTTCTCCTGCCATGGTAAGGGGCATTATCCATTACAACAACTGCACTAGGTTCTAAGTGGTGTAAAACAGATTCAAACCATTTTTCAAACACTTCGCTGTTCATTTCTTCGTGATAATCCCCAGTCTTTCGCGACTCAAACATACGTAGACCATTTACCAAAAATCCCGAATCACTTCCAATATGAGTTATTATTAGTCTTCGTCCTTTTCCGGAAGGTGCTTTTAAACCTGTAGAAAATCCATCCATAAACGCTTGCCTTCTGTCCTGTACGTTGCAATCTTGCCATACTTTTAGCACAGTATGACCTTCATTTAACCATGTCTCATCCATATAATATATTTTCTATTTAAAGCGCGAAATTCTCTTATTTTCTCCAAATATTCTCGTCTCCATGTCACAATCTCATTTATCTCTATAAGCATACTCTTCCGATTCCGTTTGCAATATTTGAAATTCATTTCATGCATTGTCTTTATAAGCAATTTATACGAGAGTTTGGGCAACTCGCTGTCTTCTGCCAGGGCAGCCTGAACTTTACTTACTGTTGGGATTTCATTTTTGAAAAAGAAACCATGAATTTTTTGCCGAATAGCATATTTCACATTTTCATTCACAGTAATTTTTTTTCTTCCCCGTGTTTCCATTTTCTTCTTCTTTGCGTCTGTGTCTCTATATTTTATTGCACGAAATACACTACGAAGGGAGACTTTTGTTAATTCACTACACAGTTCCGCCCCATCCACTACACTTAAATTTTTATCGCGCGCTTTTAATCCCTCATAGACATTTTTTATCATACGAATTTCCTCGCTTGTCAGTATAACGATTTCTCTTTATTTTTGTTTTAGTTAAAGGTACAAAATATACTTACTATAGAGATGAAATTCTCCCTCAGGGTTGAGCAGTGTGAAGTATAGTAGGGTTTTCTATTATTTGCCAAACTTGGGCGCCATCAATCGATCTTTTTTTGATGGTATTGGTAAAGGTATAGAGTCTATCTAAGTGAAGACAATTGAAAAAAAACACTTGACAAGAACAAAGTTAGTTTTAATGTAATGATATTTAACTATACATTTACGAACACTCAATACATATAGAAACATATAAATTTACATATATTAACAAGTACTCTCAAATTCAGATACAAAAGAGAAAATTCGGCTATACCAAAATTTATAATAGAAAGGTAAGTTTTAGAGATTTTCAGTTCGCGCGGTAACGATAAGGGCCCAATTCTAGCGCACTCGCGGCCTAGGCTTAGTTAAGTTAAATAAGTAAGTCACGGTATACACAAGGTGTTCAAGAAACACTTCCAAAATAGGTAGATTATGAGGTACTCACAAATTTACAGGGATGGTAGACCTTAACGTTTTTACTACGTTGCTGTCCAAACACCATAAAATAGTCATCAACGATCGTCTTCTTGCGTTTTTATTATAGAAAACAAATTCAGGGTTCTGCTGTATCACACTCGTAATACTTTCTTTTATTTCTTTCCCTTATTTCTATATTAAAATTCAACTACACGTTTTCACCAACTGATCGGTACGACCATTTTTCGCCATCCTCTCTGCTTCCCCTCTCGTTCTCTTCTCTCTTCCAAATCTTCCCATTCTTAACACGAGATGGCGTCACTATATCGATAAACGTAATATACGACAGAAAATGAAGTCGGGATTGTACGGAATTAATATACACAGAATACCTAGAGTACGTTAAATACAGAATTGGTGTTTAACAAGCAGGTAAAAACATAGAATAAGATAAGAATTATTAGTTTAAATCAACTAAGAAAGATATCTTATTAGCTAAACAAAACGAGACCGTTACATCAGATGAGATCGTTTACGCGTTTCTAAACCACTACTCCCCGCGATCGCTTCCATAATAAAATCCTTTCTTCGAACACTAAATAAACTAACTAACACATCACTTCTTCACTTCACAGTAAACATCTACAAAAACAAGTTCACCAATTAATATATGCATACACAAATTAAAGCATTTCCCGCGTACTAGGCTTATGTCAGGCTGCGATGAACTACTTGGATGTGTGTCAAATGCGCATGTCCCATCTTCTAGACATTCCTGGCTTTTGTTGCATAGGTTGCATATCTCGTTCTTAGTTTTTTAACCCGTTAAACAGAGATGGAACTATATCCGACGTAAAGAATTGTGGTGGTGATAGAACAGACAATTTATACTTCTGCTCAATAGTAATGCGTAAGCGGCATCACTTTTCTATGTGCAAATGTTTGTGCCGCTATGTATTAAGTATTTACACTTCGTCCATAATATTCTGTATCGAATTAGATCATACGTCACTGCCTATTATTTTAGCCGACAAGTATATATATATATATACAACATATAGATACGCCTCCAAATATACAGGCATTGACAGAACTCGCCTCCGATTTTGGAGACGAGCGATATATATATATATATATATATATATATATATATATATATATATATATATATATATATATATATATATATATATATACATGCATAACTATCACTTTCGCCTCCACAAACGTATAAGGCGCCCTGGACCCTATCTTAATAAACATAGTCAGAAAAAATTTTATCATGTATATTGCATTAAAATGACTCCCTTATGCCAAGCAACCCTAGAGGGGAAATAATTTTTAATAAATATTTTATACAGAAACCTATCAATCAAGCATAATCTTTTTCATCTTAATATTAAACATACATTTGCGACTCATATTTGTATAATTGAGATATATCTAATAGCTTTGTTCGCCGCCAGCAACATTGCCAATTCTAACGGAGTAGAAAATGTATTATAGGTATGTGCGAATCAAATATTATTTTAAATTAAAACGGAAAATAAAGCATAGGATGATTTCTTGCAGTCCTCAGTAATAATCTTCTTAATGATGGTAATGTTTTAAGTTACAGGATGTTGATTCCTGTATTAAATATTAATACGGCAATTTCAGTAAATGAATTATTTAAAGGTGGTTGATCCGTAGTCTAAAATGTTGAGATTAGACGTAATTTTAATAATTTTAATGTGAATGTTTAAACTGTGTTTAAGTTACATTGAATAATGACCACTGAAAAGTAGAAGATATGACTTAGGTGTCCCAGCTTCTAGTTTTTAAAGTGGATACTCGAAGCGGATGGTTCTTTATGAAACATCGTGAAAATAATTGTTTTGAAAAAAACATTGATCTCATTTAGATGTTCCAATGTTATTTCTTGGAACATCTAAATGGGATCAATGTTTTTTTCAAAACAATTATTCTAGTTTTTGTTTTTTTACCTAGTTATTGTAACTAATTATTTTTATCATGACTTGCTATAACTTCTTATAAATATTAGGATAATAGATATTTAAATAGATTTTTACAGATATTAAAGGAAAAAGTTTTATCTTTCTTATACCTCCTTCAAAAAATGTTTATTAAAACACAGTTTTTAACGTTGCTCGTAGCAGTACAAACATTTTACGTCGTGTAAACTTTTTTTATTGTAAAGTAGTAAAATGAAATGTTCGATTGAAGTTATTCCAAGTGAAATTTATTATTCTTCAGTCGTTTGATTAGGGAAAAACAAACTCAGAATTTCCTAATTCTTTTTTAAGAATGCAAATTAATAAATAATGGTTGTTAATAATAATTGTATTTATGCTACATTAGTTTAATTTTTATTAATTTATTCGGTAGACAGATACCAGTCAAGAACAGGGGTCTATATTTTTCAATCCTATAGTGGGCAATTTATACTTTATTTTGATATACAGGGTGTCCATTTAAAAACGAGCAATGTTCTGTAAGTATGGGCCTAAAAAAGAACTAAAAAATTTCTCAAAACCGTTTCCAGGGTATGTGGGGCGATTAGTATGACCACAAAAATGGCCTTCACTAAGCAACCTCTGGGGCTGTAGCCACCCCAACTCAATTTTTTTAAATGGAAACACCCCCTTTGTGATACCTCATTGGAAAGCTCTTGGAAATTGCTATTAATTTAATTAAAATATAGCATGGTAAGTAATTAACAATTAAAAGTATAATAAACAAAAAAGCATAATAATTATGCTTTTTTTTGTTTATTATACTTTTGTTAGAATTATTTTGTGTTCTCCAGTTTTTTTACGAATGTTTTTACAACCTTATTTGCACCAAAATGGTTTAATTTGATATTTGTAACGAGAAATTCGAATAAATAATTATAAAATTTATTTTGCGTATTTTTCAAAAATTAAACTATTAAGAAGTATTTTGTTTAGTACTGTTAAATAGCAATTTCCAAGAGCTTTAATCCAAGAGCTCTTGCTCCAAGAGCAAGAATTTTAATGTAAAAAACAACCCCCAAACGTCACCCCTATGTGCGTCACATCAACCCTCTTAAGAATTTTAAAGGGCACGAGGGGTCATGTAACCCCTCGTGCCCTTTAAAATTCTTATTAATACATCAAATTAAAGGTATTTTTATCCTGTAAACAACCACCTTTTTGTTTTTGATGTGCTGATCAATGTAAAAGAAAAAATTCTGTTTGAAATAAAAAAGCTGAAATTAAACAAAATCAATTTTTATTGAATGACTTGCTCAAAATGGCCCCCATTAACTTTCAAACAATAATAAATCCTATCATTAAATGCTCTTCTGACATTACTGAATACCTCAGGTGTTATTAATCGGCATTCTTCTACAATTCTTTCGCGCAATTCTTCTAATGTCTCAGGTTGCGCAACGTACACCCGCGATTTCAAATGGCTCCACAGGAAAAATCCAAAGGAGTTAGATCAGGTGATCTGGGTGGCCATTCAACGGGACCTCGTCTACCAATCCAATGCCCTGGAAAACGCTCATCCATAAATTGCCGCACAGCAATAGCATAGCGAGGGGGTGCACCATCTTGTTGAAAAGTTAATTCATTTTCTATTAAATTATCGTCATTTTCTAAAATTTCTGTTATCATCGGATCAATTGCGTCTTCCAATAATTGTTGATGATAATAATTGATGATGACGTTGATTTGATTTTTTTGACAAGATGATTGCCCAAAATTCAGGCCCAAACATCCAATTTTTGAGGAGCCTGTGTATGACATTCTCTGATCCAATGAGGATTAGTATCATTCCAATACCCACAATTGTGTTGTTTACTTCACCATTTACCATAAATGTACATTCGTCCGACAAACAAATGTTGTAGAGGAGATTTGGGTTCAAACGGAGTTGCTCACTAAAATCACGCAAAATTCAATGCGATGATCAAAATCATCTTCATTCAACTTCTAAACCAGCGTCATCTTAAATGGATGAAACTTCTGTTTTTTCAAAATTCTCTGGAAGTAGATATACCAGAAGCTTGAGAAACTGCATTGATTGATTGTGTATTATCCATTTGCAAATGACCCAAAACTTCCACTTCAACTGCTTCATTTCGTACTGGGCGGTTCACTTCGCGTTTCTTGTTTAGCAGCAAACCAATTGCAACAAACGTATTGATCACTTGCTTAACATACTGCTGGCTTACATTTCTTTCCGTGTAGTTTTCATTGAAAATTCGTGCTGTAGCTTTAGCGCAATCATTATTTCGATACCACACGGTAACTTCCACTCTTTCTTCGATAGAATACACCATTTTGAGAACATTTTTAGGTATTCTTTCAAGAACAAACTACTACAACAAGTTGGTAGTCACAAGTGAAAAATAGCAGCAAATTTATTGTATTCTAGAAAGAGATAAAATAGCAATTTTTTGCCTTCAACAAAAAAATTACAATTTTGTTAGCATAATTGTTTCTTTATCTTCAGCATTTTTATTTTAAACTTTCCTTATATATTTTTTCCTTATACTTTAATCAGCGCATCAAAAACAAAGAGCATTTAATGATAGGCTTTATGTTTGCAAGTTAATGAGGGCCATTTTGAGAAATTCATTAAATAAAAATTGATTTTGTTTAATTTCATTCAGCTTCTTTATTTCAAACTGATTTTTTTCTTTTACATTGCTCGGCACATCAAAAACAAAAATATTGTTGTTTACAGGATAAAAATTCCTTTAATTTGATGTATTTCATGACCCCTCGTGCCCTTTAAAATTCTTAAGTGGGTTGATGTGACGTGTATAGGGTGACGTTTGGGTGTTGTTTTTTTCATTACAGTTCTTCCCCCTCAAAATGTGTTGACGTAGTTTGGAAATTTTCCGGGAAATTCTTACTTCCCAAAATCAGGGGGGGTCAAGTTTTGGTTGGATGACCCGGTATTTACAGTGTTATGATAAAGTAACGCACAAAATTCATAACTTTTATACAGAGTGATTTTTCAAAAAACGCCGTGACAGGTCGATTTTGTTTTTTAAAAGGACACGTGCTGACATGAAAAATTTTGTTTTATCTGCCTTCGTTTTAGCGTTTTGACGTCATCATAAATTTTTTGAAACGGAAAACCATGTATATTTTTATATATTTGGTTAGGCTGTTCTCTAACGAATACATTGATATAGGGTTTGATGGATCTAGCTATAATAGTGAGGGAGATATACCTTAATGAGTGTTCCATAAACATAATGAGTTAGAAAGAGAATATGGATTCGTTGCTAGGCTACAGCCCTTACAAAGTCTTTCTCTAACACATTGCTCTTATGAAACAGTATTTAAGGTATATATCCCCTACTATTAGAGGTAACTCCATCAAACCCTATCCCTATATCAATGTATTCGTTAGAGAACGCCAAATATGTAAAAATATACAGGGTGTTCAATTTACAAAAATGTACGATGACGTAAAACAAAAGCAGATAAAACAAAATTTTATTATGTGAGCATGGTCTTTTTAAAAACAAAATCGACCTGTCACGGCGTTTTTTTTAAAAATCACTCTGTATAAAAGTTATAAATTTTGTGCGTTACTTTATTATTATTACACTGTAGAATTTATGTTATACAACATCAATAAATTCAATTATCGAGCAATCAATTGATTCGTCAATCGATGAATATCAATTCATTTGTCGAGCTGTACCTACGTGTACCGGGTGGGGCAAATTCGATGGGATTGCAGGGTATCTCAGAAACTACTGGAGATAGAAAAAATCTAATGCCACGTTCTCGAGCCCAATTTTCAAGACAAATTCAACTGTCAATTCAGAAATCCTGTGATTTCAGTTGTTTTCGACTTACAGGGCGATATTGATTTTTTTTACATTTCCAACCACCCGTGTACCATCATCGAAACTAAATATGTTATGATAAAAGTTAAAACTGCTATAGATCAATTTTCGGCCGTAGAATCGAATGGTGTTATTAGTTTTTTAGTATCTCTTACAGTTACGGAGCTATGAAGCAAACTTATATTTTTTTAAATGGGAATCATACTTGGCTGTCTTAGAAAAAAAGATTTTTTTTTTGCTTTCCAATGATATATAATATGCTATAGTTATTTTTACAAATGTAGGAAATACAGGGTGTTTAACATTTTAATTTTATATATATTTTTTTATTGTGATGAAAAGTAGTTGGCTATGGAAATATTATATCTTGACAAAGGCTATACCTAAATGTTGAAAGTAAATGGAAATTGTTAAATAATACATAAACAGAAAATTTACCAAAGTATGAAGACATAAAAGGATTAAAATATAACACCTCATTGTTATTTACATTGTAGAATTTAGCTAAATGAGAAGCACTTTTATACCACTTGCCTTAAATAACAGAACTACAAACTGTTTTAAATAAGTAGGCCCAATTGTTTTATTTTAAGATAATTTTAATTTTAGGAAGAAATTTTTCACAAACGAAGAAAAATACCAGTAATAAATAGAAAAAGTAAACTAAAAAAATATAAATAATTTAATGCAAGAGTTGTTCAAAATGACCACTATCTTCATTAATACATATCTGACAGCGCTTTCTGATGGCTTTACAAGCATTCTCCGGATGGACATTTGTTATTTGCCTAAATGTTGTGACAATATTATCTCTTAAATTATGAACAATACCATTATTAATCACCACTTTGTATACTTCAGATTTTATAAATTCCCATAGAAAAAATCTAGTGGGGAGATATAGCTGGCCTATGAATTTTACAGATTGCCAAAATGAAGGAATTAATTCCAAACTAATACTAATAAATAATTGGAATTACAAAGTGAAAAAAAAGTTAACCTCAGCGTGACTCGAAGTCGCGAAATCAGCCTTACGATTTTTTTAATCATACAACTATTCCACTGCACTACCTAGCCTGTTGTCAGAAATTTACCTTGAGATGTTTAAGTATGTAAACTATACGGGTTATCTTAAAAAGTTAATTTTTACCGATTTTCTAATTGGAAAAGCATTTCGCTTCAGTATTTTAGTAATCAGAAGTGTTTGGCAGTCTGCACTATCGATTCCTTTAGCAATATTTCTCATAGGAAAAATAATGAAAATAACCTATCTGAAGTTTAATTAATTTGACAGTTTTCGTGGGCCTACCTATTTAAAGTAGTTTATAGTTCTGCTATTTAAGGTAAGAGCAAAATTACTTAAATATTAGGAATTCAGAAAGTGCTTCTAATTTAGAAAAATTCTACAATGTAAATAACAATGAGGTGCCATATTTTAATCCCTTTATGTCTTCATATTTCGTAAATTTTTTGTTTATGTATTATTTAACAATTTCCATTTACAACATTTAGGTATAGCCTTTGTGAAGATATAATATTTCCATAGCCAACTACTTTTCATCACAATAAAAAAATATGTACAAAATTAAAATGATAAACACCCTGTATTTCCTAAATTTGTAAAAATAACTAGCATAGGCCATAGCCAACTATGATTCCCATTTAAAAAAATATAAGTTTGCTTCATAGCTCCATAACTATAAGATATACTAAGAAACTAATAAGACCATTCGATTCTATGTCTGAAAATTGATCTATAGCAGTTTTAACTTTTATCATAACTTATTTAGTTCCGGAGATACACGGGTGGTCGGAAATGTCAAAAAAATGAATATAGCCCTGTAATTCGAAAACAACTAAAATCACAGGATTTCTGAATTGACACTTGAATTTGTTTTGAAAATTGGGCTCGAGAACGTGGCATTAGATTTTTTCTATCTCCAATATTTTCTGAGATATCCTACAATCCCATCGAATTTGCCCCACCCTGTACACTATACATGTAATTGTACGTAAAATACAGTAATTTAAGAATAATTATATTGTCTTATTCTCATTCTCAACTCTACCTCACATACCTTAACACATTTTCTTGGACATGATCAATTGGTCAGTCCATTTACAGTATGCAATCTGAAGAATACACAATTAAAAGCTTTTCCCATATCCATATGACCACTTTCTGCCGCTCAGCTACAGCTACTAAGAATTCACATCACAATATAATTAAATTAATATATTTTTTGTATCTGTCTACCTACACATTTCCACTCCGTGCGACGTTGCCAACAAAAGGAGTCTAATAAGTATTTTAAGTTTAAAGAGGCGAGTGCAACTGTTGAATATATTTGATCATATCTAGGGTAAAAAGAGTGGCGCACTCTGGTGTGCGATGATATGTACTAGAGTGTATATATGTAGAGATGGAACATCATTTTCGACTCCATACTAAAATCTGCCAAATTGACACATGGATGGTAAAAATTCATTTAAACCATATATACACGGCAATTCGTTTTCGCCTCCACTTTTTCCATTTCGCCTCCAAAATCGGAGGCGAGTTCTGTCAATGCCTGTATATTTGGAGGCGTATCTATATGTTGTGCATATATATATTAAAATGTATTGTTTTTGGTGGTATTATTTTTTATTATTTTATTTGATTTTTGTATTTGTTTGGGTGCCAATATCTAAGATTTTTTATAATATATTTTTTTTTTATTTATTATATGTTTATGTGAATGTTTACCCTAGCTTGCTCAGTTTTTTTTTTTTTTTTCTTTTTCTTTTAAGCATGAAAATCTCACCTCAGCAGTCAGTTCAGCAGGAATCAGCCTTATTCTATGCAAACAATAAACTAGGCAGATCTAAATGTGTGACACGAAATATTTATTCTTATAAATATGCAAATCATTAACAAATTCCTACAAATATGGTAAAAATGATATCTTTATCTATTTAACAATGAAAACTGTTTAAACCCCTATTCTTATTTACCTAATTATAGTAATAATACAGATTTTTATCAGTATCCTACCTTTACTGCAATCAGATAGGTATTAAATTTTTAATCTAACTGACTAATTTGTGTATAGGCAAACCTCTATACTTTTGTTGCAATAAAAGTTGCATACCTTCAACTTTCAGTTGCTTATTTTATGAGTTAATACTGTCAAATGTCAAATATAAAAATGGTGTTTAAAACAAAACAATTAATGTCTCTGATATTTCAAGTGAACTTACAGTTATTAATTATTGATATTTAATATTTTATATGGCCAAGTAAGTAATGAATTGTTTCTATTGTTTAAGTAAAATTTTTATTACGATATCGATTTTTTTATTTTAGCTAGCTAGCATTAATTTTGTGCACAATACCTTGTTGTCTCTAATATGATGCTGTTATGGCAAAATTTATGGGCTATGCCTCTTTCTTCGGCTGATTTTTGGAATAATCATGCTCACTGGAACACTGGATCTCTCTGATGCTGGAATTTTCTGGATCCTGGTTGTTACCCACTGGATTCTGATTTCCCTTGTTTAGGTTAGTTAACATGCACTATTTTATGTAAAATTTTGATTAAAATTTCTACTTTATATTCAAATTTATACTTTTAAATTCTCTTCTCATTTTAAACGACGCTACTCCTTCTAGAATTTTCTTCCCATCTCCTGTTGCTAACACAAATTTTATTGTTTTTCCTCTATAGTCAATTATTTTCACTATTTGATTTTGTGTGTTTATTTATGCTAAAGGTTCCATGCACTGTGGTTATGCTTTGCACTTTATTTTTTATTTTTCACTAATCACTATTAGTTCCTAATTCACTCTTAAAACTACTACAAATATTGTTTTTAATTCTTTATAAACTATTTACAATGTCATGATCTGGTTTAATTTCATAATAAAGTTATATTTTGTCCATATTTGTATTTAAATTTTATATAATGTATGTGTCACTTTAGCTATTGTTCTACTGTCAAATTCAATAATAAATTTTATAAATTTGAATTTCAGATGGATATTTCTCTATGGAAATTGCATATTGGATGGAATAGATGGTTTCATTTGAATCTCTGGAATTTTATCTTTCTTTTGATATGCCTTGCACTGGGTTTTGTGTTCGAATAAATGATTTCTGTGTCAAATTTAGTAACAAAGTATACCTATTTGGATATGTTTTGGTATGATATTTTAATTTATTTTATTTATCAACATTATTTGAGCCAATAGATATATGATTGAATGATTTACTATGTTTGTCTTTTCATGATTAATATAATTTATTTTGCCTGCTTTGCAATTCACGAAGAATTCAATACTTTGGTTCGCTTTGTAGCGTTTACATGCGATAACTTAAATAATAATTCTTTATAACATTTCATTCTATTGCAATTTTCCTAAATTTATTTGGAAATTTTATTGTCATAAGAAAATTTATCAAATCAATTTATTATGATGTTACAATTTTAAGTAGGTATCTGTGGTTTGAATGTGTATGTATGATTTTATGTGGTGTTAATGTTTTCAATCTGTCTTTATGTGTGTTTGTTTGCACTACATTTTCTGTCAGTCATAGTATGGGTATAATTGTTCGATGTTGTATACTCCTTTGATTTTGTCGCTGTCTAGGTATTTTAGTTCATAACTGTTTGTCCCGTTCGTTGTGTTTATCAAGTATGGTCCGTCATATGGTAATATTAGTTTTGCACATTTATTTTCATTCCTATTTGGAACTTTCAAAGCCCTTACAATAACTAAATCGTCTTTTTGAAATGTGTGTGTAATTTTGTTCCTTTTTGTCATTCTTTTCTTGTAATTGTCTGCTGCTTTTTGAAGTCTATTGTTAACTTTATGTATTAGTGTGTCGTAATGTGGTATTGCGTACGTCCATGGTCTGTCTGGTGGTATGTTTTTAAATATTGTAATGGGTGGTTCGTCAGTCACATTGTTTGGTATATGATTAAGGTATGTCTCCACGTTTGTTAAGTGTTGTTCCCATGTCGGTTGATCTTGATTCACTAATAGTCTTAAGTACTTAGACACCTCTTTTACATACCTCTCGGCTGGATTAGCTTGAGGATGTCTTATACTAGTGAATTTTGGTCTCGTATTTGTTCGTCTAAAGTAGTTTAGTAGTCTTGAATTTTTGAAATAGGAAGCATTGTCCAAAATACACTGTTCATATTGCCCTTCGTCTTGTCTGTACTCGTTAAGTAATGTAATAACTGTCTTTGTATTCGTCTTTCTGGTTGGATATAATTTAACGTATTTTGAAAAAATGTCTACTATAATAAATATGTGTTTGTTGTGTTCATAACTTGGTATTAGGTTGCTGATAAAGTCTATAGCTATTGTCTGTAATGGTCTGTTTGTCATGATTGATTTTGGTAGTCCTTCGTAATGTTTGTTTTTGTCTTTGCCTAATTGGCAAGTGTGGCATGTCTTGATGATTTGTTTTGTAATTTGTCTGTCCTGTTTGTGGTAATAGTTTTCTCTAAATAGTTTCCACGTTCTGTGTACTCCTATATGTCCGTATGTCGTATGTAATATTTGTATTATGTCATGTGTTATATTTTCTGTAATTGCGTATAGTTCCTTTTCCCCTATTTTCTTTATGTATATGTTGTTAATGTGTGTAAGTTTGGATTTGTCAGTCTCAGTTAGATTTTGTTGGTCTTGTATTATCGTATTTAATGAAAACATGCCCTCGTCATTTTTAAATAAATTTATTCCAATTTTAACTAGTCTATTTTCATCAGTCATTTTTATGTCCATGCGTGATAGTGCGTCTGCAAGTATGTTTGTTTTCCCAGGTATGTATTCTATATCGAAGTCGTATTCAGTCAGTAAAAGTGCCCATCGGTGTATTCTGTTATTACCAAATTTATTGTGTAGTATTGATGTCAGTGCTTGGTTGTCTGTCTGTATTTTAAATTTATTTCCCAGTAAGTAAAATCTCAGTTTTGTGATCGAAAAAATTATTGAAGTCAATTCTAATTCAGATATGCTGTATCCTCGTTCGTGTGTCTTAGTCACTCGTGAAACAAAAGCTATTGGTACTTCGTTATTGTCTTGTGTCTGTAAGAGTACTCCAGCTAGTCTTTGTATTGATGCGTCCGTTCTTATTGTAAAAGGTAAGTTATAGTCAGGGTGATATACTTTTAGTTTTTCTATTATTAATTCTTTTATATTTTGGAAAGCAGTCTCTTGTCTGTCAGTCCAATTCCATTTAACATTTTTCTTTAACAAGTCTATTAATGGTAGTTGAAAGTTTGTCAAGTCAGGTATTAGTCGTTTGAAATAATTTACCATCCCTAAAAATCCCCTTAATGTTTTCAAATTTTGTGGTCTTGTGTATTGTCTAATTGTCTGTATCCGTTCGTCGTCCATTTGTATTCCCTGTTGGTTAATTAAGTACCCTAAATATACAACTTGTGTCTTATAAAATTCGCATTTGTTAATGTTAATTTTCAGTCCGTTATTGTCTAATTCTTTCAGTACTATGTCTAAATGTTTTCTGTGATTTTCAATTGTGTCTGAGTAAATTAAAATATCGTCTATGTAATGTAGTACAAACGTGTCATATTTGTTCAGTATGTTGTGTAACGCTCTTACTAAAGCTGAACATGAGCTTTGCAAACCAAACGGTGTGACTCTGAATTGGAAAACTTCCCCGTCTATCATGAAACCTGTGTATTTTCTTGATTCTTTTTCTAATGGTATTAGCCAAAAACTATGTTTTAAATCTACTTTCGTGAAAACTGAAGCTCCTGTAATTCTTCCCAAAATTGCATCAATTACTAATGGTGCCTCGTACTGTGGTACGGTATATTTGTTAATGGTTCTTGCATCTAGGCAAATACGTATGTCTCCTGATTTTTTTGTAACTATCACTAGTGGATTAATATATGGTGTATTACTTCGTTCAATAATTCCGTCTTTTAATAATTTCTCTATCTCTTCTCTAACTTTAGCTTTATGCATATATGGTATTGGGTATGTTTTAATCTTAAAATTACTTATATCTTTTACCTTTAATTTATGAACATAACTCTTAGCAAATCTCATCTCATTCGATATCAACCCTTCATAATCCTTTAACATATTCTTAACTTCACTCTCATAATCATTATTTACATTTAACTTTATTAATTCTATATTAAATAATTCATCATCACTCTCAACCTCATCATAAATATAATTATTTCCTTCTATATAAAACATTTCCTTCCCATTCCTAACAATCTCTGTATTTACTATTCCTTGTTCATTTATTTCTCCTATCTTACTCAATCTTTTATTTTCAAAATCTACCCATATATCATTTATACAAATCTTTTCTATTTGATAGTCTATTATTGCTTTCAACTTGTTTAAATAATCAGATCCAATTACAACATTCATCGTTAAGTTTGGAACTATTAAAAGTTGGAATATTATTGGTTTGTTGTTCAGTTCTAATGTAATACTAACCATTTTATTAACATCATATAGTTTCTTATTATTGGGACCTACTAACGTTACTTTATTTACCTGGATAATATTTTTATTTAATTCTGGGAATTTTTCTATAATATTTTGACTTATTAAAGATGCTTCAGATCCTGTGTCTATTAAAATTTTGAATTTTGTATCTCTAAATTTTGAATTTATGTAAATTAAATTTTGATTTTCTTTTATGATTACATTGTCATCTAGTTTAATGAATTCTCTGGGGTGTGTGTAATTATTGTTATAAATTTTGACTGTGTTGTTTGGCTTGCAAGTGTTTAAAAATTTTGTGTTTCATTGTTCTGTGTTTGTGTTTCAGGTGCTCGGTCTAATGATTGTGTACGTCTTGTGTTAAATGTACCATCATTACCTCTTGTATCATCACGTTCTTCAGATCTGCTTGTGCTTCTCTGACGTTGGAAATTTACCTGTTGTCTTGGAGGATTATAGTCATCTCTCGAAGAATGGTTTGGATTTTGCCGATTATTATAGCGGAAGTTATCATTGTTACGTGTGCCATTATTATAATTATTATTATTGTTCAAATTTTGATTGTAATTATTGTTATTATTATTTTGATTTCTTTGTGTATTGTTAGCACGATCAAAATTTCTATTATTATTGTTATTATATCTATTGTTCCAATTGTTGTTGTCTTGATATCTATTGTTTGAATTGCTATTATTATTATAACGAGCATTATTATTATAGTTATTATTTCTATTATTTGAATTAAAGTTATTTTGATTGTTTCGATTACTAAAATTATTGTTTTGCCGAAAATTATTATATTGCTGTTGATTTGGTTCATTTTGTCTATGAAAATTTTGAGAACTATTGTTAATATTATTATTACTTGAATTTTGATAATTTATACGTACATTGTTATTATTATTTTGACTTTGTCTTGGCATATTACGTTCTATCCTTGATAAATAAGCATACAATTGTTCCATGTTACCTATATTATGTATAGCTATTGTCTCTGCCACCTCAGGTTTAAATTGTCTTGCTATATATAAAACTAGTTCCTGCTCAGTGATCTTTGGTGTTAGATACTGTGCTGAAGAATAAAGTTTTAGAGCATAATTTGTCATGTTATTTGATAGTTTAGGATTAAATTTACCAAAATATAACTTTTCTCTGACCATTGCTTGTGCATTATCTCCCCAAAAATGTGTAATAAGTCTATTTTTAAATTGTTCAAAGCTACCTATATCGTTTTCTATCCCATTAAACCAAATTAAAGCTTCTGATTCTACGCTATCTCTTATTAGTTCCTTTATCTTCTCTAGTTGTCCTTCTTGATCTAAATTTCTTCCTTCTATTTCATTTATTTTCCTGGTAATAGATTTTATGAATACTGTAGGATGTAGTTTATGGATGTTCCCTGTGAATTTGTGTATTTTATTTTCTGCATGACATACTATTCTTGTTACCGTTTCACTTCCTTTATCTCTGGCTTCTTTTACTATCTGTATTTCCTTTTGTAGCTCCTTTATTTTCTCCTGAGTGAATGTTCTTTCTATTTCCATCACATCTTTGTTTCCCATTACACATGTCTGTACCTGATTTCTTACTTGTTCTATTTCTTGACTGTTCTTCATTACTTTTCTGTCAATTTTCTTGATTTCCTGCTCTTGGTTATCCAATTTCTCTTCTACAGCTATGGTTTTTATAACTACAGTAGCCAATTCTTGTTCATTCTTATCTATATCTCTTCGTAACTCTTCTCTCCATGTTTGAGTGTCTCTCTTGATCTCGTATTTTATGTCTTGCACCTTTTCATTTAATATTTTAACCATGTTCTCCATGTCTTCTTTTCGTTCTTTCTCCATCTGTCTTAATTCATCTCCTATTTGTTTTAAGTCTTCTTTTCTTGCATGTTCTAATTGATTTAAATCTTCTTCGATCTTTTGCATGTCTTCTTTTCGTCCTTGTATTATTGACTCTTGTAATCTTTTTCTGTCTTCTGCCTGTCTTTTTCTGTCTTCTTCTGCTTTCTTCATTTCTTCTTCTTGTCGTTTTCTGTCTTCTTCTTGTCGTTTTCTGTCTTCTTCTTGTCGTTTTCTATCTTCTTGTATCGTCTTCATCATATCTTGTAGCATTGCTTGCCATGCTGGTATTTCTCTGCTCTCTTGACTTGATACTGTTTCTTCTTCTGATGCTGTTTCTTCTCCTACCTGTTTTCCACTACGTAGATCCATCTTGTTTTATTGCGACCTAAGTAGCTTTGTTCAATTCCAAAATTTTGTTATTTTTATTTCCTGCTTTTTCAGGCCTTTCACGTTGGGAGCCAAATTAAAATGTATTGTTTTTGGTGGTATTATTTTTTATTATTTTATTTGATTTTTGTATTTGTTTGGGTGCCAATATCTAAGATTTTTTATAATATATTTTTTTTTTATTTATTATATGTTTATGTGAATGTTTACCCTAGCTTGCTCAGTTTTTTTTTTTTTTTTCTTTTTCTTTTAAGCATGAAAATCTCACCTCAGCAGTCAGTTCAGCAGGAATCAGCCTTATTCTATGCAAACAATAAACTAGGCAGATCTAAATGTGTGACACGAAATATTTATTCTTATAAATATGCAAATCATTAACAAATTCCTACAAATATGGTAAAAATGATATCTTTATCTATTTAACAATGAAAACTGTTTAAACCCCTATTCTTATTTACCTAATTATAGTAATAATACAGATTTTTATCAGTATCCTACCTTTACTGCAATCAGATAGGTATTAAATTTTTAATCTAACTGACTAATTTGTGTATAGGCAAACCTCTATACTTTTGTTGCAATAAAAGTTGCATACCTTCAACTTTCAGTTGCTTATTTTATGAGTTAATACTGTCAAATGTCAAATATAAAAATGGTGTTTAAAACAAAACAATTAATGTCTCTGATATTTCAAGTGAACTTACAGTTATTAATTATTGATATTTAATATTTTATATGGCCAAGTAAGTAATGAATTGTTTCTATTGTTTAAGTAAAATTTTTATTACGATATCGATTTTTTTATTTTAGCTAGCTAGCATTAATTTTGTGCACAATACCTTGTTGTCTCTAATATGATGCTGTTATGGCAAAATTTATGGGCTATGCCTCTTTCTTCGGCTGATTTTTGGAATAATCATGCTCACTGGAACACTGGATCTCTCTGATGCTGGAATTTTCTGGATCCTGGTTGTTACCCACTGGATTCTGATTTCCCTTGTTTAGGTTAGTTAACATGCACTATTTTATGTAAAATTTTGATTAAAATTTCTACTTTATATTCAAATTTATACTTTTAAATTCTCTTCTCATTTTAAACGACGCTACTCCTTCTAGAATTTTCTTCCCATCTCCTGTTGCTAACACAAATTTTATTGTTTTTCCTCTATAGTCAATTATTTTCACTATTTGATTTTGTGTGTTTATTTATGCTAAAGGTTCCATGCACTGTGGTTATGCTTTGCACTTTATTTTTTATTTTTCACTAATCACTATTAGTTCCTAATTCACTCTTAAAACTACTACAAATATTGTTTTTAATTCTTTATAAACTATTTACAATGTCATGATCTGGTTTAATTTCATAATAAAGTTATATTTTGTCCATATTTGTATTTAAATTTTATATAATGTATGTGTCACTTTAGCTATTGTTCTACTGTCAAATTCAATAATAAATTTTATAAATTTGAATTTCAGATGGATATTTCTCTATGGAAATTGCATATTGGATGGAATAGATGGTTTCATTTGAATCTCTGGAATTTTATCTTTCTTTTGATATGCCTTGCACTGGGTTTTGTGTTCGAATAAATGATTTCTGTGTCAAATTTAGTAACAAAGTATACCTATTTGGATATGTTTTGGTATGATATTTTAATTTATTTTATTTATCAACATTATTTGAGCCAATAGATATATGATTGAATGATTTACTATGTTTGTCTTTTCATGATTAATATAATTTATTTTGCCTGCTTTGCAATTCACGAAGAATTCAATACTTTGGTTCGCTTTGTAGCGTTTACATGCGATAACTTAAATAATAATTCTTTATAACATTTCATTCTATTGCAATTTATATCATAATAATTGCAATAAAATGGTAACTATTATGCCAAACCCAGCTAAACCTGATGAAAACGAATTAAAATTTAATAAATATCAAAATAGTGCGGAAGTATCATTTGTGATTTATGCAGATTTTGAATGTATTTTACAAGACGTGGATACTTGTTTAACCTCATGAGTCAATATCGTCCACTACAGTTATTCAACAACATATTCCTTGTGCTTTTGCTTATTACATATTTTGTACATATGATAATAGTTTAAACAAATGAGTATCTATAGAGGACAGGACGCATCAACAAAATTTATTTTATCACTTGTTGATAATATTAAGAATATCTATAATAACATTATTAAAAAACCGAAACCGATGCAACCTTTAACTACAGATGAACAAAGACCTCAAACCAATACAACAGTGTTACATTTGCAATAAACAATTAGGAAATGATAGAGTGCGTGACCATTGTCATTTAACTGGTAAATTTCGAGGAATGGTTCATAATAAATGTAATTTGCTATATCGTTTATCAAAATGTTTTCCAATATTTTTCCACAACTTTTCTGGTTATGACTGCCACCTTTTCGTTAAAGCATTAAGTATTATTGAAGGTAAAATTAATTTAATTCCTCAAAATGAAGAGTTGTCATTATCAAAGTGGATTCCCGTAAATGGGAATGGGGAATTTTCCGGGTAAATTTTTTCCACTTGTTAAGAGAAAAGGGGTTTTTCTTTATAAATATTTAAATTCGTGGGAACGACTAGATGAAACTGAGTTGCCACCATAGGTAAACTTTAGTAGTAAATTAACTAGTAACAGATGTTCAGACGAAAATTACGAGTATGTGAAAAAGTGTGGCAAACATTTAAATGTATAAATCTATGGGACTACTTAAAAATTTATTTAATAATCGGTGTATTATTATTAACAGATATTTTTCAAAATTTTCGAAAGGTTTGTTATAAGATATACTCTCTTGATCCAGCACAATATTATACTGCTTCAGGATTGGCTTGGGATGCTATGTTGAAATATACTAATATAAAATTAGAACTCTTAACAGATATTACAATGTACTCATTTATCAAGAGACATTAGAGATTAAACATTATCACTCAATTTTCGCATAGACATTCTTTAGCAAATAATAAATATATAGAAAATTACGATAAAACAAAACCGTCTTAATATTTAATGTATCTATATGTAAATAATTTGTATGGATGGGCAATGTCTCAAATCCTTCCACATGATGGATTTAGATGGGTAGAAAACGTTGAAAAATTAATATTATGAATATTTCAGATTCTTCTACTATTTGTTATATCTTTGAAGTTGACCTGGAATATCCTAAAGAGTTGCATGACTATCACAATGACTTACCATTTTGTGCAGAAAATAAAGTGAGTCCTAATTCAAAACATAAAAAGTTTATACCAGATTTAACCAACAAAAGGAGATATAATGTCTGTAACTTATTTGTGGTGCATTTTGACGATTCATAGTTTGTTTCTTTTGGGATTACACCACCTGTTGTAAATTAACAAAAAGCAGAAAACCAGAAGCATACAAATTAAATATTCAAAGTGTTTTAATAAGGCAGACCTACATAAAGTTTGCCCTAAAAAACCACATAACCACATTTATTTATCACACATATAATGTGTGATAAAATAATTGATATATTAACTAAATTTTCTCAGTGGTTTTTCAGTTTTATACAAAATTCTATAATATTATATGTCATATTCTAAAATATGTCTAAATAAAATAGTTATAATAAAATTTAAAAAAATGTTGATCCTCAACTCTTCTTCTGTAGATTGTTTGTAGGTACGATAAGAACTCTTTATATAAAAAGAAGTATTTTTGTCAGATTGACATTTTTAATTTAAATTATCATCGCATACACTGATCACTATGATATTATTAATTTTCCATTGGTAACATCTTTTTGGAGTAGAGGAAGCCATGTTTGATCTATGAATATTGTTTCTGATGAGATACAATTATCACCATTAAGTTTAATGAAAGCACTTTCTTTTAATTTTCTTTTAACCCATTTTTCTTCTTTTTGTAAGACTTAAGCCTGTGGCCAATCAACTCGGTGACCGTTATCCCATACATGTTTTACTAATGTAGACCTATCAACTTGGTAATCCTTAACATAATTTTTATGTTCGCGGTTCCTTATTTGTAATAGTCTATGGACTATTTGATCATTATTAATTGGTTTTGTTTTAGTAAGTATTGATCTTCAAGTATTTTTCGTTTTAAAATCATTACCAAGCCTTTTAAGTCTTTCAGGGATCTCTGCAATATAAGGAATTGTAATGGTTGTTATTGGATTTTCTCTATTTATTCTGGGAATATTATTATTTTGCCTATTTCCAATTTTTATAAATGTTTCCTCAACAAAATCATTTGGATAATTATTTTTCTCTAAGATATTCTTAATAACGTCTTTTTCTTTATTGAAAATATCTGAGGTTGATGATTTTAATTTTGCTCTCTCATATAAACATTTAACTATACCTCTTTTGATACTTATGTGATGATTAGAATTAAAGTTTAGATATCTATTTGTATTGGTCTTTTTTATATATAAATTAGTTTCAAAATTTGATTGTGATTTAGTTATTAATACGTCTAAAAATGGTAGTTTATTATCATTTTCAATATTTTAAATCCTTTATCAGGTAATACACTCATTTATAAAAAATACACCTCATTTTCTAGAAAAACCAAAAACTATCCAACTTAATTCTAATGATTTATTAGTAAGCTTCGATGTAGTGAGTTTATTTACAAATGTCCCTGTTGATAGAACAATATCTATTGTTAAGGAAAGATTAGAAGATGATAATACTTTAAACAATAGGACCAAACTAAACATGAATACCATTATGGAATTACTAACACTGCATAAAAACTACCTATTTTCAATTACAAAATGATTTTTTTCAATAATATTTTGGAATGGCTATGGGATCATCACTATCTCCAATAATGAGCAATATTTTTATGGAATATTTTGAAGAAACTTATGTTAAAAATTATGTTAATAAACCAAAAATATGGTGGAGATATGTAGATGACATATTTTCAATATGGTCCCATAACTATGATAATTTAAATGATTTTCTAAATTTTCTTAACAGCAAAGGAACAACTATAAAATTTATAATAGAAATTGAAAATGATAATAAACTACCATTTTTAGACGTATTAATAACTAAATCACAATCAAATTTTAAAACTAATTTATATAGAAAAAAGACCAATACAAATAGATATCTAAACTTTAATTCTAATCATCACATAAGTATCAAAAGAAGTATAGTTAAATGTTTATATGACAGAGTAAAATTAATATCATCAACTTCAGATATTTTCAATAAAGAAAAAGATGTTATTAGAATATCATAGAGAAAAATAATTATCCAAATGGTTTTGTTGAGAAAACATTTATAAAAATTGAAAATATGCAAAATAATAATATTCCCAAAATAAATAGAGAAAATCCAATAACAACCATTAGAATTCCTTATATTGCAGAGATCTCTGAAAGGCTTAAAAGGCTTGGTAATGATTTTAAAACGAAAAATACTTTAAGATCAATACTTACTAAAACAAAACCAATTAATAATGATCAAAATACAAAAAATTGTATTTACCAGATTCCTTGTGAATGTGGTAGTGTGAGAGTGTAATAGTGCTAGCCATGATATTTTCGTGATATTAAACTTAAAATCTTCATTCGTTGCCTTTACAACGTCATCGTTTTATCCAGCTCTTGTTAGTACTAATTCATGTTTTGCATTTTGCATTAGAAATTTTCTTATAATCTTCTGCAAATCCTAACAGCTTGCGGAAAGGTACACAAAAATTGAAGTGTCCATTTGAGAGCTCTATAACTGTTGTTATTTAAATTCCATTCTGCATTAAGAATAGAAAGGTTCATTGTAATTTAATGAAACATAATTTTTCATAGATGTAGTTATTCCTGCATTACGACAATAATCAATTTCTATACTATTTAATTCATAATGAATTCTATTAAACATAAATGCCACGCAGTTATTACTAAGTTGTAAAGTATTATCGACAGCCCCTTGTTTATTAAGCAGTATTCTTTCAATGTAGATAAAACTTTGAGATGGAAAAACAACTAAATCTTGATTTTGGATTCAAATTCGAATCGTGTCACTAGGATTATAAGATTCTACAAATGGCGAATATGTATGATAATCTATCTTCGTTATAGTTTCATCAATACGAGGCGATTCGGAAATATTTAAGAAGTCTCTCATGTTATCGTAAAGTTAATCCTAATGACTTTAAAAATTATTTATTTTCACTTGTTAAGAAAGCAGTATGTTCAGGTCTTTTTTTGTTGATGTTCTTGTTTTT
Source organism: Pogonocherus hispidulus (assembly GCA_963924545.1). Lineage (NCBI taxonomy): Eukaryota > Metazoa > Arthropoda > Insecta > Coleoptera > Cerambycidae > Pogonocherus > Pogonocherus hispidulus. The sequence goes on from OZ004699.1 coordinate 47,189,333, forward strand.
GTCCTCGATGAAAATAATGGTGTTGACCTGTTCAAGTAAAAATCAGAACTACTACGTATTTATCTATGTTCGTATTGTTAAATATTAACATTTTAACACAAAGGTTCTTTATCTACTGAAGAATATTTTCTCTAAAGCATCTTTTATATATTTTACTATTGAAATATATGAATATGTATTATGCACGTGACCATAGATGGTAACCTTATGGTAATTTTTTCATTTCGAAAGTAAACCATATTTCCGTCCTGATCAACTAACTTAATATTAACTGAATATATATTATTAGTATTTACAGGTAAATAAATTATATTCGTAGGAACTTAATTTATTTTATATCCTGGTAAAAAATCTGGTGAGAATTCATGTCTTTATCAAATACACAGGTTGGGTTGACTTAACCTCGGTTTTAAGAGTATTAGTATTTGCACGTAGGACTAATGACATCTTACTATTCATTTGCTTTAAATAATTTACAATGTATCTGGTGATATCATCAATTTCATATGACCCTTCTAGTAATTCGACGGTTTCATTTTCAATGTGAAACAAGTTATTAGTTTTTTTAATGTTAGGAATCGAATTATATGTAAACAAACTAATTAAACCACGTTCATGAAGTCTATATAATTCTATAGGAGGAAAATGATCAACACTTAATGTAGACTCGTTTCCAGAGAAATTAAGTATTACTGACATGTTGAAGGTTATAGTAATACTAAGAAATATATGTATGTCTTTCTTTATAATAAACACTCATATAAAAAATTTTTAAACAAATGTCCACATATTTCAGTACCATATTTTTGATATCTTTCATAATTATATTTAATATTGGGGCCTCAATAATTAATCACTTCTCGAGGAGGTCGAAGATTACCATAACTATAGAAATACATAATGCTCTTATTTTTTTTTTAATATGCCACCCAGTGAGTTCCTGGTCCGTCTGATTTATCTAAATTTATTATTCCACATTCTGTTTGATAAACTCTTGTTGGCAATTTATATAACATAAAGACTCGTCTGAAATTAGGAATATTTTTTGCGAATTGGTGTAAATCGAGTTCGTTAAGAATTCTTCTAGGCAGCATGCTTACGAGTTTTTTGGTTTCAAAAACAGACCTAACGCTTTTCTATACAGTTTTAGGTAAAGTCCTTTTCCAAGTGCTATTGCTTCCATTATTTTATTATGTCGTTCACTTTCAGTTAATTGTTTTTGTGCTGGTTTAGCTTCGCCTATAGCCTTTGTGATTCCGGCGGCGCCCCCGCTTAATGCTCCAAGAGCAGACAAACCAGCGAACAAAGGTACTAAGAAGGGAAGTACACCACCAGTTTTTGGAATAGGAATCACTCTCGTTAATGGTTCTTTAGCCAGTTTTCCTGTAACATTTTTTTCGCTTCTGCCAAAGCTATCTTGATAGCACCATCTATATGTTGCCTGGTTTTTTAGCGTTTACAGCAGATTTAGCTTTCGACATCATATGACGCAATACGTTCTGTTTCCTGTTTCTCTTCTTTTTTAACATACGTTTGTTAACATCTTTCTTGTTTTTTTTTATTCCCATTCCTAATGCCTTAGATTCCTAATGCCTTAGATTTCATGGCATTCGTTATAAACCAAACATTTACTCGTTCACCTAATTTAGAATATTTTGCTCGCGCTTTATTTAACTCGTTGCCAAGCAGATTCGGCAAGTCTAAGATCAGTTAGATTTCTTGTTTTTAGATCTTTGGATTATTGTGAATAAGCAATATCGTGTTCACGACATGCGCTGTCGAGGGGATTTATACCAGTTTGTCCTTTAGATAATCGCTTCGCTAATTTTGTACCAGGTCCCTGAGTATTTAATAATCCTCCCCCTTGAACAGCTGAACACCGATTAGTTAGATTGTTTTTATATTGTAATATTTTATAACCAGATGTAGTGTATATGTTCGTAAGCACTAAACTATTACATTTTTTTTTATTTAAGCAGACTGTTATATATGATACCGCTCAATTGACATAATGGAACTGATTCGTCAGCATGATGAATTACCAGTTAAAAATGTTAATTTCAATAAGAATGTTGTAATTTCATTCAAACACAGTAAATTATTACCTTACAGTATACGGGCGCTTATAGTAGGTCCGTAAAATTGTGAACGTACTTATTACTTTGCTTGAGCATCCCAACGGATTAAAATTTGAAAATGTTTATGTTTACTCTAAATCTTTAAATCAACCTAAATATGAATATCTTAAAAAATTGTTAACTGGAATAAAAGGTATAGGATATTATACCTTTTCCGAAAATAAGACTGTAATTGCACCGAACGAAGCAAAGGTGAACTATATATTTGTATTTGATGATATCGCTTGTGAAAAGCATATTCGATCATACTTTTGTATGGGCCGTCACAAAAACATTGACAGCTTTTATCTTGGACAAACATACTCGCATATTCCTAAGCATTTAATACGGGATAATGCCAATTTTATAATTATTTTTAAACAAGATCATTTAAATTTGAAACACATATATGATGATCACGTGAATACAGATGTCATTTGAACAGTTTAAACTGTAACGAAGTTACCTTTTTACAGTTTGGATTTATTATTTTCAGTAATATTAGTTTCAGTCAAAATATATTGTAGGTGAGCTCCGTAGCCCTGTACAAAGTCTACCGACTTTACACCCGGAAGATCCGAGTTCGATCCTCGGCCGGGTCAAGTTTTTTTATATTACCGCCGTTGTTTATAACATTCAACCAATATAGTATTTAATTGTTAAAATAATTAAAGCCGAGTATAAAGTAGAAAAGTCACTTACAAGTATTCCTTCAATAACAGTAGGTGTGAAATGACAGAGCAAATGGAGCGGAGCCTTGTATGCTATGCTGCGCTGGCAAAAAGCAGTGGATGACATCATATTGCGCATGACTAATAGACCATCTGACGGTGAATGAACACCTGGCGTCTAGACAGTATCCGGTTTGAGAGTATGATGCAATATTTAAAAATATCTGACGACGGTATTTTAAAAAAGCTGATGGCGATGAAAAAATGTGGGAATAGCCGTTACATGTAGTTCTCACAATCTGCAAATAAAACACCTGACGTCTAGAGATCATCCGGTTTCATAGTATGATGCAATATTTAAAAATATCTGACGACGGTATTTTGAAAAAGCTGACGGCGATAAAAAATGTGGGAATAGCCGTTAGAAGTAGTTCTCACAATCTGCAAATAAAACACCTGACGTCTAGAGATCATCCGGTTTCATAGTATGATGTAATATTTAACAATATCTGACGACGGTATTTTAAAAAAAGCTGACGCCGATAAAAATTAATTTAATACTCCGCGTCAGCAATAAAAAAAAATATTAAGTGATAATACATATGAATGACATGCTTCTGTTTAAATAATATCTAATCCTCCTATTCTCTATAAGAAGCAATATACATAGTAATAATATACCACTTATTCCCCACACAAGTCATCTAGAATCAAATATATCATAATATAAACAGTAGTAATATACTCGTGAGCATGATGTAATAACTAAAAAACTGACTTGTTGATAAGGGGATAAGAGGGGAGCTACCCGTAGCTCCCAGGAGTTGAAACACGTTTCAAGAGGTTAACGAACGCTACAAACAGACAGGTCTAAAATTGTTTGAATGATCTTGAATGCTTGGTCCATTATTGATTATTAAAGGGTATAGTATAAGGTACAGAGCATGTAAAACACATTCAACCGCATCAAAAACATTTATTATTAAGAGATATGAATGATATGCTTCTGTTTAAATACTTAATCCTATAAGAAGTAATATACATAGTAATAATATACCATTATCCACACCAGTCATCTGTAATCAAGACATATGAACAGTACTAATATACCGCCTCCTTTCCCACACGACTCGTAGGCATGATGTAATATCTAAATATAAAATATGAATATCTGGTTTCAATAACTTGTCGAGACAAGTTGGTGTGACTCACTGAACATCTGGCGTCTAGACAGTATCCGGTTTCATAGTATGATGCAATATCTAAAATAACCGACTTGTCGAGACAAGTTGGTATTACTCATCGAACACCTGGCGTCTAGACAGTATCCGGTTTCAGAGTATGATGCAATAGCTAGAAATACGAGTTCGGGTGAAGTCGGCTAACATCGGAAGAAGCAGCCATTTGATTGGTTCAAATCCAGATTAGCCCCGCCCCCCTTTCATATACTATAAAAGTAAATACTCGGATGCTTTGTATGTAGTCTTATCAGTTACAATGAAGTGTGAACATTGCGGAAAAGTTTTCTCTTGCAAACGTAATCTAGTGCGACATATTCGCGACTACTGCCCCGTTCTTCATAAAAAAAGGAAAAATGATAATGTGCCTTCTACATCTGCAATAAAGAAACAAAAATACGATATACCATCTTCTGGTGATATTAATGAGACAATTCCAGCGGTCTGTGAACATTGTGGCAAATTGTTTTCTTACAAACGCAGTCTAGTGCTACATATTCGTGATTACTGTCCCATCCTACATAGTGATAGAAAAAGAAAATGTGATAATGTGCCTTCTACATCTGCTCCAAAGAAACAAAAGTATGACGTACCATCTTCCAGTGATGTTAATACAGCGAACTCAATACTCTGTGAACGTTGTGGAAAAATATTTTCAAAACCTTCCAACCTCCGAAAACATAATCAAAACTCCTACTGTGCGGGGACTAATGTGGCCGATAGGAAAAAAATTGATCGATCAATTGAGAAAAGTGCCGGAAACGGAGTTGAAAAACTTTCTAGCGGGTTTAAGAACAGGATCGCTAGTTACCGTTTTACTAGTCCTAGAACACATATCGATTACAATAATTTCTTTGAAGAAGTAAAACCGAAAGTGTTTGATAGAATCAATGAATATTTGCAAAACTATCGTGCTCTCAAAGTTAATTTCGAAGTATTCGGTTTTTATGTTGTACCCGAAAAGGAGATGTCCGATATCAAGTCATTTAATACTAAGAACAAGGTGATAACCCCTTCATCAGATCTTCAGCAGATTTTCGAAGATTTTATGAAAGAGATGACTTCACAAGCCTCCTCATTTGAGGAACGGGACTCTGGATGGGCTTTAAAACAAATAATGTTTCTGGATGTGAACATAAATAAATTTACACCACTATCAGCCTCTTCATATATTAAGCTGCCTAGAAGCATCGAGGCTAGAAAAGCTGTTTTAAATATTCAAAACACAGATAGGGCCTGCTTTGCTTGGTCCATTATTGCAGCCATATTTCGTGCACAAGGGAATCCTCATAGTACCAGTTCATATCCCCACTACAGCACACTGCTAAACTTTAATGGTTTGAAATTCCCCATGAGCCTGAAGGATATATCTAAATTTGAAAAACTGAATAACATCTCTGTGAACGTGTTTGGACTAGAATCGGAATTTAAAGATAGAAAAATGGTAACAGAGGTGGTAGGACCCTTACATTTCACTTCAAACAGACAAGGTACACATGTTAATTTGTTGCTAGTATCTGACAATTCTGGCAACAACCACTACTGCCTCATAACAGATATGTCAAGATTAGTTTCGAAACAAAAATCTAAACATGATGCTAGAATACATATTTGCGATGGATGTCTACAGGCCTTTAAGAAGGTTGAACAGCTAAAACAACATGAGAAAAATGACTGCAATCATATATACACAAAAATACCAACCACCCAGTTGAAGATCAATAAGTATGGTGAAAGTATACCTGAGAATATCCTTAAGTTTGTTAATTTTGAAAGACAATTATCGGTTCCATTCGTAATCTATGCAGATTTCGAGAGTTTGCTAAAACCAATTCATCATAATGAACCTAATGACAATAAATCATTTACAGTGAAAACCTGTGAGCACGAGCCATACTCTTTCGCTTTCTACGTAAAGTGTAATTTTGATGACAAGTTATCGAGATTCGTATCATATCGGGGACCAAATGCCGCTCAAATATTTATTGAAAAATTGGACAAAATAACTTTGGTCTTGTATAACAACCACCTCAAAAATGTTAGAGACATGCTACCGCTGTCTGAAGAAGAAAAAAACACTTACAGAAATGCTGATAACTGCCATATCTGCACAAAGCCTTTCAAGACTGAAGACGTAAAGGTTCGTGATCACTGCCATTTAACAGGACACTTTCGTGGTGCTGCCCACTCTGTATGCAATTTAAACTACAAAGTGCCAAAGTTCATACCAGTTTTCTTCCACTGTCTCAGTAATTATGATGGACACCTCTTTCTGTCGAAGCTAACATCTAAAAAGGAAAGTGTTTCTGTGATAGCGCAAACCAAGGAGAAATACATCTCATTCTCCAAATCAATTCTGGTTGAAAAATCTTCAGATCCAAAAGTACCAGACACATATTTGAAGCTAAAGTTTGTTGACTCGTTTCGCTTTCCCCTTCCTCCACATAGACCTCCCACATCAGTAATACAAGAAAAACACCTTAATTAATCTTCTCGTAAATAGCAATATACCGCCCCTTCGACCACATATACCTCCCACATCAGTAATCCAAGAAAAAAAGAACTTATTACATACTAAAGACAATACATACGTGTAAAATGATTGTTCTTTTACATAATCACATAATAATAATATACAGCTCCTTCCTCCACATAGTCCATCCTAGTCAGCAATGCAATAAAATCTTCAATAAATTCCCAAGCAAATGAAAACGTTACCAAAATTGTCACCAGAACCGCCACGTTGTTACATGGTGTATATGCGAAAGGAGTTAATGGTCTACACATATTTGTGGAGGCGGGATACAGAAGGTGTAGAAAAAGATGTAAAACACTCAGTATATAAATATATTACATAATTTCATCCTCTCTTTAAAAAACAGAGGAGCAAACCAAAATTCAAACAAAACAGACAGAATAAACTATATATTGGTTGACGGAGGCCATAAAGCAACACATGCTGAAATCAATTTCAATTCAACTAACGTATTTCCCTAAAACATTATTTACCTAAGTCGGGCTATTAAACCAATACGCTCGTTACAAAAGCCCTAGTGTAGATCCTACCAACTTTTTAACTATGAATTTATTTTTTTCCACCTTGATAATGGATTCTACGCTGAATCTTCTCGTAAATAGCAATATAACACCCTTCGTCCACATATACCTCCCACATCAGTAATGCAAGAAAGACACATTAATCTTCTCGTCAATAACAATATACAGCTCCTTCTTCCACATAGACCACCCGAGTCAGCAATGCAATAAAAAAACACTTATTACGTTCTGAAGGCGATAAATATACTTATATAAATGCTTCTCTTTAAATAATACCTAACCCCCTTACTCTCACACCAAAGCGATAGGCTAGAAGTAATACTGCTGGTAGTAATATACCGCTCTCTTCCTCCACATAGGTCTCGCGAGTTAGTAATATAACAAAACAATACGTATTAAGGCGCTATAAATACACGTAAATGATAATAATGTCACCCTAAATCCCTTATTCTTACACCAAAGCGATAGGGTAGAAGGAATATTGCTGTAACAATATAATAATACATAACCCACATAACATTCGCACATCCATAGTAGTCAAGGAGTAATATGTATAGTAATAAGATACCGCCCCATCCTATATATAAGGCGCAAACATCTAAGAAGTTATAAATGTTATTTTTAGCCACATGAGAAAATCGTTGCATCGAAAAGCCCCGGGGAATATAAAAAAATCATAGGTCTAGATGTGGTCAGATTTCACACTATCTATTGACTTAAAATACCTACACGTGTATTTAGGAGATAACGCTCGGTATATAGGTACATAGTAGGTACAACTACAGCAGTCTCGGAGAAATATAATAATACTCGTTCTCAAGGCTTCGTAAAAAGGTGCTATTTAAGCGAAAACTACGAGTTAAAACAAATTTTAAGGGAATGTTTAGGTATAAGAATAATCGTTTCAGAATTTCTAAAACATCAGTGCACTTGTTTATATGTGTATCTAAACTAGTAATTTAAACTATAAATCACAAAAATTACTACAGAACCACACGTCGCGAGATTCGATCACCCCGGGACAGCTATACGGCCTCGACAAGCTGTAAATGTTATGATTATCAGAAAAATCAAACCCCATTCAAGAGCTATATGAATAAAGTATGGTTTTATATCGCCCAGTATATACAAAATATAAAACGCAAGTAACATTAAGAAAAAATGAGAGCATACCCCACATATCGCAAAATAAAACATACCTAGTGTTATTAAAATCTGGCGTAAATAAATATTAATTTCTGCAGATCCCCGACATGTAAAATTTCGTGTCTTATCTGTTTATAAGAAGGCCCCCACTATATTTCTATCGAGTAAGGATTTTCCAGAGTATCTTGCAAAAAAGCAAAGGGATATTTGATTAGGTTATCAGTGCATCTATCATTTAATCAGATCTGTACAAATTATTGACATTGCATGAATTAGATATTTCACGTATTTATCATTAAGAACATGCTAATGAATTTTCAGGACTTTATCAAAATAAAAAGATAGCTGTCAGCAAATATTATAAAAAAATTGTCGTCAAGATTAACCAGACAGTAAACCGATCTGAATCGTGTGTACATCCGGTTGCGCAGTGTCACAAGGGTATATATTACTGCAGGTCAACACCCTGTATAGCGATTGTCTATAGAAAACAGATAGGTATTATAATAGAAAGCAGATATTATAACGCAAATAGCTGCCAATGCAGATTCTGGTCAACACCCAGTACAGCACATTTAAGACTAAATAAACAAGTGAGAATAATATCATAATGTATCCGTATAAGGAAGTATTAATTAACTGACTCTGTAAATATGTTATTCTAATACGAAAAACCTGGTAGGTCCCAAGTACATTTGCAATTTCAGATTATGTAGAAACATGTGATATGCTTTCGCAATGTCACAAGGGTATATATTACTGCAGGTCAACACCCTGTATCGCGATTGTCTATAGAAAATAGATAGGTATTATAATAGAAAGCAGATATTATAACGCAAACAGCTGCCAGTGCAGATTCTGGTCAACACCCAGTACAACATATTTAAGATTAAATAAACAAGTGAGAATATTATCATAATGTACCCGTATAAGGAAGTATTAATTAACTGACTCGGTAAATATGTTATTCTAATACGAAAAAAACCTGGTAGGTCCCAAGTACATTTGCAAATTCAGATTATGTAGAAACATGTTATACACAGGGGTTTTTATAAATACAGCTATATAGAAATTATACCAACCGAATTTAACAATTTACCGAGTTTATCTACATTAATCTAAAATATAAAAGTGCAGTATAAAGTTATTGAAAGTGTTTGATCTTCATGAGATTTCATAGTATAAAAATATATGTATAATGTCTAACCTACAAAATAGAGATAACTAACCAACAAATCTAAAAGGTATACCTTCTAACGAAATTGGGGTAGATATTAGATAACAGGTGAAATAAATTGGGATAAATAAAAGAGTACAAGCATACTACGAATTTACCATTTGCTGTAACTTATCTAAAGGGCAAGCATAACACATACCTGCAAATTTTGTAACAAAACATTTTCTTAGATTAACAGTCTAAGTCGTCATAATAATATACATAGACAAATCTTTGAAATGAAATTTATGCCATAGCAAGATGGATACTCATTGATTTGCAATCATTATACATGGGATTCTAGGGTATTCTTTAAATAATCCTTACCACTTAGATGAACCGGCTACCAGTAGATGTGTCTCCATCTTGCTGTAATTGGCTGCATTTAATTGCATTCACGAGTCACCAAATCCATAACCACTCGGATTTTTATCATGAATTCTTATCCCCACCCTAGAGAAATGGATAATTTTCTTCATCAGCTTCATCGCACTCACAATCTCGTGACATGTAGAAACTAAAATTCGTTTACATTTTCTTTCTCCTCAATTTTGGTAAATCGATTATGTCTCTGGTACCGGTACCGGTATACCGGTCATACCGTACTTATAACTTTCTATGTCCCTTCTCCCAATAACCTCATTGTTTTGACAAAAACTTTAACATTATGTAACAAGAATAACCCATTACTGTTTGCTTTTAGTAGTAGTTCGAGCTATAATTTCAATATGTCGACGTCATTATATGTATATGTATATGTATATGTACATGTAAAGTATTCAATAGTCATTGGAGTTCGTTCAAGAGTTTATCTTTAATAATTTTACCATCTTTATCAGGCAGTCTAACACGTACTTCCATAGTTAATATACTCAATTAAATGAGGAACTATTAACTATAACAATATCTCTGCTTTGTAGGCACTATCCTCATCACTTAGATACCCGGCTACCAGTAGATGTGTCTCCATCTGGCTGTAATTGGTCGCATTTAATTGTATTCACGTGCCACCAAATCCATTACCACTCGGATTTTTCTAATGAATTCTTATCCCCCACCCTAGAGATGATTTGATTTTAATAAATAAAACAGAATATATTTAATTTGGTTTTTATTTCATCATAAAGCTAAGACATTATAAAATGTCCATACAGATAATACACATTAGATAAAGCACACATACATATATTCTTTGAATGATATAAACATTTAGGTGGAGAATGCTTCAAGCGGGGTTCTTCTTCAAATTCTATAATAATTGGTTTTGACGAAAAACGCCGAAGATATTCAGCCTTCTCTCTTCCTTTAACATAAATCTGTTCTGCTTTTGAAGTCAAATACTCAATAATGTTGTTAAATTTGTGTAGTTGTGTAAAACCCTCTTCCCACTGAATGCAGTGATGATGTTTAGTTACCCAATTAGCTTCTTCTTGAAATTCTGATGGAAGTACGTCAAATGAAAAAGGTGGTTTAAAAATATAATGACATATGCGTTCACCATCAAATGACTTGAAACAAAAAAACCTTGAAGCCTTGTACATCTAAGATTATTGGCATATTTTCAAATTTGTTAGCTTCTTCAGTACAACACTTTTCAAACTATACAATTCTATTGCTTTTCTTAATTGTTTCAATTTTTTTCCTGTGTTCTTGCAGGGTCTGAATAATATATTCAGATATCATTATCAACTGAATTTATTATTTATGTTACTGAGTTTATGTATACTAGACCTGTCTAACAATTTTTACCGTTGGATTATATCGAAACGGTACTTATAAGTATCGGTACCTATATGGTACCGGTATACCGGTCTACCGGTTACACTGGTACCGGTATACCGGTCTACCAGTTACACTGGCACCGGTATACCGGTTACACTGGTACCGGTATACCGGTCTACCGGTTAGACTGGTACCGGTATACCGGTAACACGGTACCGCTATACCGGTCATACCGGTATTAGTATCGGTACCTACACTAGTAACAGCAGGATAGGCCATACAGGCTCAATTATCATATGATGTCATAAAATAAATAAGGCCCCAGTTAGGTCAGGTTAGGTGTTCCGGAAAGATCTAACCTGACCTAACAACGGGGGGCCGTTATTTATTTTATGACATCATATGATAGCTGAACCTGTATGGCCTATCCTGCTGTTACCAGTGTAGGTACCGATACTAATACCGGTATGACCGGTGTAGCGGTACCGTGTTACCGGTATACCGGTACCAGTCTAACCGGTAGACCGGTATACCGGTACCAGTGTAACCGGTATACCGGTGCCAGTGTAACTGGTAGACCGGTATACCGGTACCAGTGTAACCGGTAGACCGGTATACCGGTACCATATAGGTACCGATACTTATAAGTACCGTTTCGATATAATCCAACGGTAAAAATTGTTAGACAGGTCTAGTATACATAAACTCAGTAACATAAATAATAAATTCAGTTGATAATGATATCTGAATATATTATTCAGACCCTGCAAGAACACAGGAAAAAAATTGAAACAATTAAGAAAAGCAATAGAATTGTATAGTTTGAAAAGTGTTGTACTGAAGAAGCTAACAAATTTGAAAATATGCCAATAATCTTAGATGTACAAGGCTTCAAGGTTTTTTTGTTTCAAGTCATTTGATGGTGAACGCATATGTCATTATATTTTTAAACCACCTTTTTCATTTGACGTACTTCCATCAGAATTTCAAGAAGAAGCTAATTGGGTAACTAAACATCATCACTGCATTCAGTGGGAAGAGGGTTTTACACAACTACACAAATTTAACAACATTATTGAGTATTTGACTTCAAAAGCAGAACAGATTTATGTTAAAGGAAGAGAGAAGGCTGAATATCTTCGGCGTTTTTCGTCAAAACCAATTATTATAGAATTTGAAGAAGAACCCCGCTTGAAGCATTCTCCACCTAAATGTTTATATCATTCAAAGAATATATGTATGCGTGCTTTATCTAATGTGTATTATCTGTATGGACATTTTATAATGTCTTAGCTTTATGATGAAATAAAAACCAAATTAAATATATTCTGTTTTATTTATTAAAATCAAATCATCTCTAGGGTGGGGGATAAGAATTCATTAGAAAAATCCGAGTGGTAATGGATTTGGTGGCACGTGAATACAATTAAATGCGACCAATTACAGCCAGATGGAGACACATCTACTGGTAGCCGGGTATCTAAGTGATGAGGATAGTGCCTACAAAGCAGAGATATTGTTATAGTTAATAGTTCCTCATTTAATTGAGTATATTAACTATGGAAGTACGTGTTAGACTGCCTGATAAAGATGGTAAAATTATTAAAGATAAACTCTTGAACGAACTCCAATGACTATTGAATACTTTACATGTACATATACATATACATATACATATAATGACGTCGACATATTGAAATTATAGCTCGAACTACTACTAAAAGCAAACAGTAATGGGTTATTCTTGTTACATAATGTTAAAGTTTTTGTCAAAACAATGAGGTTATTGGGAGAAGGGACATAGAAAGTTATAAGTACGGTATGACCGGTATACCGGTACCGGTACCAGAGACATAATCGATTTACCAAAATTGAGGAGAAAGAAAATGTAAACGAATTTTAGTTTCTACATGTCACGAGATTGTGAGTGCGATGAAGCTGATGAAGAAAATTATCCATTTCTCTAGGGTGGGGATAAGAATTCATGATAAAAATCCGAGTGGTTATGGATTTGGTGACTCGTGAATGCAATTAAATGCAGCCAATTACAGCAAGATGGAGACACATCTACTGGTAGCCGGTTCATCTAAGTGGTAAGGATTATTTAAAGAATACCCTAGAATCCCATGTATAATGATTGCAAATCAATGAGTATCCATCTTGCTATGGCATAAATTTCATTTCAAAGATTTGTCTATGTATATTATTATGACGACTTAGACTGTTAATCTAAGAAAATGTTTTGTTACAAAATTTGCAGGTATGTGTTATGCTTGCCCTTTAGATAAGTTACAGCAAATGGTAAATTCGTAGTATGCTTGTACTCTTTTATTTATCCCAATTTATTTCACCTGTTATCTAATATCTACCCCAATTTCGTTAGAAGGTATACCTTTTAGATTTGTTGGTTAGTTATCTCTATTTTGTAGGTTAGACATTATACATATATTTTTATACTATGAAATCTCATGAAGATCAAACACTTTCAATAACTTTATACTGCACTTTTATATTTTAGATTAATGTAGATAAACTCGGTAAATTGTTAAATTCGGTTGGTATAATTTCTATATAGCTGTATTTATAAAAACCCCTGTGTATAACATGTTTCTACATAATCTGAATTTGCAAATGTACTTGGGACCTACCAGGTTTTTTTCGTATTAGAATAACATATTTACCGAGTCAGTTAATTAATACTTCCTTATACGGGTACATTATGATAATATTCTCACTTGTTTATTTAATCTTAAATATGTTGTACTGGGTGTTGACCAGAATCTGCACTGGCAGCTGTTTGCGTTATAATATCTGCTTTCTATTATAATACCTATCTATTTTCTATAGACAATCGCGATACAGGGTGTTGACCTGCAGTAATATATACCCTTGTGACATTGCGAAAGCATATCACATGTTTCTACATAATCTGAAATTGCAAATGTACTTGGGACCTACCAGGTTTTTCGTATTAGAATAACATATTTACAGAGTCAGTTAATTAATACTTCCTTATACGGATACATTATGATATTATTCTCACTTGTTTATTTAGTCTTAAATGTGCTGTACTGGGTGTTGACCAGAATCTGCATTGGCAGCTATTTGCGTTATAATATCTGCTTTCTATTATAATACCTATCTGTTTTCTATAGACAATCGCTATACAGGGTGTTGACCTGCAGTAATATATACCCTTGTGACACTGCGCAACCGGATGTACACACGATTCAGATCGGTTTACTGTCTGGTTAATCTTGACGACAATTTTTTTATAATATTTGCTGACAGCTATCTTTTTATTTTGATAAAGTCCTGAAAATTCATTAGCATGTTCTTAATGATAAATACGTGAAATATCTAATTCATGCAATGTCAATAATTTGTACAGATCTGATTAAATGATAGATGCACTGATAACCTAATCAAATATCCCTTTGCTTTTTTGCAAGATACTCTGGAAAATCCTTACTCGATAGAAATATAGTGGGGGCCTTCTTATAAACAGATAAGACACGAAATTTTACATGTCGGGGATCTGCAGAAATTAATATTTATTTACGCCAGATTTTAATAACACTAGGTATGTTTTATTTTGCGATATGTGGGGTATGCTCTCATTTTTTCTTAATGTTACTTGCGTTTTATATTTTGTATATACTGGGCGATATAAAACCATACTTTATTCATATAGCTCTTGAATGGGGTTTGATTTTTCTGATAATCATAACATTTACAGCTTGTCGAGGCCGTATAGCTGTCCCGGGGTGATCGAATCTCGCGACGTGTGGTTCTGTAGTAATTTTTGTGATTTATAGTTTAAATTACTAGTTTAGATACACATATAAACAAGTGCACTGATGTTTTAGAAATTCTGAAACGATTATTCTTATACCTAAACATTCCCTTAAAATTTGTTTTAACTCGTAGTTTTCGCTTAAATAGCACCTTTTTACGAAGCCTTGAGAACGAGTATTATTATATTTCTCCGAGACTGCTGTAGTTGTACCTACTATGTACCTATATACCGAGCGTTATCTCCTAAATACACGTGTAGGTATTTTAAGTCAATAGATAGTGTGAAATCTGACCACATCTAGACCTATGATTTTTTTATATTCCCCGGGGCTTTTCGATGCAACGATTTTCTCATGTGGCTAAAAATAACATTTATAACTTCTTAGATGTTTGCGCCTTATATATAGGATGGGGCGGTATCTTATTACTATACATATTACTCCTTGACTACTATGGATGTGCGAATGTTATGTGGGTTATGTATTATTATATTGTTACAGCAATATTCCTTCTACCCTATCGCTTTGGTGTAAGAATAAGGGATTTAGGGTGACATTATTATCATTTACGTGTATTTATAGCGCCTTAATACGTATTGTTTTGTTATATTACTAACTCGCGAGACCTATGTGGAGGAAGAGAGCGGTATATTACTACCAGCAGTATTACTTCTAGCCTATCGCTTTGGTGTGAGAGTAAGGGGGTTAGGTATTATTTAAAGAGAAGCATTTATATAAGTATATTTATCGCCTTCAGAACGTAATAAGTGTTTTTTTATTGCATTGCTGACTCGGGTGGTCTATGTGGAAGAAGGAGCTGTATATTGTTATTGACGAGAAGATTAATGTGTCTTTCTTGCATTACTGATGTGGGAGGTATATGTGGACGAAGGGTGTTATATTGCTATTTACGAGAAGATTCAGCGTAGAATCCATTATCAAGGTGGAAAAAAATAAATTCATAGTTAAAAAGTTGGTAGGATCTACACTAGGGCTTTTGTAACGAGCGTATTGGTTTAATAGCCCGACTTAGGTAAATAATGTTTTAGGGAAATACGTTAGTTGAATTGAAATTGATTTCAGCATGTGTTGCTTTATGGCCTCCGTCAACCAATATATAGTTTATTCTGTCTGTTTTGTTTGAATTTTGGTTTGCTCCTCTGTTTTTTAAAGAGAGGATGAAATTATGTAATATATTTATATACTGAGTGTTTTACATCTTTTTCTACACCTTCTGTATCCCGCCTCCACAAATATGTGTAGACCATTAACTCCTTTCGCATATACACCATGTAACAACGTGGCGGTTCTGGTGACAATTTTGGTAACGTTTTCATTTGCTTGGGAATTTATTGAAGATTTTATTGCATTGCTGACTAGGATGGACTATGTGGAGGAAGGAGCTGTATATTATTATTATGTGATTATGTAAAAGAACAATCATTTTACACGTATGTATTGTCTTTAGTATGTAATAAGTTCTTTTTTTCTTGGATTACTGATGTGGGAGGTATATGTGGTCGAAGGGGCGGTATATTGCTATTTACGAGAAGATTAATTAAGGTGTTTTTCTTGTATTACTGATGTGGGAGGTCTATGTGGAGGAAGGGGAAAGCGAAACGAGTCAACAAACTTTAGCTTCAAATATGTGTCTGGTACTTTTGGATCTGAAGATTTTTCAACCAGAATTGATTTGGAGAATGAGATGTATTTCTCCTTGGTTTGCGCTATCACAGAAACACTTTCCTTTTTAGATGTTAGCTTCGACAGAAAGAGGTGTCCATCATAATTACTGAGACAGTGGAAGAAAACTGGTATGAACTTTGGCACTTTGTAGTTTAAATTGCATACAGAGTGGGCAGCACCACGAAAGTGTCCTGTTAAATGGCAGTGATCACGAACCTTTACGTCTTCAGTCTTGAAAGGCTTTGTGCAGATATGGCAGTTATCAGCATTTCTGTAAGTGTTTTTTTCTTCTTCAGACAGCGGTAGCATGTCTCTAACATTTTTGAGGTGGTTGTTATACAAGACCAAAGTTATTTTGTCCAATTTTTCAATAAATATTTGAGCGGCATTTGGTCCCCGATATGATACGAATCTCGATAACTTGTCATCAAAATTACACTTTACGTAGAAAGCGAAAGAGTATGGCTCGTGCTCACAGGTTTTCACTGTAAATGATTTATTGTCATTAGGTTCATTATGATGAATTGGTTTTAGCAAACTCTCGAAATCTGCATAGATTACGAATGGAACCGATAATTGTCTTTCAAAATTAACAAACTTAAGGATATTCTCAGGTATACTTTCACCATACTTATTGATCTTCAACTGGGTGGTTGGTATTTTTGTGTATATATGATTGCAGTCATTTTTCTCATGTTGTTTTAGCTGTTCAACCTTCTTAAAGGCCTGTAGACATCCATCGCAAATATGTATTCTAGCATCATGTTTAGATTTTTGTTTCGAAACTAATCTTGACATATCTGTTATGAGGCAGTAGTGGTTGTTGCCAGAATTGTCAGATACTAGCAACAAATTAACATGTGTACCTTGTCTGTTTGAAGTGAAATGTAAGGGTCCTACCACCTCTGTTACCATTTTTCTATCTTTAAATTCCGATTCTAGTCCAAACACGTTCACAGAGATGTTATTCAGTTTTTCAAATTTAGATATATCCTTCAGGCTCATGGGGAATTTCAAACCATTAAAGTTTAGCAGTGTGCTGTAGTGGGGATATGAACTGGTACTATGAGGATTCCCTTGTGCACGAAATATGGCTGCAATAATGGACCAAGCAAAGCAGGCCCTATCTGTGTTTTGAATATTTAAAACAGCTTTTCTAGCCTCGATGCTTCTAGGCAGCTTAATATATGAAGAGGCTGATAGTGGTGTAAATTTATTTATGTTCACATCCAGAAACATTATTTGTTTTAAAGCCCATC
The DNA here is from genome assembly GCA_963924545.1 of Pogonocherus hispidulus. NCBI lineage: Eukaryota > Metazoa > Arthropoda > Insecta > Coleoptera > Cerambycidae > Pogonocherus > Pogonocherus hispidulus. The sequence goes on from OZ004699.1 coordinate 47,207,242, forward strand.
CAGAGTCCCGTTCCTCAAATGAGGAGGCTTGTGAAGTCATCTCTTTCATAAAATCTTCGAAAATCTGCTGAAGATCTGATGAAGGGGTTATCACCTTGTTCTTAGTATTAAATGACTTGATATCGGACATCTCCTTTTCGGGTACAACATAAAAACCGAATACTTCGAAATTAACTTTGAGAGCACGATAGTTTTGCAAATATTCATTGATTCTATCAAACACTTTCGGTTTTACTTCTTCAAAGAAATTATTGTAATCGATATGTGTTCTAGGACTAGTAAAACGGTAACTAGCGATCCTGTTCTTAAACCCGCTAGAAAGTTTTTCAACTCCGTTTCCGGCACTTTTCTCAATTGATCGATCAATTTTTTTCCTATCGGCCACATTAGTCCCCGCACAGTAGGAGTTTTGATTATGTTTTCGGAGGTTGGAAGGTTTTGAAAATATTTTTCCACAACGTTCACAGAGTATTGAGTTCGCTGTATTAACATCACTGGAAGATGGTACGTCATACTTTTGTTTCTTTGGAGCAGATGTAGAAGGCACATTATCACATTTTCTTTTTCTATCACTATGTAGGATGGGACAGTAATCACGAATATGTAGCACTAGACTGCGTTTGTAAGAAAACAATTTGCCACAATGTTCACAGACCGCTGGAATTGTCTCATTAATATCACCAGAAGATGGTATATCGTATTTTTGTTTCTTTATTGCAGATGTAGAAGGCACATTATCATTTTTCCTTTTTTTATGAAGAACGGGGCAGTAGTCGCGAATATGTCGCACTAGATTACGTTTGCAAGAGAAAACTTTTCCGCAATGTTCACACTTCATTGTAACTGATAAGACTACATACAAAGCATCCGAGTATTTACTTTTATAGTATATGAAAGGGGGGCGGGGCTAATCTGGATTTGAACCAATCAAATGGCTGCTTCTTCCGATGTTAGCCGACTTCACCCGAACTCGTATTTCTAGCTATTGCATCATACTCTGAAACCGGATACTGTCTAGACGCCAGGTGTTCGATGAGTAATACCAACTTGTCTCGACAAGTCGGTTATTTTAGATATTGCATCATACTATGAAACCGGATACTGTCTAGACGCCAGATGTTCAGTGAGTCACACCAACTTGTCTCGACAAGTTATTGAAACCAGATATTCATATTTTATATTTAGATATTACATCATGCCTACGAGTCGTGTGGGAAAGGAGGCGGTATATTAGTACTGTTCATATGTCTTGATTACAGATGACTGGTGTGGATAATGGTATATTATTACTATGTATATTACTTCTTATAGGATTAAGTATTTAAACAGAAGCATATCATTCATATCTCTTAATAATAAATGTTTTTGATGCGGTTGAATGTGTTTTACATGCTCTGTACCTTATACTATACCCTTTAATAATCAATAATGGACCAAGCATTCAAGATCATTCAAACAATTTTAGACCTGTCTGTTTGTAGCGTTCGTTAACCTCTTGAAACGTGTTTCAACTCCTGGGAGCTACGGGTAGCTCCCCTCTTATCCCCTTATCAACAAGTCAGTTTTTTAGTTATTACATCATGCTCACGAGTATATTACTACTGTTTATATTATGATATATTTGATTCTAGATGACTTGTGTGGGGAATAAGTGGTATATTATTACTATGTATATTGCTTCTTATAGAGAATAGGAGGATTAGATATTATTTAAACAGAAGCATGTCATTCATATGTATTATCACTTAATATTTTTTTTTATTGCTGACGCGGAGTATTAAATTAATTTTTATCGGCGTCAGCTTTTTTTAAAATACCGTCGCCAGATATTGTTAAATATTACATCATACTATGAAACCGGATGATCTCTAGACGTCAGGTGTTTTATTTGCAGATTGTGAGAACTACTTCTAACGGCTATTCCCACATTTTTTATCGCCGTCAGCTTTTTCAAAATACCGTCGTCAGATATTTTTAAATATTGCATCATACTATGAAACCGGATGATCTCTAGACGTCAGGTGTTTTATTTGCAGATTGTGAGAACTACATGTAACGGCTATTCCCACATTTTTTCATCGCCATCAGCTTTTTTAAAATACCGTCGTCAGATATTTTTAAATATTGCATCATACTCTCAAACCGGATACTGTCTAGACGCCAGGTGTTCATTCACCGTCAGATGGTCTATTAGTCATGCGCAATATGATGTCATCCACTGCTTTTTGCCAGCGCAGCATAGCATACAAGGCTCCGCTCCATTTGCTCTGTCATTTCACACCTACTAATAACATTTTTATTAATATTATAAGATTGTTTATTTTACCGAGTTTATATCCCCTTACTTAAATATATTTTAGTTTATTTCAGGTCTCTACATTATTCTGCAGAGCTTAGAATAATGTGTATTTTCCGAAATGGTTTAAATAAGTTTATATTATTTATTTATTATTGTTTGTTATTGTAAAATCGATTTAACATATTTAGGATTGGTTATAATATGAATTTAGTTATTTCTTCGAGTTTTAAAACCGTTCTTTTTGGTAATGGTATTTAAATTAAATATAGAAGTCCGTGAGCTGGTCAAAATGTTATTTTGTAACTTGTTTATATTATTTAACGCTGTGACTAGACCAGCAATAATATACTGACAATATTAGTACCGTGTACCACTAAGCCGACCGAATTTGAATCAAAAATTAAAATATCCGCGCACCCAATGCGCGATGATTCTCCCACATGATTTACAGTCACGTGGTCTCCCCGATTTACTATTTAAGGCAGTTTAACTGCCTAGAAAGGCCTCTTTTGACCGTCCGATGATCTTTTGATCTTTTGACCATTTCCGCCAGCACCAGCACCAGCAGGAGTAAGTAACCCTTAGTAAGTCCGACCGCCGCCGATAAGCTATCTTCAGGTTTACTTGGCTGCGATCGCTCTATGAGCGTTTGACATGGGCGAAGCAGCTTGGTGTGAGCTTGAAGACGCTGCTCGCCTGTACGCTGTTCCTGGTATATACTTCACTAGGTGTACCTCTTGGTAATGGTTCCTCTATGAGCGTTTGACATGGGGAAAGTTGCCTGTTAGAATGCATTAGTCAAGTGTAGCTGCTTACCGAGTATAGTAAATAATATTAGGCTTGTATTTTGTCTTTGGGAGGGCGTTTCACTAGGTGTATCTCTTGGCAATGATTCCTCATGAGCGCTTGATATGGGGAAAGTTGCTTGCTAGAGAAGATCAGTTTTACGTACCCAGATTCCGGATATTACTGGTTGCATTATTAATTTATTGTGCTTAGCTTTTCTGGTTGCTAACGCTTTGTTGCTAATTATTGATTGCCGAATATGTTTACCTGAATAATAGTTATTGCTTGTCTATTTACTGCTACTTGCTACCATTTGTTGCTAATCTATGTTTCCGCTTATTTATTGTTGCTGCTTGTATCGATAAATATACTGCTATTAATATTTTATACTTATTTGGTGCTAACTGTTTCATTTACCTACCGATTGATTTAAAATACATATTTTAGGAGTTGGAAATGTGTGACTTTTATTACATAGGTTAAGAAACATTGACCCTCTGGCAAGTGCATTTATGCACCTTCTTTACTCATAAGGGAGTAGAGTCCGCGTGGACCATTCACCACATAAAACCCATGTTTGGTGATGCCCGAAGGCAGAAACCCGAGAATAAAAAAAACCCGAAACCGATTTAAGAGCGTCACAAATTGTCGCCCTCGAGCAGGGAACGTCACAAAACAGATTTGTTCAGAGTGTTGGAAAAATAATTATGGTTTCTTAGTTTTCAATAAAGATTGTTCCACTGAACAAGGTCGATATCGTAAAAAGTTTGATACTTTTATTATTATATAAATTATAAAGAAAATTATTTTGTATTCACTCTTCTGTCAATCATCGAGCTGTCTACGGATCTGTTAACAGAACTGTTAAAGCTGATCAAATCATCTGCCAATACTGTTCAACAGAGCTGCTGAAGAAACCTGAATATCGAATTAAACATAAGTTACTGTTAAACAAGAAATTGTTTGTGCTCGAATGTGAATCTATAATTAAACTTTGATTTGTAAATTACTGAAAAATTCTCCTTTAATAGTAAATTTTGAAGACTACTTACAAAACTCAGGTTAGCGTATGGGTCCGGGAAACGAACACCTAACCCTTGGGGGTGGGTTCGATCCATGAGCCTCACCGATTTTTTTTATTTTAATTTTGTTGGACTACGAGCTGCTTTTAAATAAATATTGTTTAATTGAACAAGGTCGATATACTTTTATTGTTATATAAATTAACAAGAAAATTATTTTATATTCATTCTTGTAATCAACGAGCTTTCTACGGATCTGTCAACAGCTTATTTAATAGAGCTGTTAAAGCTTATCAGATCATCTGTCAGAACTGTTGAACAGAGCTGTTGGAGCTGTTTAAATTAACTGTTCGAGTTGTTTAAAATGAATGAAAACATCATTAATGATATCATTCGAACTCGAGACGATATTCGAAAAAAGTATGATAGTTTAAAAAGAGGACAAATCGAAGACGAAACTGCTTTCGAACGTATTTTTAAACCCGTTACTATACCTTTGAATAAATTGACTGATTTACCTATTCACAATCAACAAGAATTAGATTATATGTTTTTTAAATATCCAACAAAAATAATTTGATTATAAATACGGACCTTACTTTAATCCCTACGAAGATAGATGGAAAATAGGAAGTTTATTTTTTCTGTACTTAATTCAAATATTATAGTAGGAGATAACAGTTATAATTTATCTCCTAGTTTAACAGAACTGCTCTTCTCAAAACATCCCTCAAGAGGAAAATATAATGAACATAATATAGTATCATATTTGGAAATTATAAAATTAAGTAATGTATTACATCGTAATTATGATAGTTTAAAATAGCATGCTGGAAGTCAACGTCTAGCAACAGGATCGGGACTGATGAATTTTTCACAAAACAAACTAGATTATGTTTACTGGGATGATCCAAATGAATTAGTGGATAGACTTAAACTTGTATTAGGATCACAACAAGCAGGTCATACAAATCACAACAATGAAATTATGTCTATTTTAGAAGAATTAAGGGAGTCTAATATAATCATATAAAAAATAAAGTGTTTAATTTTTCTTTCATTAATAAAATGGGTATCACAAATTCGGACGATCTTTTCCTTTTGAACACGATAAGTTTTCAAAAACTATTCCTCTAACTTTTGGTTATACTTTAACTAAAAACGGTGACATTGACAATCAAAATAAGCGTATTTGTAACATATCCAAGCCTATAGACGCTAACGATGCTACAAATAAATTATATGTTGATGGAAAAATAGTTCCTTTAAAAAATGAGATGAGACAGAAACTTTTTAATTTTAGTAAACATTTAACTACGATAGAACAAAAACTTCAACAGCTACAAAACGATACAAATACTAAATCAAGCGGACCATTATATCAAGTCAGTAGTACTAAAACTTCGACAGCAGTGACACCTTCAAAAAGTAAATCTTCAACATCGGTCACTCAATCTACAACCGAAAAAGATAAAAAAATAATACGAATTTCCTAAATCATAAAAATAGTGATAGTTAATATTATTTATACTAATAACAACATTAATTTTAATTATATTCTTTTCAGTTCAAGATGAGTAAAGAACAATTAGTTAATGAATTACATAAATCGGCACTACGAAACTTTAGACGTCGTACTGTAATTTTGAAAGGTATTAATGATCTTTGGCAAGCAGATTTAGTTGAAATGAGATCTTATGCGTCTGAAAACAATGGTTTTTATTATCTACTAACAGTTATTGATGCCTTTTCTAAATTTGCTTAGGCTTTACCCATTAAAAATAAATCTGGTGTTGAGGTAGCTAAAGCAATGGAAAAAATTTTATTCGATCAAGTTCCCAAACATTTACAGACTGATATATGTAAAGAATTTTATAATGTGCATTTTCAAAATTTATTGAAAAAGTATAATATCAATTATTATTCAACATACAGTACATTAAAAGCGTCCATAGTCGAACGGTTTAATGGAACTCTGAAAAATATGATGTGGAAACAATGCACTCTGAACGGTTCATATAAATGTATCGCTAATATTCAAAATTTAGTAGATAAATACATTAGTCAAGTTCATAGAACAATTAAAATGCGTCCTCGTGATGTAAATATTGTAACGTTTGCTTAACCTCCAAATAGATTTAAACTCAAACTCTCCGGCAAAACAACAACAATCTTTATTGTCTCTAGATATCACTCACAGATATAACTGTAATCACAACTGTCAACTATATTCAATCTTCACGTTGACGTTTCAATGTATCGCGCACGAGCTTTCAGATTGAACTCCCCTCCCCAGTTGAATCCGCCGGTATTTATATATTTTTTAAGCTTCTGGAAGGTTCTAGAGTACTCTTTTCTAGTTCCGGATTACAATGGAATGATTCTCTTACTTAGACGAAAATTCGAGATGAGAAACGTCAACCCAAAGATTTTACCAATATTAAAGTACAAAAAATAAGAACTAAATTAACGAAATAAATAAGCATATAAACAAGGTAGGTGAGCTTCCGTAACAATATTTACAACGAAAAGAAATTATTACAAACCGCTTATAATAAAATTAAGACGTTCCCATTATCAAAGTTCAAACTTGGTGATCATGTGCGAATAAGCAAGTATAAACATGTTTTAGAAAAAGGTTATAGAAAGGTAGACAAAGTGTACGTCAAGTGGTTGGGATTTTCCAATAAACATAATTGATGGATAGTAGATATTAAACACATCTTGTAGATAATAAAATCGTGCTATACAGGGTTATTCAGAACCCATCTCTAAAACTTTGAGGATATGTGCATCCTTAAATAAGAAATCGATATCACCAAAAAAATTTATAATAAAAGGCATAGGATTTCCCGTAAACAATGTTTAAAGTTATAACATTATAAAGGACTACGTAGATGGGCAACTGTACTTCAACGACATCGGATATACCACATTCCGACAAAAAACAGTAAACAAGTTTTTTGTACCTGGAATGCCTATCTATCTTTAAGTTTATTTTAAAGTAAAAACGCTGCAAATCTTTTTTGCGCCGGGTGCGCCGGTTTTTTTCGTGCTAGCTAGTTTGCATTGTCAGTCCCAAGGTCACTCCATTACAGTGGACCAGTATCCAGCGGCGTGCAATGAAAAATTTTTAAATAGTTTCCAGACCCCGCAAAAAAAATTTTTTTTACACTACCACATTTCTACATGTGTTAGTAGAACACATGTAGAAATTAATTCTACATGTAATTCTCGGTAGAATTACATGTGTAATTCTACCGAGAATTAGTGTTTATACAAGTATATTCCATAAGAAATCGTGTTCATACAGTGCAATGAAGCTATTTACTTTCAACGTTTTATTTCTGGGTTTCCTACTTATCATGGATTCAGGTTTCTCAGCTCCAACTAAATTCATTCATTTGGATCAAGATCAAGTTGCTGGAATGAAATTTGAAGTGCATTTACCAAACAACGAGACGGTTGCAGGTTAGAACTAAAAGGAACTCTGCCAACACATGAAGATTGATCGTCCCTATCACTTTTAACAATAGAAGAAACCATCGAATCTTTTAGGCAGAATCTAATTAAAAAAGAAATGGAAATTGCCGGCATCATTGAAAGTGATCATCCATTTTATAGACATTTCAGACTTGAGTATGGTGATGGTGTAATTTTACGTATACGTTGTACAAATGAAGCCAATTATAGTGAACAGAAACTAAAAATTTCGTGTTTCGAATATCGCGAGTTTGGAAATCAGAGAATACTAAAAACAACGGTGAGATTGAATCAGCCGTCTTACCTTCTGTATATGTACCCGATTATATTAATGTAAAGGATGTAAAACAGACATATTCAATGGCAATTTCTTAAATGTATGTAATAACCCATGTGTTGTTATCGTTACCGGTTATCATTGTTAGTAAATCAAATAAAAACATTTTACTTAAAATAAAGACTTTCAGTATTTAAAAAATGATATTACTAAGCACAAGACTTCTAATTTTTACCCTCTTGGTAAAAAATCAGTTTGTAATGTATCGCAACACAAACATTTTTGGAAGCTATATTTGTTTAAACGAGAGGAACGATATTTTTCCAATTAATTGGATAAGATTAACTCCATCAATTCAAGATGGTATTCCAATTTTTCAAACTTCTAATATTTCTATAACACTTCAAATCTTAAAGTACAAAGCAAGATTTATATTCTAAGACGGAAATTTTCTCGATACACAGTGGAAATAAATCTTAAACAAAACTTTCACTGATACTGCAACAAACACGACGACAACAGGGTCAGAAGAAAAAAACATATTTCATATGAAATTCATATGAATATGTTTTTTTCTTCTGACACACTTCTCCTTCTGACATCTTTCTCCTCTGATGATAACATTCATTTCATCATATGAAATAAATGTTATCAATATTCAAGAAGATTCTCTTATTACCAAATCAACAATAACTATAAATGTAAGCACATCCTAATGAAAACAGTTACATTTAATGAACAACAGGCCCATATATATTTTATGATAGCATAGCGTTATGCTTATACATTTCACAGAAAAACATACTGGGAATATTTTGCTGTGGCTCGACATCGATTTCATAGAAGAATAGAAAACATTTCAAATATTCTGAATCCAATTTTAGAACAACATCGTAGGAATAAAATTTATTGTGAAAGATTTTTTTGTAATAATACTTTATAACAATAAACCAAAGCAAATACTATCAGCCTCCATTTTATTCTTTGCTACTAGGCAGTGGCATCCAATCATACTTCCACCACACGACCAATCACACACTAGCTCTCCGTCATATTTAGATTACATCAAAGCAAAAACCCGCACCCACATCCCCACCTGCCTCTGCACACACCAAGCTACAGCTATCATTGGACCACAGGCCTCACAACAACACCATCTCATCTCATCTCATTGGCTCTCAACTCACACATCAGCCACGCCCCGTGCCTAAAATGCCGCCTGCTTAAAAGTGGTCTAGAATCGGTAAATCTATACTTTTCAATGAAACAGCATATATTTCTTGTCTCCACTGAAAAGGACACAAATAAGTTAAATTTGTTTTCTTTGAATGGCATATCTAAACTTAACAGTTTTCTAGGAAATCGAGGGAATATGCAAAATCAATATAATATGTCTATAGCAAGATTCCGCAAAGTTACCTATGACCAAGAAAATGTTTCACTGGCGTTTATGTGAACAAAAGTATTGTGTCAAGTTCAGATACGAGACCAGAGCATAAAATTTTACCGTAAATTAAGCATTCCCTTGATTTTCTCAAAAACTGTTAAGTTTAGACATGCAATTCAAAGGAAACAAATTGAAGATATTTATCTATCTTATTTAATGGAGATAAGAAATGCAGGGTAAAAACTGAGTGTCAGCTGTTTGAAAATAATTGATAAATTACTATTCCTGTGAAAAACTGTAGCGGTGAATCAGGAAGATATGTGTCTGATAGTACATAGTGCTCTAAAAGCAAAAAAATGTATATGTATTATACAATATTATATAATATATATGTATACAGATTATAGATATTACATTAGTTATTACAGATATATATCTACAGGGTGTCCACCTAGTACCCGGAAGTCCAATATCTAGGTTAGCAAAGGATATATTTTAATTTTTTTTCTACTGCGTTGCCTAATTTGTCGAGCTTGAAAAATAAATTCGGAAGTATAGGGTGTTCAGTTTATTCTGTACAGGCACTCACTTTGTTATTTTAAATAGCAACCTATGTTTTTAGGTTGCTATTTTGGTTGTGTGAGCAGCTACAAACCATTTTTTTTTGGGATACTGTAGAGGGAGGAAGGCTCTTTCGAAAGATGTATCAAAAGTTGAACTGCAATATACAGAGTGCAAAAAAATTGTGTCAAATATGACAAACGAAAATTTCCAAAATCTCCACTAATTCAAATAAAACACCCTGTATTTTATTAAACCATGAAATGCACTTCGACAAACCCTACAATTTTGCAATAGCTTTCCCTATACCTAAGTTGTGTAGTGTTTTCCAAAAAACGTATTTTTATGGAAAACATCGGAATTTCCCGCGCTTCTTCATCGAAATAAACGTAATAAGCGCATTTCCTTAAAATTTATAGATATTTAGGTTTTTACAGTACAAATTTTTAAAACAGCGAATATTAAATATTTTAATAAATAAGAGGCTATGAAAATTAATATTTTATTTACAAACAGAAAAAAACTACATAATTATTACACTTGATGAAGAATTGGTAAATTATAGTTTCAGACTATTGGAACTATAGGAACTGCTAGCTGCCATCGAGCCAGACCACAGAGCTGCTGGTCATTGGCTTGAGAGGGTGAAGAAGAAGACTTAAGGTGCATCCTCGGAGGTGTAGGAGCCCCAGGGGCTGCAGAAGAGCATCCCATCAGTGTGTGACGCAGATTCGTCAGGATGGCGCCCTGACGTCAGGAGCCGCGCCTAAGCTAGTAGCTCAGGCGGCCATGAGAGGGCGCGATGGTCTAGCGGCAAATTCAAATATCTGAGAAATTAACGGGTGAGTCGGCCACGAGAGGGCGCGATAGTCTGGCGGCAAATTCAAATATCTGTGTAATTAGCAGGTAAATTCAAACGCAGCAAAAGCAAGAGCTGCCATAGGCGCGAGAGGTCTCTGCTATCTGGCGGCAAATTCAAATATTTAGTATACAGGGTGAATAAAAAGCTATATACAGGATGAGTAAAATAAGAACGTATAGAAAAAAACAATGACGTAACTGGTATTAATGCTGATAGAAAAAACATGCGCAGTAGGTAATCCTGTGACTAGGTCTGCTATCATCAAGGTTGCAGCTATCTGGCACCAAATGTGCGAAATTAGGTATGGGGAATGTTAAACGTCCGACATTGGCGGGTAAATTTAAAAGCTTAGATCTTAGGTCTGTCGCGTGACATGTAGCAACGCATAATTGGTTGCTGCTGTCTGGTGACAGTTCAGATCACTTCGGATCACTTCACATCACTTTGGATCACTTAAGATCGCTTCGGATAACTTCAGATCAGTTCCAATCACTTCAGTTCACTTCGGATCACTCGTATGTCAAAAAACAAAAATTTAGGTCTGCTGACGTCACGTGCCGCGCCCAAGAACTTAAAATTGTTATAAATAGTAAACGCGTGCGAATATCGAACAAATGGAAAAATCCCCCCCTCCCTCGTTGCCGCCTGGTTCTGATTGGTAGTCTTCTATCAATAGAAAAAGTCCCAAGCTCGTATGTCTAAACAAAAAAATTAAGTCTACTGACGTCATGCGCCACGCCCAAGAACTTAAAATCGTTATAACTCGTAAACGCGTGCGAATATCAAAAAAAACAATTGGAAAAATCTCCCCCGCATCCCTCTGAAATAAACGAGTATATGAAATTAACGGGATCAAACATGCAAACTCACACCCAAGTTACAAGAGCATGATATTAAAAATTTTAAATATTCCAAGTATAAAATCTAAATAATAATTAGAAGCTCAGCGTAATGAGATAAGCGTACAGTTCTACAATAACAAATAGTAATGTAATGTAATGTAATGTATGTAATGGAATGTAATTTATATGTAATGTAATTTATTTAAATAGAATCCTAATATACAAATTATTTACTACAAGTACTTAGAACTCACTAACATCTAACATCTTAAGCATAGAGATATAAGCTAAGTAAGCACCTAATATTAAAACATAAAGGGTCAGTAGAACACACAGCCCATATAGATATTCAATAACAATCAGCTTGTTAATTTCCTGCATTTAATGAGTTTAAGCAACTTATTTTTAAATGTATATACACTTGTACTTTCTTTAATATCGGCTGGAAGATCATTGAACTCATTTAAACTCTTAACAAACACAGAATTCATGGTTTGCTTATTTCCAACTCTTGTGATATGGAAGTTTTCTCTAGTTCTGGTATTATGACTATGTATACTACTATTGTAAATAATAAATTGATTGAAATAGGATAGTAACATATTTTGACTTACCTTATATATAAATATCATACAAAATAAATATATTCTGTCCTCAACATACAGCCACGTTAAGGTCTCATGCATGGTTCTTATTGGTGTATATCTGTTACATTTCAATATAATTCTAAATCCTTTATTTTGTAATTTTTGCAAAGACTGTATTCTGTTTTTGTCAAAAAGATATAATAATGTGGAACAATAATCAAAATGAGGTTGAATTATTGATTGATAAACAGTTCTTCTTGCAAATAGAGAAATGTGTGAAGAAATCCTTGAAAATAAATACAGTTTTTTTGAAATTTTTTTATGTAAATAGTCATGAAATTTTTTCAGATTAAGACATTCATCAATAATTATACCCAAATATTTAATATCGGTTACCAACTCAATAGCATTATTATAGATTCTTAACTGGTAATTTTTAGTATTGATATTTTTCAATCTGTACTGGGTTCCGAGTATCATACCCTTAGTTTTATTGACATTCAGCTTAAGCTTATTCGTACTTAAATACCTCTCCATGTTAGCTAGTGCAGAGTTCATTTTATCAACTGTCTCACCCAGGTCTTTACCCCAACAAGCAATTAATGTATCGTCTGCGAACAGATTTATAAAATCATACCCATCAACAAAATTGATGTCGTTGAGATATACTATAAATAGTAAGGAACCAAGGATACTCCCCTGGGGCACTCCTATATTAACACTTATCATATCAGAAGTTGAACTATCTATCTTTGTGACCTGGTACCTACATACATACATACATACATACAATACATAATTGAAATATGTAAGATGTGATATCAGCGACCTCTGTCGCCTGGAGGCAAATTCAAATGAGAAATTAGTGGGTAAATTCAAACGCAGCAAAAGCAAGAGCTGCCATGCGCGCAAGCAAGATGTCTGCTATCTGGCGGCAAACTCAAATATCTGAGAAATTAGCGGGTAGATTCAAACGCAGCAAAACAATAGCTGCCATGGGCGCAAGAGGTTTATTGGCGCCCATGGCCAAGAGAGCGCTGCTGTCTAGCGGTAAATTCAAATTTCTAGTATACAGGGTGGGCAACCCACCACCAATGAAGTGAATGTACCGGGTTTTCCAACGAAATGACTCACCCCCTATATCTTTTTTATTTTTGGTGTTAAAAGAAAAAGTTTTATACAAAAGTTTTATAATTTTTTATGAGCTTTCCAGATCTGTACTTGAACAGCTAAAATGAGTGCAGCTTAAAGAAATATGAACCTAGGATCAATTTTTTTAAATGGAATACTCTGTATATTTTTGGATTATTGCATTCTACGCGTTTTTCTGATTTCAAAAATATATATGTGTGCTATAATCGGTGCAACGGTTGTCATTTTATGGAACTTTTTTATAACACGTTTTGCAAGCTATTACTCCTATTTGAGGTGTTGTTTCTATCCAAGGTTAATGTGATACAAGAACAATGTCTAAGGCAGCTGCAGCTTCTGTGTTATAAAAAAAGCTCCATAAAATGAAAACCGTTGCAGCGATTATAGCACATATATATATATATTTGAAATCAGAAAAATCCGTAGAATGCAATAAACAAAAAATATATAGGGTATTCCATTTAAAAAAATTGAACCTAGGTTCACATTTGTTCAAGCTGCACTCATTCTGGCTGTTCAACTACATATCTGGAAAGCTTGTAAAAAATTATAAAACTTTTCTATAAAACTTTTTTTCTTAGCACCAAAAATAAAAAAGATATAGGGGGTGAGTCATTTCGTTGGAAAACCCCGTACAAGGTGAGACAAAAATAAATTGAAGTTAAAAATTTATAGAAAAATCATGCGCAGTGTTGAATCATATGTCAAACAGGGAATCGAACCCGGAACCTATAGATTTGCAGTCTACCGCTTTTGTGCTGCTGTCTGGCGGTAAATTCAAATATCTGAAAAATTTGCGGGTAAATTCAAGATGTGGAATGAGATAAGCGGACAGTTCTACAATAACAGAAAACTGATGGATTCTAGCTTGTTTCCAGTCAGAGAAAATACCTATATACTTTAAATTAAAATATTGATACAACATACCTATATACTTTAAATTAAAATATTGATACCGTGACGCTCTTTTTCCCTTCACTATCTTGAGATGCCAAATTATGACTCTCCCTTACTTTAATATCGGTTTTTACCCTTAAACGGTCGGTCGGTCTCTTTTTTTACATCGAGCGCCACCACTCACTGGTTTTATGTGGTGAATGGTCCACGCGGACTCTATTCACTTGTGAGTAAAGGCTGGGTAGCTACAGTGAAGAAGGTGTAAAATTACACATGCCAGAAGGTCGATGTTTCTCAAATCTAGGTAATAAAAGTCAGTTTAACGGAAATTACTACAAGGTTTATTAACATAAAATAAAATAGGCAAGCAGCAACATAATAGATAGACAGCAAAATGAAGAATTAGCAAAAGTAGGTAATCAGCAAAATAAACCAACTGTAATAAGCAACAAAATTATATATGTAATATAATAAACCCAGGTTATTAGCAGTGGTGTATTTTATTCAAGTATTAATTCGGCAGTGTCAAACTGAAGCTTTAATCACAGTTTAAGAAACGAAGCGGTGCAAATATTAAACAAATGATAAAAATAAATTAAAACGGCTTTATGTGGAAACGGAACAGAGTGATGGATAAAAGGATACAGGAGTCGAAGTATTCCTGGAGGCATACGCACGTCACAGGTTATTCATAAATATGTAAAATGTGATATCAGCGACCTCTGTCGCCTGTAGGCAAATTCAAAGCTATGAAATTAGCTAGAGGAATGTTTAGGTCTCTGCTGTCTGGCGGCAAATTCAAATCTCTGAAAGTAGGGGGTAAATTCAAATGCGCAAAAGCAAGAGCTGCCATTTGTATGCCATTTGTATGCAAGAGTATGCCATGGACGGAAGAGGTCTCTACTATCTGGCGACAAATTCAAATATCTGAGACATCAGCGGGTAAATGTAAACGTAGCAAAAGCAAGAGCTGCATAAGAGCTCCATGGGCACAAGAGGTCTCTGCTATCTGGCGGTAAATTCAAATATCTGAGAAATTAGCGGGTAAATTCAAACGCAGCAAAAGCAAGAGCTGCCATGGGAGTAGTGGGGAAATGGGCTAGCAAATGGATCAGAAAGATGGGATGTATGCTATGCTATGTTATACCATGTAAAGTATGACTCATCGAACACCTGGCGTCTAGACAGTATCCGGTTTCAGAGTATGGTAAAGTATGACTCATCGAACACCTGACGGCTAGACAGTATCCTGTTTCAGAGCATGATGTAATATTTAAAAATAAAATATCTGGCGACGGTATTTTAAAAAAAGCTGACGCCGATAAAAATTAATTTAATACTCCGCGTCAGCAATAAAAAAAAATATTAAGTGATAATACATATGAATGACATGCTTCTGTTTAAATAATATCTAATCCTCCTATTCTCTATAAGAAGCAATATACATAGTAATAATATACCACTTATTCCCCACACAAGTCATCTAGAATCAAATATATCATAATATAAACAGTAGTAATATACTCGTGAGCATGATGTAATAACTAAAAAAAACTGACTTGTTGATAAGGGGATAAGAGGGGAGCTACCCGTAGCTCCCAGGAGTTGCAAACACGTGTCAAGAGGTTAACGAACGCTACAAACAGACAGGTCTAAAATTGTTTGAATGATCTTGAATGCTTGGTCCATTATTGATTATTAAAGGGTATAGTATAAGGTACAGAGCATGTAAAACACATATTGAACTCAAGACTAATATATTCCACATGTTTTATTTTACTCAACAGTATCAGCAATAAAAAAATAATAAGAGATATGAATGACATGCTTCTGTTTTAAATAATATCTAATCCTATGTTCTATAAGAAGCAATATGCATAGTAATAATATACCACACAAGTCATCTATAATCAACATATCATAATATGCACAGTAGTAATATACCGCCCCGTCCCCACACAATGGTGGGGGGTTACTTTATATAAACCACAAAATGTCTCAGAGAGTGTTAGTATTCAACATGTCTTCAAAGTTTTGCTTTACCCAATATCAGCCTCAAGCTGATTTGCCAACTGATGTTAAAAGTGAAGAAGTAATTGTTAGTGCACGAAAGTATGAGCTAAATAAATCAAAGTGTAAGTTTGTTAGTGTAGGCCTGGCATTCCATTCTGGTTTGGAACCCTGTGTAAGGCTATCAGGAAATAAAAGCGATGCAGTTATGTTCGATGAAGGCCAATGGAAAATCTTTTTAAACTATCAGGGAATAATAACAAATTATCTATATTCTTTTGAAAAAACCGATAATATTGATACCAGTCAATTTTCTATACACTTCGAGCAGTTTTCTCATACAAGAGTGGTGAAGATAATAAAAAATGATTCTTATATTTATTTGGGATTTGAATCAGTATGCAAGCTCTGGGAGCTATTGCCTTTGATCAAGTTCAGACTGGATATATTAAAAAGCCAGCAATTTAAGAATTACTTTCAAGATATTAAAAAAAGGGCTACAGCAAGGAGATGGTAATGTTTTTGTAAAAGTCTTAAACATACTTCGTCCAGAGGATAATCCGCACTCTGAGAACGTCGCAACATGTTTGGAACTTATTTATTTGTATCCAGAAGTATTTGAAAATCATTGTAACAACATACATGGAGACAGAGAAGAAGAAAGTTACATTCAACGAAGCGCAGAACCAAGTTCACCATATAATAACTTGGAGTTTTACCTACAACGCCGCTAGGAGGATATATTGGGAATTTGTTGCTCTCGACCGACACCGGTTCCATCAGAGGATGGAAAGGACTTCACTGTTTGTTCATCTCTACTACTAATAAGGTGCATCGTTGAGAGTTCATAGAAAAATTTAGCAAAAAATATAATAATGTGGGCTTTTTATTCCGCCCAGCATTGGACCAAAGCCGAAGACTTGCAATCTGCCATCCAAAGGATACGTGATGAGCTGAGTGATCTAATTTTCAGTGAACGTCATGATAGCGTGTACGACATGCAATCCACCCAAGATGCTGAGAGTAGATATGCAGAGTGCCGAAGAACTGTGCAGAAGTATCAACATTGTATAGATTTGTGCGACAAATTTCTAGAGGGAAATATCAGCTTGCTGAAGTTTTGTCGAGAAATGATGGTGGCAGATATGAAAAACTTTTTATTTGATATTAAAATGTTTCTACCTGTAGAATATATCAATAAATTCAATCTTGTAGAAGCAGATTAATAAATACAATATTAAATTTACACTCTTGTTTTATTTATTATTATTATTATTATTATTATTATTATTATTATCTACGGTTGAAATAGCTCAGATGGGAGAGCGGTAGACTGAAAATCTATAGGTCACAGGTTCGATTCCTGGTTTCAACATATTATGCTTTTCTTATTTGAAAGACCACCAAGTATTAAAAATGTGGAAACTGATTTTGTATAAATACATCAAGTGTATTGAAGAATTAGTTTAGTACTTCCAACTTCACCAGCACGTAGGTATGCCTAACGTATAGTTTTTATTTCATCATAATTTCTGAGATTTATGCTATCACAGAATTAAAGTATGTTCTTCAATTTGCCTTTATTTTCAATTTAGTTTTACAATTTTTTCTTTTAGTTTTAGTACAGAAATATTTCTTGTTGAGTTTAAAGCTTGGTTGCGATTCGAACAAAGGTTACTGAACTGTAGAAGGTCAAAGATCAACTATTGCAGTCAAGGTTTTGCAGCACTAAAGATTCTGCAGAATATGCCTGTTCCAGTGAAATATAAATGCATCAAATGCGGTGGAGAAACCGAACTCCCCAACACCAAATGTATTCCATGTGAAAGTGAAGAATTTTTTGTAGAGATGGATAAATCTAAGCATATCCCAAGCTCTTATTTTAAAAAGAAATTATTTCAAATAAAACTATTAAAATGTTTCTGCCTGTAGAATATATCAATAAATTCAATCTTATAGAAGAAGATTGATAAATACAATATTAAATTTCCACTCTAGTTTTATTTATTTATTATTATTATTAATATTAGAAAAAGAACATAGATGTGTGATATACCATATATAATTTACTGAAATAAAAATGCATAATAATAATTAAGTGTTTTATTGGAAAAAAAACATGTACATTACATTATTACATTACATTATATTATTTTTACTAATCCATGAATTATGAGATTTATCGAGACCGAGCCATTTAACTTGAACCTTATCCCCTTTCCTTCTCAATACCTTTTCCACCAAATATATATCTTTGTACTTAGCTTTCTGCAGTTCTTCGGTATAAAATGCTCCTTTAATTTCATAATTATTTTGATCTTTTAACAGGTAAGTCGTCGGATTAGTCATTTTAACTTTGTTTATTCTAAATACCTCATTCGACCAATTTGGAGTATAGCCCTTCTTGAATGCTTCCCTGTATTTACTAATCCTTATATAATCACCGACTTTAAACTTTGCGAGTTTTGGATCAACAGTTTTTATATGACTATAAGCTGTCTGCAATAATTTTCGAGCATTTTTGCTATTTACTTGGTTAGGCTTCAATCCAATAGTTCTGTGCTTAGTATTGTTATATCGATTCACAATATCTTGCAATATATTTATCCATTTGTAAGTTCCTTGAAGACTAAAGTGCTTCCACATCATATTTTTCAGTGTACGGTTTGATCTTTCTACAATACTAGCTTTTAAATTGGAATAAGTACTATAATGATTAATGTTGAACTCGGTCATCAACTGTTTAAACTCTTTATTGTAAAATTCTTTACCAAAATCAGTGTGGCAGTTACGAGGTTTAATTTTCATCTGTGACAAAATTTTAGTCATATTAGTGGCCACAGCTTTAGCGGTCTTTCTTTTAACAGGTCCAGCCCATACGTATTTACTAAATACATTTATTACAATCAGAATATATCGATACCCCCTGTTAAGCTTGGCATAAGGAATCATTTCGACCAAATCAGCCTGAATTGTGTCATTTAGACCTTTAATGATTACATGCCGTCTTCTAAATTTTTTCCTAGCCGGTTTATGTAGCTCATTAACTATTTCTTCTTTAACTTTACTCATCTCTAACACTACTAATATATGAACATTGATATACTACTTATAACTACAAACATTTATAATCTATTGAATGGGTGTTCTAATTTTTAGCTATAGGACACTGTAGAACGAATTGTACATATAATGGACGACTGGCGGATGTAGTGCTTACAATGAAAGTAAAGGTATCTCCACTATTTATATATAGCCCAATTAACTCATATGCATCAATTAAGATGGGAGCTGAATTCACAGATATAGGCACATCTTTTGGATGATATTTATACTTTCTATTTTTCCACTTACTGGAAAAGTATATTGGGTGGTCGAATCTTCCAATAAATAACGTAGAGAACTTACAGCCGTATCTACAATCCCGCGTATAGTTATTATACATTTAGAGTGATGAGAGGATGGTTCACAAATGTAAAAAGGTGCTGATGCTGAAGAACTTGCTAACGTTGGAGCATGTGAAATACTTAAAGATGAAATATGTCTTGTTCGAGACATGTGCCTACCAAACTTGTCTATAGGCATGGTTACTGTACAAAGTATAGAAACAAACTGTGTATTAGATGTATATTACTGCTTATTTAATAATTTTCGCCTCTCTTAGTTCTTCGATAATAGAAACAATTTCATTCTGGAGACCATTGTTTCCGGCAGAATGTGATGCCATTAATAGTCGCAATCTATCTATTAATTCATTAGGGTCGTTATAATAAACATAATCAATCTTTTTATTGGTTAAATTTAGTAAGCCACCCATCTTAGAATGTTTTAAAGATTGTGTTCTACGCAACGGTCTATTTGGTGGCGGAGGTTTGGAGAATGATTGTGGAAGTGAGGTGATAGTAGATTTCTTCAATATTTTCTTTTCAATCAGGTATGGTCTAATAATTAATCTATATTTGTCACTCGATGAGCCTCGAATTTGCTCATTGGAATTAAAGTTTCTACGGTAGGCATTAGATCTCTTCAAAATATCCATATAATTTTCTAGATCGGTTTGCTTGTACCCTATTGGCTGCTTTTTAAACAACAATTCGTATAGACCCGGTGTTCCAGAATACTTTACACCATTCATTTGTATATCCTTTCCAACAATTTCCACGTTTGAATTTCCAATTAAAAATTTTTCGGTTGTGGTATCATGTTGTAGACCATATTGTCGATCGTTATCTTTCTCATCACCTCGTACCGATATATCTATATATTGTCGTGGCAGAGAATCATATCCATCTAAATATTCCTGATAAGCCGGTGTATCAGAGAGGTCTTGGAGATATTGACGGCTTTTCTCAACTTGTTGATCAATTAAGTCACTACTATTTTGGTCGTCTGAATCATCCACTGTGGGCGTATTCTGATAGGTATCTTCAAGAAAACTCGGCATGGTCATGGGTAATGAAGGAAGATATTTATTATATACATCGACTTTTGATCTATTTGGTGTCCATGTTGGAGTTTCAAATTTAACTTGCATCGGCTCTTGCTTAATGGAAACATCTGGTTTTATCGAGGAAAGCAGTTTTTTTAGCGGTCCTGTAATAGGTTTATAGTCTTTTTCTAATTGTGACTGTGATTGAGCTATATCCGACTTCAAACTCCTATATTTTTCTCTAACAGATTTTCGAGTTTTAACCAACTGTTTAGCCAGCTCCTTATCCATCGCTATTATGTTAGGTAATGATGAATATTGATGAGTGCATATTTATTTATATGCCAGGTCGACCGAGCAGTCTAGCGGTCAGCATTTTTCATGTTTTATGGTAAAATATATGTATCAAACCCTTTTCTATACCGTCCAGATTTCAGTGGACAGTCCTTATCAATAACAAGGAAGCCATATTTATCTTTCCAACATTCACCACAGATATCTTTGAACTGTTGAAGTGGCATATCAACATTAACATGTTCATCATAGATATGCTTTAAATTTCTAGCATCTTGTTTAAAAAGAACTAGCAAATTAACGTTGTCTCGCAGGAGCTGCTTGGGTACTTTAGAATAGGTTTGTGTTAAATAAAAACAATCCGTATCACCGTGACGACCAAAGCAAAAATAGTCTCTCATTACACTCTGATTACAGCATACAACATCGTCAAAAATTATAACAGAGTTTGGTTTTATATTATTAGGAGGAACTATTTCGGAACTATCCTCATATTCGTGGTAACCGATCTCTTTTATTGATCCTAGTAACAATCTCAAATGCTCATATTTAGGCTGATTCAATGTTTTCGAGTACAGATAAATATTCTCAAATCTCAGTCCGCTTCTATGTTCTATTAAACTCATCACGACATTAGTTTTACCACACCCCGAAGGACCAACCAGTAATCCTCGCTTGGAAGAACCTGCAAAGAGAGGTCCATGTTTTTTATAAATAATATCAGGGGAAATTTCATCATGATTTACTACTGGCAGTAAAATTTTCTGTTGCTCGATCTTCATTGTTAGGGTACGTCTGAAGTACTGGATACAACACACAGTCTGTAAACTATATAAGGGTGTACACCGGAAATTACTTCAGTTCAGTAATATATATAATGCTGGTACACAGCCCAACTTTGATTAATCAACGTCGAAAACGAGCAAAGAAAGGTTCTGGGTTTATTAATACGCTTATAAACAAACTACCTTTTGAACTACATATTCCTGGGTACAACTACTGTGGTCCAGGTACCAAACTTACTAAGAGGCTTGCTAGAGGTGATCGTGGTATTAATCCATTAGATATCTTATGTTTAAATCACGATCTTAAATACAGTCAATATAATGATAGAGAACATAGGCATGAAGCAGATAAGGAACTAGCTGAAAAAGCTTATCAACGTTTTAAAGCATCCGACTCTTCTATGGGAGAAAAAATTGCTGCCTTAGGTGTGGCCGGCGCGATGAAAGCGAAAACCAAACTAGGAATGGGAATAAAAAAACAGCATCCAAACGTAAAAGTGGAGGTACTATTCGTAAAAGTGGAGGTACTCTGCGCAAGAGCACTATAACTTTTAATGAAGCTGTTCGGAGGGCCCGACGTGGTATACGAAGCAGACCATCCAATAGCTTGATTACAATGGCAAAGCAAGCTCTGTCTTCAATAGGAACCAAGAAACTATCTGCACCAAGACAAAGAATTATTCCAATCCCTAAGACTGGCGGTTTTCTTCCACTCATACCCCTGTTTGCTGCATTAGGCGCTTTGGGGAGTATTGGAGGGGGAGCGGCTGGGATTGCAAAAGCTGTTAATGATGCGAAAGCTGCCAAAGAAAAACTTGAAGAAGATAAAAGACATAACTTGGGAATGGAGCAAGCTGCTGTTGGAAAAGGGTTATATCTACAACCTTACAAAAAAGGAATGGGGTTATATTTACAACCCTATAAAAAAAACTACCAATAAAGCTACCTCGCCGCGCATTAACTAATCTAGACTTGACAAGATTTGCTAAAAAGTTGCGTATACCATATTTTCGAGGAGTATTTATGAAAGACAAGCTCCCACTAAAAATAAACAGAAATGAGTGTGGAGTCATCAATTTGGACATTTCAACTGGACCAGGTACTCATTGGACGGCGTACGCAAAAGAAAATAATGTTATAATATACTTTGATAGTTATGGAAACTTAAGACCTCCAAGTGTATTAATAAAATATTTTCAGAGTGATGGTAGCTTGAATAGAATTAAATATAATCATGATAAATTTCAACGAGATAATTCAAATAATTGTGGTCATCTCTGTTTAAAGTTTTTATATAATGTATTTGATTAAAGGAAATATTGTTATTACAAATATAGATGTTAACTGAGCAACATGTCTTTTACTTTTTCACTTTCCGGAAATAGTTCTGTTTTAAGTGCACAATTAAATCCACCCATAAATTTAGATGATAACTCCGAATATGTTATTGGTTTGGTTAACTTTGAAAGTTTTAATGTTATACCGAACATAGATGAGAGAAACAACACTTTTACTTATGGTAATACGACAATAACTATTCCTGTAGGAGCATATGAAATTGATGATCTTAATAGTTATCTACAGAAGAATGTTGAATTTCCAGTCGTTCTCATCGATATTAAACCTAATCGCAACACTTCTACTGTTAATATCGAAACAAATGTAGACATAGATTTTACATCAGATAACTCAATAGGTCGTCTTTTAGGATTTAACAAGAGAGTGCTCAAAGCTGATTGGTTAAACGAATCGGACTTTCCTGTACAGATAATTAAGATTAATGCTTTATGCATAGATTGCAACATAGCGGCGGGGTCATATTCCAATGGCCAACCGGTGCATATAATCCATCAATTCTTCCCAACAGTGGGCCCAGGCTATAAAATAGTGGAATCACCTCTGAATATACTCTATTTCCCTGTGACGGTCAAGACAATCAACAACTTGACCATTAAAATGCTTGACCAGGACGGAAATATCGTCAATTTTCGTAAGGAAGTCGTCACAGTGAGACTCCATCTGAAGAAGCTTTAAAAAATGGTGATTCGTTACAATATAATGTGTCAAGTCCCATGTGTTGTGGCTAAAAACAATTATAAAAGGCAGCCTAAAAACAAGCTTATAGTTAGTTCCAAGAAGAACGTTACTAGAGTAACACGTCAAAATAAACTCTTTCTTCAATCTCTTGGTTTAGAAGTACTCATATAATGGATATTTTAAATGTTCTGCAGGAACCTATTGTAGACAACTCTATTGTCGACTTGGAATATCATAATTATCAACCCTTCGTGACTTCTAAATTTGATTATAATGATGAAATTAGGATTCCCATCCAAGAGCTGGACACATACACTCTACCATGTAACAGTATGCTATACCTAGAGGGGACTTTAACTAAGGACGATGGAACACCAGCTACTAAATTGAAACTAATTAATAATGCATTTGCTTTTCTATTTAGAGAGATTCGTTATGAGATGAATGGTATTATCATTGATTCCGTTAGAAATGTAGGATTAACATCTACTCTTAAAGGGTATTTGTCTTTCAATGAAAGTGAAAGCGTTAAACTTCAAAATGCTGGGTGGTTTCCTAAAAATAGTACACTACCTGATAGTAGTAAATTTAATGTATGCATCCCACTAAAATTTCTAATGGGCTTCTTCGAAGACTACAAACGTATCATTTTGGGAATGCGCCAAGAACTCGTTCTAATTCGAAGCAGTAACGACCATGAAGCTATAACTGCTGTTGATGATTCGGAAAAACCGAAAATTAATATCAATAAACTTTATTGGAGGGTACCTCATGTTTCTGTTGCAATACCACAGCAATTAGCTTTAACCAACATTTTAGATAAAAATATTGAAATAGCACTCCCGTTTAGAAGTTGGAAACTTGTAGAATACTCTTCTCTTCCTCAAACTACAAGACAGACTTGGCCTGTAAAGACTACCACTAAGCTGGAAACACCAACCGATAATTGCAATCTGACAAATATAAGAGTATTTTTAAATTCTATATGAAATTTTTTCTAATTTTCGCTCCTCCTACTATGAGGCAGGCAATGAACCAGTATTTACACCCAAAGAATTTAAATCCATATCACCCATTGCTCACATCGACTGTTCTCGACAAAAGGAAAGTATGCAGTCGGGTTC
Source organism: Pogonocherus hispidulus (assembly GCA_963924545.1). NCBI lineage: Eukaryota > Metazoa > Arthropoda > Insecta > Coleoptera > Cerambycidae > Pogonocherus > Pogonocherus hispidulus. Next base: position 47,232,076 of record OZ004699.1, read on the forward strand.
CGTCGTACTTAGAATCGAGATGGATATGATTAAGAATGTCCCGAATGAAACAACAGCTTATTGTCTAATTTTGCATGATCGTGTATTTCGATATAATCCAATGACAAAAATTGTTAGACAGGTCTAGCATACATAAACACAGTAACATAAATAATAAATTCAGTTGATAATGATATCTGAGTATAGAAAGACCCTGGAAGAACACAGGAAAAAATTGAAACAATTAAGAAAAGCAATAGAATTGTATAGTTTGAAAAGTGTTGTACTGAAGAAACTAACAAATTTGAAAATATGCCATTAATCTTAGATGTACAAGGCTTCAAGGTGGAAAAAAATAAATTCATAGTTAAAGAGTTGGCAGGATTTGATGGTGAACGCATATGTCATTATATTTTCAAACCACCTTTTTCATTTGATGCGCTTCCATCAGAATTTCAAAAAGAAGCTAATTGGGTAACTAAACATCATCACTGCATTCAATGGGAAGAGGGTTTTACACAACTACATAAATTTAACAATATTATCGAGGATTTGACTTCAAAGACAGAACAGATTTATATTAAAGGAAGAGAGAAAGCTGAATATCTTCGACGTTTTTCGTCGAAACCAATTATAGAATTTGAAGAACAACCCCGCTTGAAGCATTCTGCACCTAAATGTTTATATCATTCAAAGAATATATGTATATGTGCCTTATCTAATGTGTATTATCTGTATGAACATTTTATAATGTCCTAGCTTTATGATGAAATAAAAACCAAATTAAATATATTCTGTTTTATTTATTAAAATCAAATCATTTCTAGGGTGGTAAAATTATTAACGAAGATAAACGCTTGAACGAACTCAAATGACTATTGAATACTTTACATGTAATGACGTCGACATATTGAAATTGTAGCTAAAACTACTACTAAAAGCAAAAACAGTAATGTGTTTTCTTGTTACATAAGGTTAAAGTTTTTGATCAAAACAATGAGGTTATTGGGAGAAGGGATATAGAAAGTTAGAAGTACCTGTGTGACCGGTACCGGTATAACCGGTATCGGTGTGACCGGTATCGGTATAACCGGTATCGGTCTGTGAGCGGTACCGGTATAACCGGTATCGGTGTATGAGCGGTACCGGTATAACCTGTATCGGTCTGTGACTGGTACCGGTGTAACCGGTACCTACACATATAAAACCCAGATATAATCTATGATAATCTTAGTTGCTAGGTAGATACGACAATGAACGCTTCACAGCTTATAGTACTACAAGCCATTTCTCAGAACGTACTTTTTGTGCAGTATCCTTGTAATACAGAGGAGGTTTTTGTATGCTTTGACAGTAATGGGACGAGAAATGAAAGCTGGCCCTTTAAATGGAGAAGGATGGAGCTATATGTAAGCAAATACGTTACCACTTTGAGCTATTCAGTACCCACCAACAGCACCGAGTACAAACTACGTCTAAGGAAAAAGGATAATATAATGGAAGACTCTGATTGGATGGACATCTTTAGTAAACCCCCCACCTATACACCCTCTTCAAATATCGGGTGTGGAGTGGAATATCCTGCAGGGTATTTCGTGATTTGGTATATAGCAGTGTGCTCGTCCCTCTTAGTACTTAAAGTGATTATTACGACTCTTCAAGCATCATGTCATGTATGTGAATGGGGGTTAAAAAAATGTAGCCGATATGTTTCGTATTAAGTATTGTATTTTATAATGAAATAATAAAACAAATATTTATATATATATAATAGTAGTTTTATTATAGTTTAATTACTAATAACTAATAATTTATTTACATAATTAGATAATAAGCAGAGTCATATCGATTTATTAACACAATTACATATCAAAATCTGCTAAATTACAATCTAAATGAAATAAATAAATCCTACATATACATACTAATAGTTTATTTACACAATTGGATAAAAAGTAGACTTATATAGAATTATTTATACAATTAGATATCAAATAAGTTTAAATCAAAATCTGATACATCAAAATCCGGTAAATTACAATCTGATAAATTAAAATCCGATATATCAAAATCTGATAAATTGCAATCTAGTTGTGATTCCTCCTCTCCCCCAATCATCTCTTCGGCTACTTGTAGCAACCTTTCCAAATTTATGTTACGATCCTGATCTGGTGGAGAAAGGCGATGATGTCCCCAGGCTAACGTATTTACATCTCCCGGTATGACATACCTCTTATCGTCAGCTGATGACAATGCTATTTTATTCTTCAGTTCAGTGTGGATGGTGTGCAAAGTTGATGTAAATATATGCATTTTTCGGAAGATTATGCCACCATTTTCTACGATTTGAACATAATCGGAAAAGTCTATTTGATGTTTAACAACACTTGTGGATACTCCTTTTGCCTTTTTCATGACATCACCTGCTTTTACACAATACGCTTTGGCACCTGTTCCATAAAAACTTTCGATGGATCGTCCAGCGTACTCATCTTTCATCTTTCCTACGACTGATTTTGTTTTAGGCATATTGTGGATGTTATCTGGTTTATAATTTGATGTATCGAAATACTGAAGATTCTTCTTGATGTCCTCATACGGGTTTTCGGTAAAGAGTTCCAAGACAAGGGAATCTGTGTCCGTATATAAAACAGTTGCTTTATCACCGTACATAGGTTTTATGTAGCCATAAAGGAATTCGTAGATGATGGTCTTGGAAATATCCAAAATTGAAAAACCAACATATAGCGGTTTGTCATACACCACTTTTGTTTTATCTAAATGAATTGCTACTAAATTCTCATCAAATATGGAACAGGATTTAAAATGGGGCTGGCTTATTAAGGCTCTTGCTCCTAATTTACCTTTTCTATTTTCCCAACATGAACACAATTTAATATTTTGTCTTTTGTCGACGTTTTCCATTGTTTTACCAAAAATTGAATTTACCATTAGTTTGAACAAATCCTTCTCAAATTCGTTCCTAGCAGAGTTTCGGAGATTTGTGTTTAAGTCGATATATGACCCCAACCACGTTGATTGTGAAAATTCTAAAATTCTATGGATTTTTGTCAGTTTCAGTCCATATTTCAAACACTGTTTTAAATTTCTATAGTGAATAATATAGCGGTTCTTATTATGTAAATTCGGAATTAATTTAGGGTATTTAGAATCTGGTGGTATCATACTTTCGGGGCAGAATGGCAAATCGTTGTGGTCATTATGCAGGCTTGTTACATATTCCAAATCTACCTGCAAGATATATCCTTTAGGTGAGTTGTTGTCGATGTTAGGGCAGTCAAAAGCATCAATTTCACCCTTTTCGAGCCACCTGAAGCCTCCAGTGGGAAGACATTCCTTCATCGCTGCACCATACAGGTTTGTGGCATCCAGGTACATGATATGTGAAGTTGGCTTAGTAGGATCATAAGTTGACAAAAATTTATTGTTAGCTATGGACTTCCTTTTACTACATTGAGCCACACCTCCTCTAATTCCTTTGCGAAAGAAATGCAGAGAATCGACATCTGTTAAAAGTTCGAGCTCGATGTTTGTGTAACGTAGCATCGCGTCCCAGCTTAGCGACGGAGCTGTTAAATAATGGGCGGGGTCTAATTTGTATTGCTCCAAACACACTTTTCTAAAGTTTTCAAACACATCAGCTAACAACAACACATCTGATTTTAAATATACATCAGCGTACTCTCCCAAAGTTTTACAGTTGAAGGTATCCCACACTTTATTTGCCCGTTCATAGTCTTCATCAGAAATGGATTCTAGGGTTAAATCATTGTAAAAATTTTCTCTTGGTGGTAATTGTTTCTCTTCCAGCTTATCAAATGAGTCCACATAGCTATAGGGGAAAACACCTTTTCGTCTGATTAACTTAAACTCGTCATCATCTGGAAAGCACTTTCTTGTTTCGATACACTGGTGATGTTCTAAGTTTTTACTCAGTTTATCGAGGGACTTGGCTAAAAAGCGAAACGAGTCAACAAACTTTAGCTTCAAATATGTGTCTGGTACTTTTGGATTTGACGATTTTTCAACCAGAATTGATTTGGAGAATAAGATGTATTTCTCCTTGGTTTGCGCTATTACAGAAACACTTTCCTTTTTAGATGTTAGCTTCGACAGAAAGAGGTGTCCATCATAATTACTGAGGCAGTGGAAGAAAACTGGTATGAACTTTGGCACTTTGTAGTTTAAATTGCATACAGAGTGGGCAGCACCACGAAAATGTCCTGTTAAGTGGCAGTGATCACGAACCTTTACGTCTTCAGTCTTGAAAGGCTTTGTGCAGATATGACAGTGAGTAGCATTTCTGTAAGAGGTTTTTTCTTGATCAGAAAGCGGTAGCATATCCCTAACATTTTTGAGGTGGTTGTTATACAAGTCCAAAGATATTTTGTCCAATTTTTCAATAAATATTTGTGCAGCATTTGGGCCTCGATATGATACGAATCTCGATAACTTGTCATCAAAATTACACTTTACGTAGAAAGCGAAAGAGTATGGTTCGTGTTCGCAGGTTTTCACAGTAAAGGATTTATTGTCACTAGGTTCATTATGATGAATTGGTTTTAGTAAACTCTCGAAATCTGCATAGATTACGAATGGAACCGATAATTGTCTTTCAAAATTAACAAACTTAAGGATATTTTCAGGTATACTTTCACCATACTTATTGATCTTCAACTGGGTGGTTGGTATTTTTGTACATATATGATTGCAGTCATTTTTCTCATGTTGTTTTAGCTGTTCAACCTTCTTAAAGGCCTGTAGACATCCATCACAAATATGTATCTTTGCATTATGATGATTTGATTTTTTCCTTGAAACTAATCTTGACATGTCTGTTATGAGGCAATAGTGGTTGTTACCCGCGTTGTCTGATACCAGCAACAAATTCACATGCGTGGCTTGACGGTTTGAAGTGAAATGTAGAGGTCCAACTACCTCTGTCACCATTTTTCCATCTCTGAACTCTGATTCTATACCAAACACGTTCACTGAGATGTTATTCAGTTTTTCAAATTTAGATATATCTTTCAGGCCCATGGGGAATTTCAAACCATTAAAGTTTAGCAGTGTGCTGTAGTGGGGATATGAACTGGTACTCTGAGGATTCCCTTGTGCACGATATATGGCTGCGATAATGGACCAAGCAAAGCAAGCTCTATCATTATTTCTAATATTTAACAAGGCTTGCTTCCATTCAATGGATTTGGGAAGCTTAATATATGAAGAGGCTGAGAGTGGTGTAAATTTATTCATGTTCACATCCAGAAACATTATATGTTTTAAAGCCCATCCAGAGTCCCGTTCCTCAAATGAGGAGGCCTGTGAAGTCATCTCTTTCATAAAATCTTCGAAAATCTGCTGAAGATCTGATGAAGGGGTTATCACCTTGTTCTTAGTATTAAATGACTTGATATCAGACATTTCCTTTTCGGGTATAACATAAAAACCATACACTTCAAAATTAACTTTGAGAGCATGATAGTTTTGCAAATATTCATTGATTCTATCAAACACTTTCTGTTTTACTTCTTCAAAGAAATCATTGTAATCGATATGGGTTCTAGGGCTAGTGAAACGGTAACTGGCTATCCTGTTCTTAAAACCGCTTGAAAGTTTTTCAACTCCGTTTCCGACACTTTTTTCAACTGGTCGATCAATTTTCTTTCTATCCCATACATTATTGCCCGCACAGTAGGAGTTTTGATTATGTTTTCGGAGGTTGGACGGGTTTAAAAATATTTTTCCACAACGTTCACAGAGTATCGAGTTTGTTATATTAACATCACTGGAAGATGGTATATCATATTTTTGTTTCTTTGGAGCAGATGTAGAAGGCAGATTATCACTTTTTCTTTTTCTATCGCTATGTAGGACAGGACAGCAGTCGCGAATATGTCGCACTAGATTGTGTTTGTAAGAAAACAATTTGCCACAATGTTCACAGACCGCGGGAATTGTTTCATTAATATCACTAGAAGGTGGTACATCAAACTTTTGCTTCTTTATTGCAGATGTAGAAGGCACATTATCACTTTTCCTTTTTTTATGAAGAACGGGACAGTAGTCACGAATATGTAGCACTAGGCTGCGTTTGTAAGAGAAATCTTTTCCGCAATGTTCACACTTCATTGTAACTGACAATACAACATACAAAGCATCTGAGTATTCAGTTTATAGTATATGAGAGGGGCGGGGCTAATCCTGATTTTAACTAATCAAATGGCTGCTTCTTCCGATGTTAGCCGACTTCACCCGAACTCATATTTCTAGCTATTGCATCATACTCTGAAACCGGATACTGTCTAGACGCCAGGTGTTCGATGAGTCACACCAACTTGCCTCCACAAGTTATTGAAACCAGATATTCATATTTTATATTTAGATATTACATCATGATATGATATGTGAGGAAGGGCCGCATATTAGTACTGTTCATATTTTGATGCATTTGATGATAGATGACTGGTGTGGAGAATGGTATATTATTACTATGTATATTACTTCTTATAGGATTAAATATTGAAAACAGAAGCATAACATTCATATGTATTAATAATAAATGTTGCTGATACTGTTGAGTAAAATAAAACATGTGGAATATATTAGTCTTGAGTTCAATATGTGTTTTACATGCTCTGTACCTTATACTATACCCTTTAATAATCAATAATGGACCAAGCATTCAAGATCATTCAAACAATTTTAGACCTGTCTGTTTGTAGCGTTCGTTAACCTCTTGACACGTGTTTGCAACTCCTGGGAGCTACGGGTAGCTCCCCTCTTTTCCCCTTATCAACAAGTCAGTTTTTTTTAGTTATTACATCATGCTCACGAGTATATTACTACTGTTTATATTATGATATATTTGATTCTAGATGACTTGTGTGGGGAATAAGTGGTATATTATTACTATGTATATTGCTTCTTATAGAGAATAGGAGGATTAGATATTATTTAAACAGAAGCATGTCATTCATATGTATTATCACTTAATATTTTTTTTATTGCTGACGCGGAGTATTAAATTAATTTTTATCGGCGTCAGCTTTTTTTAAAATACCGTCGCCAGATATTTTATTTTTAAATATTACATCATGCTCTGAAACAGGATACTGTCTAGCCGTCAGGTGTTCGATGAGTCATACTTTACCATACTCTGAAACCGGATACTGTCTAGACGCCAGGTGTTCGATGAGTCATACTTTACATGGTATAACATAGCATAGCATACATCCCATCTTTCTGATCCATTTGCTAGCCCATTTCCCCACTACTCATGGGCGCAAGCAAGAGGTCTCTGCTGCTGTGTGGCGGTAATTCTATTTTATCAAAGCTCAGCATTTATTTTAATACAATAGACAATGGTCTTCATTGTATAAATAAATAAAGCAAACGATAAGATAAAAATAAAATAACAAGAAATATGTAAAATGTGATAAGATTTATTCGCAGAAGCCGCATTTTTAATGGTCTTCCATTGTACAAATAAACAAAGCAATGGATAAGATAAAATAAAGATGCGTCAGCAAGACGCTAATATAACTAGTTCTATAATAACAGGAAATAATATGTAAAATGCGATTTATTTGAAATAATATGTAAAAGATTTATTTGCTGAAGCCGCGTTTCTTGGAATATTAATTATTATCACTCGCTGCACACGTACGTGCATGGTACGGATTTGTTATCATGTGACGTAGAGAATTCCTATAAATAGTCAAATCGTTGTTGAAAATATTAGTTTAGCACACAATCGTCTAGCAGGCTTCGTATTAGCACATCCAGTTTACCGATTTATCGGAGTCACTATCTGTTTCTATTTTTCTATTTAATTAAACTTCAATATATTATGTGACGTGCAATGTCAATGTCAAATTACTTTTCGGTACTGTACAACTGTACAATAATCTCTTTTTTTCCAACCATACGAATAAGACACTATAACATTAAAAGATTTTGTATAAAAAGATAGCTATTTCGGGACTGTTTGAGATCGCCATAGCAACTGTACCAAAAAGAGATTATTGTACAGTTGTGTCAGTTATACAGTACCAAAAAGTAATTTGACATTGACATTGTATGTCACATAATATATTGAAGTTTAATTAAATGGAAAAATAGAAACGCCTACGATGAATCGGTAAGCTGGAGATGCTAATAATTAGAAGCGGTTGGAAAAAAAATGTTATGTTAAAGTTGTACAAAAAATACGTTTTCTGGACTCGTAAAATTTCCGGGCTCCGCTACGCGTCGTCTGGCAACCGTTTCCCTCGTCCCGAAAACGTGTATTTTTTGTACTAGTTAAACAAATAACTATTTTTGTACAGTAGCGGAATTCGTAACTCGAAAAAATTGCCTGATTAGGCAATTTTACGAGTCTCGAAAACGTATTTTTTGTACGAATTTGTAACGAAGTTACTTTTCTAAGTTGTAGATTGGACCGTTTTTAGTTATTTTCAAATAACATTTTAGTAGAGTTTAAAATGTATTAGTTTCCGCCGGAATATATTGTAGGTGAGCTCCGTAGCGCTGTACAAAGCGTGCCGACTTTTCAGCCAGAAGAACCGAGTTAGATCTCTAGGCCGGGTCAAGTTTTTTATATTACCAGCGTTGTTTACAACATTCAATTAACATGGTAGTTAATTGTTAAAATAATTAAATCCTTATATTACCAGCGTTGTTTACAACATTCAATTAACATAGTAGTTAATTGTTAAAATAATTAAATCCGAGTATAAAGTAGAAAAGTCACTTAAAAGTATTCCGTCAATTACATTTTTATTAATATTATAAGATCGTTTATTTTACAGAGTTTATATCCCCTTACTTAAAAATATTTTAGTTTATTTCAGGTCTCTACATTATTTTGCAGAGCTTAGAGTAATTTATATTTTTCGACATGATTTAAATAAGTTGATATTATTTATTTATTATTGTTTGCTCTTGTAAAATAGATTTAACATATTTAGGATGTGTTATAATGTGAATTTACTTATTTCTGGGAGTTTTAAAACCGTTCTTTTTGGTAATGCTATTTAAAATAAATGTAGAAGTCTATGAGCTTATCAAAATATTATGTTTGTTTAAAATATCCGCGCATCTAATGCGCGGTGATTCTCCCACATGATTTGCAGTCACGTGGTGTCTCCGATTTCCTATTTAAGGCATTGTAACTGCTTAGAAAGTACCCGGCGAGGTATCGCCGACCGAGTCATCAGCTCCTCCGCCCAGGATGAGGTAGTATACTAACCCCGTTACTTTCAGGTCACCGCCCGGATCAAGAGTGGAGGCCCACGAAGAGACATATACACACCCCCCGACCTCCCCTCGGAGCCGCGGCCGCCGACAGCGGTTGCGGACTCACTCCGAGTACCCTTTCCTATACCCGCACACGCTAAAGGGCCAATTGGCTACTTAGCAGTGCATTCCTGGGCTACATAGCCATCCGACCTACCCAAACCATCATCCAGGACGGGAGCGGCAATTGCCGCCCCCGCCCGTGACAGACCACCCCCGGGGGTTAACATGCCGGTGAAGAAAGAACACAAGACCCAAGAGCGCCAGAAGATCCTACCCCGCCGGCAGGGTAGAGCCAGGACAGGAGGAGACCTTACGAATCGCCCACATCGGTCACGTTTGTGACCGGGGTTGGTGAAGGATAGGGTCCACCTCTACGAGGCAGTCCAGGCCTACAGAGATGGGGAGGGTAAAGAGTGATAGTCTCACTCGGCCCCGAACCATACAAGGTCATTTTCAAAGCCAAGAATAACGGCGCGTAAAAGTACCTTTTGACCGTTTGACCTTCTTTAAGATATAGTTTCCGCCAGCACCAGCACCAGCAACCACCAGGAGGAGTAAGTTACCATTTGATAGACTGTTCCCACCTAGACCTAGCCCCGTTCATGCGCGAATATCTTACCAAATAGCTGTTTTGACCCGACGGCCGTTGGAAACAAGCTCCAGGTACACATAGCTACGGTCGCCTTTAAGAGCGATTGACTTGGGCGAAGTAGCATTGTGTGTATTTGTAACTTGTTTGGATGAAAATAACCTGTCGCTGAATGCTAGTACATTTCCTTTAGAAGTACGATTGCCTTGTGGACTTGTATCTTGCGGAAAGCTGCATCTTATTTCTCGTTCAGACTTAGTGCAAAAGGCTTGTAGACGCTAGCCACCTCCGTAGTGTCAGTCCAGATTTTAAATATTTACCGAGATTATTTACCGATTAACCATTCGATTCCTACCGACACCGTTCTGGCCCGCCGGCCGTTGGAAGCAAGCTCCAGGTACACATAGCTACGGTCGCCTTTAAGAGCGATTGCCTTGGGCGAAGTAGCATTGTGTGTATTTGTAACTTGTTTGGATGAAAATAACCTGTGGCTGAATGCTAGTACATTTCCTTTATAAGTGCGATTGCCTTGGGGATCTGTATCTTGCTTGCGGAAAGCTGTATCTTATTTCTCGTTCAGACTTGGTGCAAAAGGCTTGGAAACGCTAGCCACCTCCGTAGCGTCAGTCCGGATTATAAATATCTACCGATATTTTCCTTTAATAATTTACTTTCCTGTTAATAATTAATAGCGCATTTTGCTTGAGCTTCTTCTGGTTGTTATTGCTTGTTGCTTATTCACCGTCTAGCTTATTTTACTCACCGATTATTTTATTTATTGCTTGCCTATTTACTGACCGTTCAATTATTACCTGTTTACTAACAATTGCTACCGATTTTATTTATTTACTTGCATACTATTTAATTGCTTGCCTATTTACTAACCGTTCAATTATTACCTGTTTAATAACAATTGTTATCGAATTTGTTTATTTACTTGTATCCTCTTTATTGCTTGTCTATTTACTGCTACTTGATACCATTTGTTGCTATTAATATTTTTGATGTTAACTGCTTTATTTACCGACCGATTTATTTAACATAAATATTTTAGGAGTTGGAAAATATATTGATTGCTATTAATATTTTTGGTGTTCACTGCTTTATTTACCGACCGATTTATTTAAAATAAATATTTTAGGAGTTGGAAATGTGTGATTTTTATTACTTAGGTTAAGAAAGATTGACCCTCTGGCATGTGCATTTATGCACCTTCTTCACTGAAGCTACCCACCCTCTACTTATCAGAGTAGAGTCCGCGTGGACCCTTCACCACATAAAACCCATGTTTGGTGGCGCCCGATGGCAAAACCCCGAGAATAAATCCGAAACTGAATTAAGAGCGTCACAAGTTTAACATAATATTTTTTTTCCAACCGCTTCTGATTTGCACCTCCAGTTTACCAGTCACTATCTGTTTCTATTTTTCTATTTAATTAAACTTCAATATATTATGTGACATGCAATGTCAATGTCAAATTACTTTTCGGTACTGTACAACTGTACAATAATCCTCTGTTTATACAAAATAATTTAATGTTATAGTGTCTTATTCGTATGGTTGGAAAAAAAAGTAATTATTTACTTAGCATAAAACTCAAATTTTGATTGTACTTTCAGCATTTAAAAAATGATAATGTTTTACAATCAAGACTAGAGTACCCTTACAATTCATCAAAATATGAATAATTTAAAGAATAATTAACTTATTCTTGAAAATAGTAATTAATAGCTTGATCAACCTGTGAGATTAAATATATTTTTTTAAAACACCTAAAACTATAATTATATGTAATAAGCAAAAATAAAAAGCTCTCAAAATATCACCTAAAAGTAATAGAACTATTCCAAACCTTCTAACCATTAGCTTGGTATACCAGATGGAAGGATAAGCATCTCTCATAACTGTTCGATACTGGCGATTCAAATCTTTGGCTGATAGTGAGCATCGATTATTTCCAACTATGACTCCGTCTGGGTTTAACATTGGCACTATTTTAAAAATAAATTTATCACGTAATTCTTTGGCAGGGCTGGAATCGCTTGTTAAGAAATCTAAATAGCCCTTCATCATCCAAGAAGCCGGTGTTTCTCCTGGATGAACTCTGGCCGTTATTACAACAGCTCGTTTTTTCTGAAATGTTAAAAAAATACATAATTAACAAGTAAATATAAAATATTACTGGATAAGTTCTTTAATCACAAAATTTAAGATATTTGCATATTAATTGTATACTTATTTTATGAATTTGTGGTATAACTATTTTGGTAATCCCTAGAACAAAAAAATGTAATGTTTTGAAATTTTTACATGTTAAGGGTATTAAGAAGGATACATAGTATTCACTTTCAGTATCTAAAATTCGGCTTATATTTACCTATACATACCGGGTGGCTAAAACTAATTGCACTATTAGATTATTTGGATGTAAATTTTGCCACTTGGATTTAAATTTTGAAATTTGGTGCTCTGGAGTATTTGGGTATGCTCTCTTCAAATAAAATAATGGCGTTCCTGTAGCTCTTCCGGTTATACCGGAAGTTAACGTCAAAGTTGTTATTTTAAATGGAACACCCTGTAAATAATTAAATTTTTTGATTCTACATTAAATTTTAGGGTCACTTTCTTCAAGTTTTCCTATTCCTAAGGTTAACCGTTTTCAAGATAGAGCGACAATATTCACAGGGGAGAGAGTTTAATCGATAGGCTTTCTAATAATATATCGTTTATTTAGCATTAGCTATTTACAAAAAACTTTACATATAAAAAACAGCAAAAGTACTCTTATTTAACTTACAGTAGTAGGTCACAAATAAATACAAATACAGTGTAAACAGTAAAAAATTACGCAAATAAAAAACAATCAAATAATATATCAAATACCGAATAGATTTCATTCACATTATAGCTTTATCAATAATGGCCCAACACATGCACTGATAAAATTCGTTTAAATTTGTTAAAGTTATCACACAATTTAATGTCATCTGGTAACTCATTATACAGTTGTAGACCCTTATAAAATACTGAATTTTTAGTTTTACTTTTGTTAAATGGTTCAATATAAAAGTTTGCTACATTTCTTGTTGGGTAGTTATGAATGTCCCTTACGTATTTAAGCCCTTTTAACAAATAATTTGGTAATATATTATTTTTAATTTTATATATAAAAATTAATGTTTTATATGTAATTCTTTGTTGTACATTCATGAAATGTAATACCTCCAACATAGTTACAATAGGAGTATATTTATTACACATTAATATTATTCGCATGGCCCTATTTTGTATTTTCTGAACTTGCTGGATTTGGTTTTGTCCTAAATTAAACAAAATGGTAGTACAAAATTCCAAATGTGGTGCAACAAGACTTTTATACAGGGCGCCCTATTTCTTGACCCGTTGCATGGATAACTTTTTTATTAGTAGAGATACAAAAACGCTTAAATGAGCAAATTAGTGCAGTTTCGTATTAGTAATTCTACGGTAAGGCGAAAAATTATATACGGGGGAAGGTTGAAAAGTTATTGACAAAAAACGAAAAATCCAACTTTTCTATTATCCCTCGTAGCTCGTTCATTTGAAGAGTTAGAGAAAAATGCTTCACATGTTTTTTGCAGTATTTTTCATGTAAAATGACATGCACTTGCTACTTTTTATATATCTCTTAAAATGGTTGAGAATCACAGTAAAATATATTTTTTTTTAAATGTAATGGATAGGTGGCTGTGACATTAACCGAAAGTCCCCTTTTTTCTCTTTCAGATGATATAACATAGTCCATATTTTATCCTTACAAAAGTAATAATAATCGTTGTTGTTAAAGAAAGTTTATTGTCACATCAAGAATGCTATGGATTATGGAACAAAAGAATGTTTTGAGAATAGAAATTATTAATTAATTAATTATATTGAAGTAAATGTTCGAAATGACCACCATCCTGTTGGATACATAGTAAGCAACGTTTCTGGATACTTCTTAAAACATTATTTATTGTATGTCCATGTATGCTTCTAATTGCATCTTGAATCCTGACTTTTAGATCCTCTATATCTAGAGGAGCTATCACATAAACTTTATCTTTCAATAACCCCCAAAGAAAGAAATCTAAGGGGGTCAAATCAGGTGTTCGCGCTGGCCAGTCGATATCCATTCTATTTCCTATAACATTATCAAACTGTTCATGTAAATATTGTTTTACCTCGCGGGAATTATGCGCAGGTGCTCCATCGTGTTGGAAGTATTTAAGATTTCTAAAAATATGAAGTGGTAATTCATTTAAATATTCCTCTGTTAGAGTATTCCTTAGAAAATGAAGGTAATTATTCGCATTCAAATTATCTTCGTAAAAATATGGGCCAATAATTTTGCCACAAAAAATTCCACACCACACATTTATCCCAAATTGACGTTGATTTCTTCTTTCAGAAACAAGATGTGGATTTTCTCGGCACCACATTATGTTACTATGGCGGTTAAAAATACCATTGTTGGTAAATCTACTTTCATCACTGAATAAAATCTTTTTCCAGAAGTCTAGATCCTCTTCGCATTTTGAAATGTACCATCGACAAAATGTCATCCTTCTTTGATTATCAGCTGGATATAAAGTATTGCATATGGAATAATGATAAGGCTTTAAATTGTTACCTTTTAAAATAGCTCTTATAGTTTCCTTGGAAGTGTTGCAGTGATGTGCAATTTCTGCAGTTGAAGAATCAGGTTTAAAATTTACATAAGCCAAAACATTTATTTCAGTGTCTTCATTGAAGTTTCTTTCATCCTTAGGCTTTGAAAAAGAACCGTATAATGGTATATTATTTTCCAGCTGTCTAAATATTCTATGATGGGGTTGTCTTCGTTCCATGTAAGTTTCAAAATAAAGATTCGCTGCAGCTTGTGCATCTCGATTTTGGTTATAATAACAAAATAGCATATCATTTTTCTCTTCGTTGGTGTACATATTTGCAACACTATTATTTTGTATGCAGTATTAATAATAAACAATAAACTACTTAACAAAAACTAAAAATGTCACTTATGATCTGTCAATAATTAAATGCCAACTAGACGTTTTTAAAAATATCAGGAATCTTATTTTTTGTTTTATTTCCATAGCATTCTTGATGTGACAATAAACTTTCTTTAAAAACAACGATTATTATTACTTTTGTAAGGATAAAATATGGACTATGTTATATCATCTGAAAGAGAAAGAAGGGGACTTTCGGTTAATGTCACAGCCACCTATCCATTACATTTAAAAAAAATATATTTTACTGTGATTCTCAACCATTTTAAGAGATATATAAAAAGTAGCAAGTGCATGTCATTTTAAATGAAAAATACTGCAAAAAACATGTGAAGCATTTTTCTCTAACTCTTCAAATGAACGAGCTACGAGGGATAATAGAAAAGTTGGATTTTTCGTTTTTTGTCAATAACTTTTCAACCTTCCCCCGTATATAATTTTTCGCCTTACCGTAGAATTACTAATACGAAACTGCACTAATTTGCTCATTTAAGAGTTTTTGTATCTCTACTAATAAAAAAGTTACCCATGCAACGGGTCAAGAAATAGGGCGCCCTGTATAAAAGCAACTTAGTATGCATACTAAGAGATTTCCCCACTCTGTACAGAAAATGACATTTTTTTGACATTTTATTCATTATGTAATTAACATGACTTTTAAAATTTAAACATTGATCAATAATTACCCCTAAATATTTAATTTCCTCAACTCTTTCTAAAACACTATCATTAATTATTACTTTATTTACATCATTTATCATATTTAATCTTATTCTATTGCCTATAAACATATATTTAGATTTATTAATATTAACATACAAGTCATTGTCGTGAAGCCATTGGTATACATTTTTTAATTCATCATTCATTATATTGATCATTTCATCTGTATTTGTACCTGTTATATAAATCATAGTATCATCAGCAAACATCCTAATATCACATTTTTTCACATACTTTACAATATCATTGACATATAACAAGAAAAGGGTTGGTCCTAAAACTGTACCCTGCGGTACGCCATGAGTATTTTGTATTGCATCTGACACAGTGTTTCTAAATTTCACTTTTTGATAGCGATTAAACAAATAAGACTTAAACCACTCAAGCACTTGATCACATAACCCAATCTTTTCAAATTTTTTCACCAAAAGTTCTCTATTAATTGTTTCAAAAGCTCTTCTGAAGTCTAAAAATGTTGCCAAAATTACTCTATTTTCATCCAAAGCCTTTGTCCACTGATCACTTATACTTAAAATTACCGATTCACAGGAATGTTGTTTACGAAATCCTGACTGGCTTGAGACTATTATATTATTTTTATCACAATATCTTAGTAATTGCTCTTTTACAATCGTTTCTAATATTTTTTCATATACTGCTACTGTGTTAATAGGTCTAAATTCTTCACAATTATTTGTATTATTTACTTTTGGTACGGGTACAATTACAGACGTTTTCCACTCAGTAGGAAATTTACCAGATTCTAATGATGTATTGATGACATCTACAAAACGATTTCCTATTACCATAAAAGCATCTTTAATAATTTGTGTTGAAATTCCGTCTTCTGTTCCGGCAGTGTTCTTAAGAGCATGTATAACTTTCCTTACATCTGCTATATTTATATTTTTAAATTTCCTAAATAATTCGTATGTTTCTATATTTTGTATTATACGATCCTGATTTTTAGGAGTCGATGTACTAACTATCTCTGTTATGCTATCTAAGAAATATTTATTAAATTCTTTTACTATATTTTCGTTATTAGAATGTTGTACTCCTTTGAACGTTATATTTTCTGCAGAAACTTTTCTATTATTTGGTAACATTGTTTTCAAATTTTTCCACATTAATTTGCTATTATTTTTATTATTATCTATTGTTTTGTAGAGGTATCTTTCTTTTTCACTCCTAATCATTGTAGCAACATTATTTCTAATTTTTTTAAATTCATTCCATGTTCTATTATTTTTTGTAAAAACAAGCTTCCTTATATTTGTTATCTCTTTCTTTAATTACCCTTATTATATCAGCTGTCATCCATTTGTTTTGTTCATATTTTTCACATATAGTAATTTCTTTTACAGGACACATGTTATGAAAAATATTTTTCATGTCATTCACAAAGAAATTTGATAATATATCTATATTAGAGATATTACTATTCCAATGAACATTCAATAGTTTATTTTGAAAATCGTGGCTGTTATAATTTTTAAATTACCGTTTTTTTATAGTAATCGTTTTATTTTTCCTAAACAAGTTAGGGATATGAATACTCAATATTGCATGGTCTCCAATTTTAGGTGTTAATTTAACTTCATAAGATACTTTTTTATTATTAGTAACTATATAATCTATTGCAGTTGAGCTATGTTGCGTAATTCTTGTAGCCTCATTTACAATTTGTTGTAGACCGTTCTGTATTATAACGTCTTTACATTTTTTTGTATAAAAATTATTTGGCCTTAGAATATCAAAATTAAAATCTCCCGTGATCAGTATAGAACCATTATAATCAATAATACCCTCAATATAATTTTGAAAAAATTCAATGAACAATGCATCTCTTACTTGAGGTGGATGATAGATTACTGTTATAAGGTATTTTTCACTTAAAAT
The DNA here is from genome assembly GCA_963924545.1 of Pogonocherus hispidulus. NCBI lineage: Eukaryota > Metazoa > Arthropoda > Insecta > Coleoptera > Cerambycidae > Pogonocherus > Pogonocherus hispidulus. The sequence goes on from OZ004699.1 coordinate 47,249,627, forward strand.
TTCAGTTTCAAAAGCTAACAACCATAAATATGGATCTATATTTTCAATTCTTTTTACACTAAACCAATGTCCTTCTTGCACATAAATTAATACACCTCCTGTTCTTCTATTATTTGTAATAGAACTTGCATATTTATATCCTTTTATTCTAAGTTCCACACCTGTAACAGTTTCATCTACATGTGTTTCTGTCATTAACAAAAATATAGGTTTCCAATTCTCAACTAATGCACATATGTTGTCTTTATTATACAGAAATCCCTGGCAATTAAAACAAAGCATATTATATTTATTATTTATGGTAATCTGAGGCACAGTGACATCATTTAGTTGCTATATCGCATAGTTTATCTTATTACACTCCTTTTCAATCATTTTTAAGTAGCATGGGCAATATTTATCGTTTGCACGATGACTAAAATCTAATTTAATTTTAAGTTTTTCCATGGTTTTCACGCAATTTATACATTTTTCGTAATCGTTTCCACAATCATTTTCACTGTGATTATCGGAGCATTTAAAACAAGTGACTCCATTTTGGCATTCTCTTCCAAAGTGACTGTATCTAGCACATTTATAACAACGAATTATGTTGTGATATTCTCCTATTCTGCATTCTCTCCATCCCACATTTATCATATTTAATTTGTAGATGCTTTTGAAAATATCTACTTCAACTTCTAAAACAATATTACTACAATTTCTTTTCTTTTTATTCTCATACTTCTTAATCACTTTAATTTTTTTGGACACATCTTTATCAATTGCCTCTAATTCATTTTGATCGATAACTGCTTCCAGTATTTTTTTATCGTCTTGGTTAGCAAATTTGTTTTCAGCACCTATAATTATGATTTTCGGATTTTTTAGGTGAGGATTTTCCACTTTATACTTATTTCCTAGTTCTTCTTCCACCTGTTTTTGAATTTTGTCCTTTGAAACAGCATTTTTACAACTAATTATGACTCCTCCATTTTTAATGTTTTTCATATTTTCAACTCCAACACCTAATTCGCTAGGATTAATTTTTTCTTTAATTTCTTCTTGGGTAACGCTACTTCTCTGATCTTCTTTTATTGGTTTAATCAATATCACATATCAATCTAACCATACACGGTTTCTAAAACTCATACAGGCTGGTCAAAATTTAATGCCAGGTTAGGTCGACTGCAAGCCATGAAAACTTGATTTTTTAAATGGGACTATATTATTGCATTTTTAGGTTCTACATTATATTTTCGGGTCACTTCTATCAAGTTTCCCTATTCCTAGTTAAGCGTTCTCGAAATATTTAATTTAAATATAAAAAAAAAATAAATAAAAAATCTTCAATACTCAATATTCACAAGTGAGAGAGTTAAAGCCATAAGCTTTCTAATCATACCATCAATCTCATATAGGATGGTGAAACTTTAATGCCACATACCTAAATTTGCAACCTATGCATAATACAAAGTTTACTTTTAGCCATTCGGTATATATATATATATATATATATATATACAGGGTGTCCACCTAGTGCGCGTAAGTCCAATATCTGGGTTAATAAAAGAGATAACTTAATTTTTTTTTCTACAGGGTTGTCTAATATCCCGAGCTGCACAAAATGAAAATATATTTACATATTCAGGGTGTTTAGTTTTTCCTGGACAGGTACCAACTTCATTTTTTTAAATGGAAACCTATATTTCTTATGGCATTATCGAATTCTACGTAAAAAATTAGTGGGACTTTGTGCATAACACTGCTATTGAAATATTGATAGTTTTCGAGATATTTGACTTTTCATTTTTTTTCTTATGTTTCGTCACTTCTAATAGTTGACATAATTATGGTTGTATGACAGCTAGAAATTATTTTTTTTTCAGAAACTGTAGAGTGAAGATGGCTCTTTCGAAAAACGTATCAAAAGTTGACCTGCGATATACAGGGGGCAACAGAAATCGTGCCAAACCTGATGGTTTAAAATTTAAAAAATCTCGACTTTTTCAAATGGAACACCCTGTGTTTTATGATTTCATTAGATGCCTTTCTGTAGACTCTACAATTTTATAATAGCTTTCCCTATACCTAAGTTGCGTAGTTTTTGCAAAAAACCCACTTTTATGAAAAATACCCGATTTGCGCACTCCTTTGACGGAAAAAATATTGTAAGGCTATTTATTTTTATAAAATGTATTAGTTTACACTTCTTAAAATAAAAATAACTGAAAAATTTAGATAATTTCAGTTTAATAAACAAGTCTTTATGGAAAGTTACCATTTATTTGTAAATAAAAGTAAAAAATCATAAAAGCTCTACATGTAATTAAGAATTAGCAAAACTGGCGTATGCTTTAGAAGAAGTTCATGGGAATTATTTGCTAGCAGCACGTATTTATAGAGATTCCCACGTGCTGACTGTTTTGAAAATGTGAAAGAAAGATTTGAAAGAACAGCAAATGGGAATTATGAGAAAACTACCAGGAGACATGGGAGTAACAACGATAATATTTAGTTTAATGTTGTGGTTTCTGCTGTTGAAAATCCAAAAATATTAGTATCAGAAAATCAGTAGAAATCTTGGAGTTTTCAAAAGCTCGACAAATAAGATATTGAAGAAGAAGTTTCATACGTATCATATTGAAAACCAAACGGTGTTACCGTAGTTAGAAAAATTATTAGTGAAATGGATGAATATACATAGAGTATTGAAAAAAGAATACGCAATACTCATACAAGCAAGCTAACCTAAAGTAAATGCTCAAAATGTCCACCGTTGTTTTCAACACAAAGCATTAATCTACGTCGAAAATGAATGTGAACATTTCTTAACATTTCGGGCGTTATGGTTAGAAACTCATTTTGGATCTTTTCTTTCAAGTCTTGCATATCCGTTGGTGGTACTTCGTATACTCGCTCCTTTATATAACCCCACAAGAAAACGTCCAGAATATTTAAATCAGGCGAACGTGCAGGCCAAGGAACTGGACCACCACGACCTAACCACTTATTTGGATATACGTGGTTTAGGTGTTCTCTAATCTGAAATATGAATAGATAATAGGAAAAGTACTACAACAATAAAATAATCACAGTACCGCCAAAGTGGAATGTGGAGGGGCACCATCATGCTGAAACCATTGTTGAACCAAATAATCAGCGGGCATATTCTGTAGCTGTAGAAGGGGAAGTTCGTTTTGCAAAAAATGCAAATACACATTGGCATTTAAATTGCCTTCAAAAAAGTACGGTCCAACAATATGTTCTCCACAAATTCCAGCCACACGTTCACTTTGAAACGATGCTGATTATCTAGTACCCTCAATAATCTTGGATTATTGTCAGCGTAGTGATGAAAGTTGCGACGATTGGGTAAGCATGTGTTTGAAAATGTTGATTCGTCAGTAAACAAGACATTCATAAAAAAGTTTGGACTTTCCTGAATTTTATCCAATGCCCAGTGGCAAAATTGCAGGCGCTTTAGGTGATCTTGAGGTAACAGTGCTTGATGGTTTTTAATATGATACGGATGAAAATTATTCTTCTTCAGTATCTTGTCTGTCAAGCTTTTGGAAACTCCAAGATTATTACTGATATTCCTGACAGTAATATTTGGATTTTCAACAGCAGACGCCACAACATTAAACTGAATATCGTCATTGTTACCGTCATGTCTCCTGGTAGTTTTCTCATAATTCGCATTTGCTGTTCTTTCAAATCTTTCTTTCACATTTTCAAAACAGTCAGCACGTGGAAATCTCTGTAAATCTGGATTATTTGCTTTGTAAATACGTGCTGCTAGCAAACAATTTCCATGAGCTTCTCCCAAGGCATAAACCATTTTCACTAATTCTTCTTTTGAATAGTTCATTGTATGCACGCTTAGTACTTACTCTAAACTCGTACGTGAATATTCAGTAAAAGAAGAAATGACATGTAAACCGATTGTCACAAATTTTATTGCGTGACAGACGCTCACTGCGTTTTTCCCGAGAAAGGAACGTGCGCAAATCGGGTATTTTTCATAAAAGTGGGTTTTTTGCAAAAACTACGCAACTTAGGTATAGGGAAAGCTATTATAAAATTGTAGAGTCTACAGAAAGGCATCTAATGAAATAATAAAACACAGGGTGTTCCTTTTGAAAAAGTCGAGATTTTTTAAATTTTAAACCATCAGGTTTGGCACGATTTCTGTTGCCCCCTGTATATCGCAGGTCAACTTTTGATACGTTTTTCGAAAGAGCCATCTTCACTCTACAGTTTCTGAAAAAAAATAATTTCTAGCTGTCATACAACCATAATTATGTCAACTATTAGAAGTGACGAAACATAAGAAAAAAAAATTTAAAGTCAAATATCTCGAAAACTATCAATATTTCAATAGCAGTGTTATGCACAAAGTCCCACTAATTTTTTACGTAGAATTCGATAATGCCATAAAAAATATAGGTTTCCATTTAAAAAAATGAAGTTGGTACCTGTCCAGGAAAAACTGAACACCCTGAATATGTAAATATATTTTCATTTTGTGCAGCTCGGGATATTAGACAACCCTGTAGAAAAAAAATTAAGCTATCTCTTTTATTAACCCAGATATTGGACTTACGCGCACTAGATGGACACCCTGTATATATATATATATATATATATATATATATATATATATATATATATATATATGCATATGACATATATAAGCTATAAAAGCTTGCAAAAACATCAGTGATATTTAACCAAATAGATATTCGAAAGTTTCAATAATTTAAGATTTAATTTCGTTTCTTATTTAAAGATAATTTATCTAAATAGAATATTAAAATATTTAAGTAATAATGTACTGATAATTATTAGTTAGTTTATTGAATGATTTCTTTAATTAGGTACATTTTTTATAGTAGTATTTTCAGATAAACTTAAAAAGTTGCTTTGATATAGCACACCACTTGCAATATTTATTTAGAATAGTTATATTTTCCTATCTTCTAATATTTCACAGGCAGTGAGTTCAGAGAATATTTAAAATAAAAACCACTATTTTTACTATTAATTTAATTTTAAAAAATTGTATGTTGAAATGTTAATAAATATTAATATTTAACATAAACAAACCAAGTCAAATTGCAGAGGAAGCAACAACGCAGTTATAAACATGTAATCTATAGGTATGCACTTTTATGCTACTTTGGGAATATATGCTGAGTTATCATGAGTAGTCAATACAAGGAGCTCTTGTACCGGGTGGCCAAATTTGCTTGCTATTATAGGACAACTCGAGAACTAAGAGAGATACAAAAAAATTAACCCCCCCTTTCTCGAGCTCTTTTTCAGAGACAAACTTAATGCCGAAATGCAAAATGGCCTATCTTCTTTTGTTTTTGAGATATTAGCGAATATTCGATTTTTCAAATTTTCGATGCCTGCGCATATCTCGGTTATTTTAGATATTAGAAAAAAACAACTTATATGTTCTTCAGACACTTTTTCAAAAGGAATGCAGTGGCGTAGACAATATTTTAATAAGTTGATAAAATTTCGTGTTATGACATAAACTTGTATTTTTTTAAATGATTATCATAGTCGGCTATGATTTAGTTAGAAAGATATTTTTTTTTCTCTTTTCAACGATATATAATATGTGTGGTTAATTTATTCGGCTTGACTATTTTTTAAGGAATCTTTGACTTTTTAATGTTTATTAATAGCTCCCATTTCGTTTTCGCGTAGTAGACGTATATCTTCTGTTTGAAATTTAAGTATTGACAGTTCTAACTGCATTTATCACTTTGTGTCTGTAATTTATACCGCTTATAATAATTGATCTGCGAATAGTTGCTTCCTGGAAATTTTAGAATACCTACCTTTAAATTTCAAGAATGGCATTTCAAAATTATGAAAAATTCGACATGCTGGAATATTATATAAGACACAATTATTACTGTGAAGTTACGGACACTATGCCAAAACAAAATGGCAGCTATTAATAACCTTAAAAATTCTAAGATTCCTTAAAAAATAGTCAAGCCGAATAAATTAACCACATATATTAAATATCGCAGAAAAGAGAAAAAAATTATCTTTCTAACTAAATCATAGCCGACTATGATATTCATTTAAAAAATACAAGTTTATGTCATAACTCGAAATTTTATCAACTTATTAAAATATTGTCTACGCCACTGCATTCCTTTTAAAAAAGTGTCTGAAGAAAATATAAGTTGTTTTTTTCTAATATCTAAAATAACCGAGATATGCGCAGGCATCGAAAACTTGAATAATCGAATATTCGCTAATATCTCAAAAACAAAAGAAGATAGTCCATTTTGCATTTCGGCATTAAGTTTGTCTCAGAAAAAGAGCTCGAGAAAGGGGGGTTAATTTTTTTGTATCTCTCTTAGTTCTCGAGTTGTCCTATAATAGCAAGCAAATTTGGCCACCCGGTACACTGGTCTTTTTTTACGGCAAGGATAAAATACAAAAATAAAAGTGCGAGAGAATTGCTTCTCTTCAGTGTAGCGTAGGTAAAGGAAATGATCTAGAATGGTTTATATATTAAAATACACAATTAAATGAAATAGAAAGAGTAAATACTTTACACAACATCAACAGTTTGTCGGTATAATTACATGAGTAGTGTAAGAGCTTCTTGTTGTCATTACAGATTACAGGTCCACATGGTATAAAAATATACGTGTTTAAGATCGATAACATCCTAGATCCCAAATAGTTTTAGATATCCTAGATGTTAATAGATCGTCGTAGTTTCCTCTCGAGACTCTTGAGGCATGATTCCTTTTGATTGTTTTATCTTTACCTCTGTAATTCCATCCTTGCACTTTTAATGATGAAAAATTTAAAATCGTTTTCTTGATAAGTCGTATGTGACTTAGAATGTTTTTGCAAACGTGTATAGATATAAAGATAGATTCGTACCAAGTTTAAAAATTTTGTAATTATCTGCTGTATTTAAATAAAAATAAGTGTATCATCTGACGTAATATTTTTATTAATTAGATAGGTAGGTACCTACCTTATTTTCTCCAGAAATAGCAGGTGAAGTTATTGTCACATAATACACGTTATTTCCGGCTAAACTCTTACATAACAGTCTTACTGAACTAAAAGTTGATTTAACAGGATGGACGGCTATTTCAGACAAATATTCTTGCAAATCTGAATATGTATAAGGATAGCACTGAGCAAGGTATACTTCATCATCGTCATGAGGAAATTTTATTGTGAAAGTCAAAGTGTATGTCATCTGTTGATCGGGATCATCTGGAGCCCTGAAATATTTATTAAACATTTATTTGGTTTAGCAATTTTTATAAAGCTATATACAAAGTAAAATAATATTTAGTGGAGAATATTAAAATAATAAATAAATAGTAAAACAATATATTACGAGGGCGGTTCTAGGGTGACACAAGGTGTTTCACAAATAGCGAAATAGCTATTATGCTATTATGCCTACCTGGATGTTTATAACTCACAAGTGCAATAGATATTGGATTTTAGGACTGTGATTTTAAGAGCCGCGGTTGCGAATCTTTTGAACAAAACAGAAAATTAATTCAATAATCCTTACCCGCCAAGTGGCTTTTGAAATTACCCCACCTGCAAATAAATTTCATGACGTCCCCAAAGAAATATATGCAGACAAAAATATAAAAAAGATAAATAAAAACCTGAATTTGATAGAAAAATAAATAAAAATGTAATTATTAATGGTTGTCTAAATATTTCGATGCTTGTGTTTGTGTTTAGTAATTCTACTAAACTAGGTGAATATTTCTTACTTAGTAAAAGTTTAGGTTAATTTATAGTGCACTTTTGTTTACTCTTGAAGCAGGAATTGGTTATTATGATATTTGTACTGGGTTAGTCACTATAACTTGACAACTTATTGTGGTTTTATTTTTGAAATAACAAAAAAGTTTTTAATACAAAAGCTTTAACTTTTTTATGAATTTTTATAATACTAAGTATATTAGAAAAAACAATTGAATAACGGAAATCACTAAATTAAAAAAAAATTAATGGAATACCATATATATTAGTGCATACTTAGCTTCGTTAAATTTTTCTATTTTCAAAAATATATAATATGTTACTCTTTGATTTAGGATTTTTCCACATATGTCAGTTTAAAAGTATTTTTGAAAAAACCGGAGGGAAACTATTCCAATAACAAACTATTTTAACAAAGAAATAATGTTTAGTGAGAACGAAAATTTTAAGTTATCCGTTTATTTTGTAACAAAATTTTAATCATTTTGTTCCCTTTTGTATTAATATCAAAAATCCTTAGATTTTATCCCTGAATACCAGCAACCCATAATGCTCCACCTTGTAATTGTTGTCTACCTCTGAAGTGTTTTTGATTGGTCACTTTTATGAAAAGGTAGGGATGCCGCAAACAGTCAGGAAGTTAGAATTTTTAACGGAAATCGAGTCGGTCTTCAGATAGGTATAAGCAAGTTTGACATTTTTACGCTTATTGGAAGCAATTAATTAATTAAATTTGAATTTAATTTTCTATTATTAATCTTTAATTATTATCAAGATTGTTAGTGATCGGTGTTCCGATATAATAGATTATTATCTGTAATAATCGCATTAATGGATATTATAGTATATTTTTGTTGTTGTCACGAGATATGTGATCATAAATTAATTTTACACGTGGTGTAAATTTTCTGCCGAAATTTTTATTTTTGCAGAGTTGTTGAGACACTGGCTTAATCTTCCCCAGGACTCTACTATTATCCTCGTAAACCATCAGATTCCATACGGAACGTCTTAGGACATCTTTCAGGTGGATTCACGAGGTTGAAACCGAAATTTGTATACAGGTGAGTACATTTAATTTTCTTAATAAATTTAATCTGATTAGAGAAAATTGTACCCTGTATGCAAAAGTCGGTTCTCTCTGAAGAGCCTGGGATGATTGGTGCGTGCGTATATATAACCATAGGGTTATTTTTTTATATACTATAGTTTTTGTCTGATGATTACAGAATCTATTATTGTATTCAGGAATTTTAGTTTTGATTACTTGCTGGTATTCAAGACCGTCTCACATTCATTTTCTCTATTTCATTGTACTCGATATTGTTCATTTTGCATTTAAAATCTCATGTATGAATTATAAATTTTCACGTTTTATTCTCACTAGTTTTTTTTTTGTAGCACAGTTACGAATTTTGTTACTGCAATTTTGGTAATTTTTATTGTAGTATATAGTAACGGTCATAAGTTTTTTCATAAGACTTTTTTCTATTAGAATTTTTATATACTGTCCTTCAGACATAGTGACTCTTCTGTTTGATTGTTTACAAAATTCCAATTCCTGGATCATTTTTTTGTACAACTCTGGGACTGGGCTAATCATACAATCTGTTACATGTACCTATTTCCACCTTTGGAGCCACTACCTGAAACCTAGCTACGTGGGATTTAATTACATCGATCCATCCAACCACAGCAAGTCTAGCTAAACGTGGACTTGGACAGGAGTTCCGGATTAATCTAGGAGAGGCTAGTGGGTGAGATAACTCCATAAGTAGCCCGAAGACTGGTGAACCCAGCTTAGTAAAATTTTGTTTTCTGTAAAATTTTGTTAAACGCCTTCAGGCGGTAGAGTTTTAGAATTTAACGTAAATTTATTTGTAAATACAATTTTTAATATATACTTTTATCTTAACTTAATTTGTTTGTTCTTACATTCACGCATTCACAACTTCATAATTTTTTTTCTCGTCTGAATTACCTGGTGCACAATTTTTTATAAATTAAGCTTAACAGTAAAATCCCTTCCACGCCTTGAGCTCAGAGCTAACCGGAGCTATGTCCCTGAACCTTTAGGGAAGAAGCTAATAATTCCCGAGGTTCAGTGCAATTTGTCCTGAAATCCAGAATCAAACAGTAAGATATTATATATTTTTGAAAATAGAAAAACTTTACGAAGCTAAGTATGCACTAATATATAGGGTGTTAGTAGTGGTGAGAAACACACCGCAGAGCCCTCTTTGGGATGTGGCGACTCCTATGGAGATGCCGATGTAATGCAGTGCCAGTCGGGGCACATTATCCGTGGAGTAATTATTGTTTTCGGCCTCTCTTTCAAATAAATATATAGGGTGTTGTTCTATTTAAAAAAAAATCTTTAATTTAGTGATTTCCGTTATTCAATTGTTTTTTCTAATACAGTAATATAAAAATTAATAAAAAAACCAAAACTTTTGTATTACAAACTTTTTTTTAATTTTAATAATAAAATCAAAATAAGTTGTCAGATTATAGTGACTAACCCTGTACTTAACAGTTGACAACTGGTAAGACTACCTATGCCTCTGGCTTATGGTCAATGAATTTTATTACTACTTACTTGTTCACTTTTGCTTGACTGAACCTGATAAATTGTACTACGTTTGTTGTATGTTAAGTAAAATAAATAGTATAAACTTTAAAGTGTAGTGAATACATTTAGTAAGTTCCTAAAAATGAGACATGGTGTCAGGTAAAAGAGAATAAAAAGACAGAATGGAAAAGTGAGTAAAAGAAAATTTTGGAAGGAAATTATCTATCCTAAAAAAAAAAACACGGAAAAAGAACAAAACGACGAGTGGTAGTACATAGACTGTATAAAGAAGGAAATTAAGAATACTGAATAAGCTGTAGAAAATTAATCAATATAGTTTCAAACCTCCAAAAAATTTTATCTTTGATAAACATATAAATAAAACTTTGAGAAATTCATGCAAGCTTTTGAGATATATTTATCAACTTCTCATCTAGAAAGTGCATCAGATGAGAGAAAAATAGTTATATTTTTAAATGTAGCAGGAGAAGAGGCGTTAGAGGTTTTTTATTTAAATTGATTCAATTTAAAATTTAAATTTAAATAATTCACATTTAAATTGAGTGAGGAAAATAAGAAAAGCTATAATGAGATTTTAAAAATTCTCAAGGAGTATTGTAAGCCAAGGAATAACGAAACATATTATGAATAATGATTTAAATTTGAAGTTAAGTTAAGCAAGGACAGGAAAGTTATGATATGTACTTGTATGGAAGACCTAAAATTGCTAGCGAAACCTTGTAACTTTTAAGATCAGGAAGAGTCGCTTATCCGAGATAGACTTATTTTGGGCATAAGTGACAAACCGTTACAAGAAAGATTGCTTAGAACACCCGATTTGAAACTAAGTGATGCTGAGACAGTAGAAATATCTGCAGAGGCAACCCAGCTACAAGTAAACGGTTTGAAAGATGAGTCAGAGATACATTATATAAAGAAAGTCAACAAAAAATAGAATCAAGGAGGATCATCAGAAAAAAGATAGATGGTGAAACTTACGACTGTGCTAAGTGTGATACAAAACATAAAGAACGTGAGTGTACAGCGTACGGACATGTTTGTAAAATTTGTAAAAAGTGTAACCACTTTGCGGTAGGCTGTAAATTTAAGACTAGATATATATAAAAAGGTAAAAAAGCGATAGAGACCAAAATTAACAAAAAAGCAAACCGTGTAGAAGATGATGTTTTTTGCACAGAAACAATTGAAATTAATAATGTAGAAGGTAGAAATGATTATACATTTACATTTAGGTATTTAGGAAAACACTTACAAGATATATTTCGGAAGAAATTCTTAAAATAAAAGATAAGATAATACAATTTAAAGATATAGGTAATCCAATGCAATGTATTGTCACTTAGATATGTAAAATTACTTAAAGTTGAAGAATATATTAAAAATAGCAGAGAAAATATTGTTGCACATGGTGAGTGTAAAATTAAGAGTTAGTGTGATTTTGTAGTGTGAAGTTAAAAATATACATTGTAACATTAAATTTGTTGTGGTAAATGTGGCAAGTAGGCCAATATTAGGTTTAAATGACTGCGACAAAATAAATTTATTAAGGTCTGAAGAAAATAATTTATCGTGTAGTAGCCAAAATAGCCAAAAAATTGAAAGTAATAAGTTAGACACAGTACTCGAGTTGCCGCCTCGTTATGTAACAAGATCTATTGAAAACTGGATCAAGAAAAGATCAGAAAAATGGTCGAATGGGACTGAGCTGCGACAATCTAGGCTCTTAATTGAAGGGCCTTGGTTGAACGCAACTCGATCAATACTTGCGCTAAGTCGTAAAAGCATAAGGATTGTCACAGGACTGTTGACAGGTGGCGGACATCTCAACAAGCACCTTAACACTATCGGTCTTAGTGACACTAGAAGGTGTAGGTTTTGCGGGTACGATGACGATAACTCCATTCACATCCTCTGTCGCTGTGCCTGCCTCATGGTCAAGAGACACAAACATTTGGGTGCAGGATTTCTCCTGTTCCAGGGCATTAGAGAGCACGGGTGTTAGACCTTATAGCTCGGGTCTCTTCCAATAGCTGTCGACTAGCGGCAGGTACAATGGGTCGGAAGGCCTGAGTAGCAGCTGATGGCCAGAAAGTCTGAATGGCGGAAAGTCTGAGTGGTAGACAGCAAAAAATAATGGATATTTTAGAAGAGAGGTTTTTAGAGAAAAATAATTTTTTAGAAAAAATAAAGACCTGTTTGAAGGTTTTGACAAAATCCCTATATAAGTACGAGATTAACTTAAAAAGTAATTACATTTCCTTTTCTAGCTCTTATAGAAAATTATCTCTTGACATTAGTAGCAAATTAAAAGAAACTCTAAAGGACCTTGAAGAGAAAAATATGATTGAAAAAATAAATAAGCTAATGAAGTTGGTAAATAATATCGTGATTATGGAAAAAAGTAATAAAAAATTTTGATCCCATAAAACTAAAGTGCATTTGTTTGGATCAACATCCAATACCAACTGGAGATGAAATAGGTCTAAAGCTAAAAGATAAAAAGTCTTCAGTGTAATAGATATGAAGGGTTTTTTCAATTACCTTTAACAAATGTAAAATACAATTTTTTAAGACTTCCATTTGGCATATAAGTCCAGAGGCTTTTCAAAAAGCTAATGAAAATATTTTTAAAGATCTTGATATAGGCATCTATTTCAATAATTATATCATAGCAGGAAAAAATTAATGGGATCATGATGAACTTGAATGATCCCATTCAAGTTTCCATGATGATGATGATTAATGGGATCATGAATGAAAACATTTTTAGAAAGATAAAGAAAATATAATATTAAATTTAATGAAGAAAAACTTCAGTATAAAGTAGATAAGGTTAAGTATTTAGGCAAAGAATATTTAGGTCAAGGGGAAAGACCCGATTCGGAATATATTAAAGCTATTGTATGTCTAAGACACCAAAGAATAAAGAGTTGCTATCAGTTTCAGGTATGGTAAATTATTTGGTAAAATTCGTGCCCCATTTAGTTGAATTACGTAAGTGCGCCATTAAGAAAGTTAAATAAGAAAAATATTGAGTTTATACGGGATGTGGAACAACAAGTAGCGTTTTATTAATCTTAAAAATGTAATAAGCGAAATACCAACATTTCAAATATTCAACCCAAATGAAGAAGTAATAATTCAAGCTGACGCTAGTTAAAATAGGCTAGAGGGTTGTTTGTTACAAAATGAATGTCCTATAGCTTTTTGTTCTAGATCTTTAACAGATACAGAGAAAAAATGGGCTCAAATCGAGAAAGAATATTTGGTCATTATACAGGGTTATTCAGAACTTATCTCTAAAACTTTGAGGATATGTGTATCCTTAAATAAGAAATCGATATCACCAAAAAAAATGTATAATAAAAGTCTTTGGATTTCCCGTAAACAATGTTAAAAGTTATACCATTATAAAGGACTACGTAGATGGGCAACTGTACTTCAACGACATCTGATATACCACATTCCTACAAAAAAAGTAAACAAGTTTTTGTACCTGGAACGCCTGGTCAAGACCGAGCGAATAGAGTTGAAGTGGGGATAATATCTCTATTGTCTATCTGTGTCGCTCTCTCAGTGCCGGTGGTAAACAAAACGAGGTCAGCCCAGCCTAGGTACTGGGTATATTAGAAACAAGAAGTCAATATTGTTGCTTGTTGTTTTATTTATCGTAGGAGTGTTAAACTTTAAAATTTTCAAAGTGGCTCATGTGTACAGTAATGCTGAGTTAATGGACATGATTCTTATTTATGGTGAAGTTGGACAAAATGCAGTGGCAGCTTTGCGCTTGTATGCGGATCTATTACCCAATCGACAAACGCCAAATTATGCAACTTTTACGGCAGTGGTGCAACGTGGCCGTGATACTGGTAATTTACGTGCAAATCGTGGACGAGATGGTGGCCCGGGACGACCACAACGTATTTTAGCAACTGAAGAACAAGTGTTGAATCTCGTCCGTGAAAATCCGCGAATAAGTACAAGTCAGATCGCTGGGCAGGTGCCTGGGGTATCCCAATCAACGGTGTGGCGCTTACTACACGAAGCTCAGTTTTATCCGTATCATATCCAGCGTGGTCAAGCACTGTTACCAGCGGATTGTCAATTAAGAGTTCAGTTTTGTGAGTGGAGGTTGCAGCAAAATGATGAAAATCTCTAATTTACTGTTGATGTACTAGTTACAGATGAAGCTTTGTTTACTCGAAATGGAATACAGAACATTCACAATACAGACGTTTGGGCACTCGAAAATCCGCACGCAATTCAATGAAATCACTTCTAACACCGTTTTTCGAACAGCTTTTGTAACAAGGTATGTGCAAATTTTTTATAAATTTCATGTTTCTAATACCTAGTAATCAAGTAGCGCAATTCTTCAAAATTAGTGTAACAAAATTTTATTCATTTTAAAGACACGTCACTTTGGTCACATCTATCTATCTTTCAGTTTATTTTAAAGTAAAAACGCTGCAAATCTTTTTTACGCCGGGTGTCGGTATACTCTTACAACTTCCGAAGTTTTTTTCGTGCTATATGTGACATCGCCAGTTTGCATTGTCAGTCCCAAGGTCACTCCATTATAGTGGACCAATATCCAGCCGCGTGTAATTAAAAATTTTTAAATAGTTTTCAGAACGCGCAAAAAAAATATTTTTTTTGCACTACCGCATTTGTATATGTGTGTTGAATGTCCCCAAATTTTATTATGGATAAGTTCTGAATAACCCTGTATATTGTTTAACAAAATTTCATCAATTTATTTATGCAAAAAAGATAATTGTGCAGTCTGACCATAAACCACTGGTGTTAATTCATGAGAAAGATATCAATAAGGTTAGTATGAGATTACAAAGATTAAAATTAAGAATATTGAAATATAAATTTAAATAATGTATATATCAAGTTGTGAAATGTATTTAGCCGATTTATTATCTAGGTTTTATATCAAAGATAAAGTTTTAGACAATTCAGATAGTAATGATGTAGT
Source organism: Pogonocherus hispidulus (assembly GCA_963924545.1). NCBI lineage: Eukaryota > Metazoa > Arthropoda > Insecta > Coleoptera > Cerambycidae > Pogonocherus > Pogonocherus hispidulus. Next base: position 47,264,977 of record OZ004699.1, read on the forward strand.
TCATTGCCTTGACAAACAGTTATTGATAACTGATCTTACATTAAAAGATATTGCAGAGAAAACTAATGAGGATATGGCACTAAAAGAAATTATAAAATTTAGCAATGAAGGTTGGCCGGAAAATTTTAAAAATAATAAGAAACTGACAAATTACTATAAAAATAGGGAACATATTTCTCAGAAGGATAACCTTTTTTCCTTAATGATAAAATCATTATTCCTAAAATTTTAAGATCCTACACGCTTGAACATCTACATAAAGGATATTTTGATGTAGAGAAAACTAAGAAAGAGGATAGAAAATTACTGAATTAGGCTGGGTCTTTATGTAGGCATTGAAAATATATGTATCCTAATATGTAAATATGTGAAAAATTTAGAAGATCTAATGTTAAAGAACCTCAAATACAGTATGTTATTCCGAAATTGCCATTTCATGTGTAAATCACATGTCAAAATAACATGTGATTTACTTGAATTTGACAATGAATCTTATTTAGAACTGACTGATTATTACTCAAACTGAATTGAGTTAAGACAAATTGAAAGTAAAACGATACAGGAAATTATTATACATTTAAAAGATATTTTTGCTATACATGGATAACCTAGTGAATGTGTTAGTGATAACAATCCTTTTAATAGTGACATATTTCAAAAATTTGCGAATGATATAAATATGAAATTAATTTTTATTAGTCCTAGATATTCAAAGTCCAATGGCCTATTGGAGAGATCTGTAGGTATATACAGGGTCATCCAACCAAAACTTGACCTCCCTGACCTTGGGAAGTAAGGATTTCCCTGACAATTCCCAAAAATACGTCAAAACAGATTTTAAGAGGGAAGAATTTTAATGTAAAAAACAAACCCCAAACGTCACCCCTATACGCGTCACATCAACCCTCTTAAGAATTTTAAAGGGCACAAGGGGTTATGTAATACATCAAATTTTAAGGCATCAAAGGTATTTTATCCTGTAAACAACCATATTCTTGTTTTTGATGTGCTGATCAATGTAAAAGAAAAAATTCAGTTTGAAATAAAAAAGCTGAAATTAAACAAAATCAATTTTTATTTAATGAATTGCTCAAAGTGACCCCCATTAACTTAACAAACAATAATAAATCCTATCATTAAATACTCTTCTGACATTACTGAATACTTCAGGTGTTATTAATCGGCATTCTTCTACATTTTTTTCGCGCAACTATTCTAATGTCTCAGGTTGCGTAGCGTACACTCACGATTTCAAATGGCCCCACAGGAAAAAATCCAAAGGAGTTAGATCAGGTTATCTCGGTGGTCATTCAACGGGACCTCGTCTACCAGTCCAATGCCCTGAAAAACGCTTATCCAAAAATTCACGCTCAGTAATAGCATAGTGAGGGGGTGCGCCATCTTGTTGAAAAGTTAATTCATTTTCTATTAAATTATAGTCATTTTATAAAATGTCTGTTATCATCGAATCAATTGCGTTTCTCAACAATTATAAATAATTGTTCCCATTAAGAGTGCTATGAATAAAAAATGGTCCAACAAGATGATTGCCCAAAATTCCGGCCCAAACATTCAATTTTTGAGGAGCCTGTATATGCTATTCTCTGATTAAATGAGGATTAGTATCACTCCAATACCGACAATTGTGTTTGTTTACTTCATCATTTAGCATAAATGTACATTCGTCCGAAAAACAAATGTTGTAGAGGAGATTTGCGTTCAGACGAAGTTGCTCACTAAAATACTCGAAAAATTCAATGCGACGATCAAAATCATCTTCATTCAACTCCTGAACCAGCGTCATCTTAAAGGGATGAAACTTGTGTTTTTTCAAAATTCTCTGAACACTGGAAGTAGATTCTCCAGAAGCTTGAGACACTGTTTTGATTGATTGTGTATTATCCATTTGCAAATGACCCAAAACTGCCACTTCAATTTCTTCACATCGTACTGGGTGGTTCACTTCGCGTTTTTTGTTTAGAAGCAAACCAGTTGCAACAAACTTATCCATCAGTTGCTTAACATACTGATGGCTTACATTTCTATCCGGGTGGTTTACATTGAAAATTCGTGCTGTAGCTTTAACGCAATCAATATTTCGATACCACAACGCAATAATTTCCACCTTTCTTCGATAGAATACACCATTTCGAGAACACTTTTAGGCACCCTTTCAAGAACAAACTACAACAGGTTGGTGGTCACAAGTGAAAAATAGCACTAAAAGCTTTAGTGATAGGATTTATGTTAGGAAAGCAAGTTAATGAGGGCTATTTTGAGCAATTCATTAAACAAAAATTGATTTTATTTAATTTCAGCTTCATTCAAACGGAATTTTTCCTTTTACATTGATCAGCACATCAAAAACAAAAATATGGTTGTTTACAGGATAAAAATACCTTTAATTTGATGTATTATATGATCTCTCGTGCCCTTTAAAATTCTTAAGAGGATTGATATAACGCGTATAGGGGTGACGTTTGGGGGTTGTTTTTACATTAAAATTCTTCCTCCTCAAAATATGTATTGACGTATTTTGGGAATTTTCCGGGACATCCTTACTTCCCAAGATCAGGGGGTTAACAGATTAATAAGAACCTCTCTACCTATGTACACATAATATGCAGTTAAAGTTAACGTTGTGTAATGTTTCTAAATCAGATTTTGTGGAAAAGGAAAAATGACGAAAAAAAAATTATGATAGGACTTCAAAAAAGAGATCTAATTTTAACTTAAACCAAAATATTATTATTCAAAAAGAGAAAACTGAGTACCTGTAAGATTGTAGAAGTATTAAATAAACTAATATCTTATCTTCTAAAAGATGTAGATGGATCAGTGTTAAGGAGAAATAGTAGGTTTCTAAGAAAATCTTTCCATGAATCAAGTTTGAATAAATCTAGATGTAATATTGATTTTGACTTAGTAGATGCTAGTATTGTAAATATAGGCCAGTCATTTAAGACATTGTAGGTCGCAAAAAATTGCAGAGTTCTGATGTTGTTTTTGAATGTTGTTAGGATAGGTATCAATAGTTTAAAACCAAGTTTGCAGTTTCGAAAGACCTATGCTAACTGCGTGGTGCTCGAAAAACATTATTTTTTCGTTTGGACTTTTTTCAGTTTTTGGCATATAACTTCTAAATGGTGCATCTTACGGAAAAAGTCGCCCTATAAAATTTTAAAGTAGATAAAATTTACTACAATTTGAGTGCAACCGCAGCTCCATAGGTCTAACAGGTCCCGAGATACAGCACTTCAAAAATTAGCCATTTTTCCCAAAAAGTTCGAAATTGTTGTTTTAGTTGTCTTCCAAGCCGAATGTCAGCTAAAATACTCAGCCTACGTAGAAAGTCGTAGGAAATGAAGTTTTAGAGCAGTTATTTAGCTTTAATTTAAGCATAAGCGGGACATTGTAGGGCTAATAGTTCCCTTGTTATCAGGAAAGGAACAAAAAAATAAGGAAAATGGGATTTTTCAATAAATGGAGCCTGACGAATTGCAGGACTTTTGTGAAGGATAAGAAAGACATTACTCAGTGGAAAATGGTTTTAACGTATAAATTTATCAAAATTATATCAAAATTGTATAAAAAATATTTTGGTAGTTGGGAGACCTTGGACGTGAAATGTTAAACGTGAAGTGAAAGCGGGACCTCAACTGACTCCTGCGACAGAAATACAGAGCACAATGTAAATTAGTATTTATTGCGTAATCAATTTTATAATAAATTACAACGAAGGATATGTAATATTAGGCTTACCTTTACGCAGTTAGCGAGACAGTCGTGTTCTTTTGGAAGGCCCAGGTTCGTCAGACGGCTCTTCTTGGGGCTCCGGAGACTCCTCTGTGTGTCTGATTAGATCTACTACTAGATACTAGTGGTATCTAGTAGGTATACTAGACTCGGCCATGGCTAAGGGAGGAGTATTCAAGCAGGTCTTCCCCTGACAAATTTTGCAGAGAGCAGAGCATTTCAATCCTGCTCTCTGGCAGGAGCCGCTCCCTCCTCCGCACCCTTTCTGGCACCAGCAGGACAGGAATTTCAGCAGGGTTAGCGGCGCTTATTCCTAGGTTGAGGTCACGGTGTCAACCCCTGCTGGCTTCTTGTCCACTCCCAGTTGGCGGGCTCTTTCTCTAATCGCAACCACGTCTGCACCTGGTGGTAGGTTCTGTAGGAATGTTGGACAGCAGCCTCTTCGGTTGGGGACAGACGAGCAAGGTGGACTTTGGCGTTGGCAGCAGATCGGACAAATATCCCATAACGCAGGGAGTGGAGAGAGTCGTCTTCTCTCTGCAAAATTTGTCAGGGGAAGACCTGCTTGAACTCCTCCCTTAGCCATGGCCGAGGCGGATGAAGAAAATGACGTCGATGACCCTTTACCACTAGTATCTAGTAGTAGATCTAATCAGACAACAGAGGAGTCTCCGGAGTCCCAAGAAGAGCCATCTGACGAACCTGGGCCTTCCAAGAGAACACGACTGTCTCGCTAAAGCTTCGGTTTCCTAGGAAGCGGTTCCGTCTTTTAACGGTCGTCAAAATACGGTGTGGGTGACGTCACAAAAAACGGTTTTATGATAAGGAAAATAATTTTAAAATTATAAAACTACTTCGCCGCTATACAAAAGACACCGCAAAAAACATTGATGAACTGATTCGGACCGTATGATCCACCGCTTCAAATGAGACGGCACCGCCCTGTTACGTTACGGTGTGCGCTACCGCTCTCTTGGGAAACACTTCCCTTATTATACACGACACAGTTTTTTATGACGTTACCCACCGTATTTTGACGGCCGTTAAAAAACGACACCGCTTTCTAGGAAACCGAAGCTTAAGTGGGAAAAGGTAAGCCTAATATTACAAATCCTTTGTTGTAATTTATTATAAAATTGATTACGCAATAAATACTAATTTACATTGTGTTCTGTATTTCTGTCGCAGGAGTCAGCTGAGGTCCTACCATCACTTCACGTGCAAAGTCCCCCAAACTACCAAAATATTTTTTATACAATTTTGATATAATTTTGATAAATTTATACGTTATTATTAATTGAACTCAATTTCATTTTGCATGATATAAAACCATTTTCCACTGAGTTATGTCTTTCTTATCCTTTACAAAAGTCCTGCAATTCGTCAGACTCCATTTCTTGAAAAATCCCATTTTCCTTCATTTTTTGTTAATTCCTGATAACAAGGGAACTATTGGCCCTACAGTGCTCCGCTTACTTAAATTAAAGCTAAATAACTGCTCTACAACTTCATTTCCTATGACTTTCCACGTAGGCTGAGTATTTTAGCTGATATTCGGCTTGGAAGACAGCTAAAACAACAATTTCGAACTTTTTGGGAAAAATGGCCTATTTTTGAAGTACTGTATCTCGGGACCTGTTAGACCTATAGGGCTGCAGTTGCACTCAAATTGTAGTAAATTTTGTCTACTTTAAAATTTTACAGGGCGACTTGTACGCAGTGTATGATCCTACACTTAAATTGTAATTTTTTTTATAAAGTAAAATACGTACACACTTTTTTACTCTGATTATATATTATTCTTTACACCATATATAAGAAAAGTAGGTTGTAGAAAGTAGAAAAGTATCATATTAAATAATACCCGAACTAGTGGTCTAAGTGGAAAAAACCAAGAATATTTTGTAAAACAATCGACTGCAATTTATTCATTTCATCTCGCGTATATAATATTAATAACAAATAAGGTTTATGCAACTCAAACGAATAATAAGGTTTTCAAGCAATTTTGGCGGTTGGTGTAGAGTCATACTGTAATAGTATTTTATGTTACAAGTCCGGTAGGTGAGGTATTACAGTACGAGTTTTTTTTTACGGACGAGGCGATGTTAGGAGCCGAGCCGAGCCGATGAATTATTGTAAATTTTAAACCAATCATTAAAATAAAATCTCACAATATTCAATTTGCATCTCTATCTTAACAGCTTTGATATGTAAGGTTACACCAACGTTATATTAACCTTCTTTTAACATATCATAATTTCCTTTGGTTGTTTGTAATAAAGTGCTCACAGGAAATTTTAAATAAATTCCCTAACATCGTAGCTTCACAGAAATTGGTAGAAAAGCATTATTTAAATTTGCTTGACTTTTTGCTTTACTAAATTAAAGCGGATAAATATCAAGAATTGATTCAAACTCATAAACATAGCTCCTAATAACAGTCCGGTAAAGTGTTGCTAGGAAACAACATTACAGTATAAGGTACTGTAACCAAACCAACCTAATATTCCATTTATTTGATACTATATCGTAAAACACACATACTTGATTTTAGGTCGAAAAATACCTTTTTTATCCTACACTAGGTAAAAATTCTATTTTGGTAAGCCTTTAGCGGCGCGAAAGTAGGCATTTGCACCGCTAGCCGGTGCGTAAAAATTTTTAACTTTTGTATCAATATGTGGCGCCTCCATTATCTGTCATCGTAGCGTCATTTAATTTCATATTATAAAGCAATTTTTAGTCAGACATTATTATTGTTACCATTAATTATTAAACAATGGACGAGACAGGTGCCCCGGATTACCCCGGGGAAAGTAATGAAAGCATGGAAGAAACTGTATGGAATCTTCACTTGTCAGAAAACCTCCAGAAGTAACATATCACCACCACGTCATCGTCATCACCATCGTCAATCATGATTTAATGTCAACAACAGTTTAAGAACAAACTCGGTTATTGTTATTGGGTTTATCTAAACAAGGTATTGCCGTTGCTGATTGCACTTTTCATAATCCTGTATTTAATATCAATATTTCGAAGAACAATTTTTTTTTGTTAATTACCTATTTGTTATATAAAAAAGTTTTTGACGTTTATGATTTTTTCTTATGTAGGATAAAAAATGTTGTATGCACCATGGCGGTAAAGTGGTTTTCCGGTCTCCCATTTCTTCTGTCAGCCCGGAAAACATTCACTTACATTAACGTTTTATTTTGGAAGACATAGAATTTGAAATTGAAAAAGATTTATCTGGGGAAGTAGAAGTTGTCACCTGTTTAGAGTGTCATAACATTGGAAAAGTATGCTATTTATCAAAAAATAAGAGGTGGCTAGATAGACGACCAACACGACGGAAGTTTTGCTTGCGCAACTGTAAAATAATAACAGATGTGCATGGTGAACTAGTTTGGAATTTTGATCCTCTACGCATATTATTCGTAGACGTATGATGTATGTATGTACACAGTGGAAGTCAAAAAGTATTATGTGTGCCGAAAAATTATTGGTGTACGCTATTGGCCAGGCTATTATTGGTTACAAAAATTTAAGCCTGGAATAGCTTATTGTGCCGGCGACTGCAAACAAATGGGATCTATTGAAACTGTTCGATCTTACGAATCTTAATAAGAATGATGGTGGAGGAAAAACGAAGCCGGAGACCCAACAAAATGTTTTTTGTTATTAACAGGAATAATTTGTATTAATAGTGTAATAAACTAGATTTAAAAAAAAGCTTTTATTACATCCCCCTCCCCTTCTTAATTATGAAAAAGATCCATTTGTCTACGTGGCGTGTTGGATGGAAACAGATAAGTTTTATTGAGATCTAGAACAATCAATGTAAAGCCTCTGATTGATGACCTTTTTAAACTATATATGTAATATAAAACATAGACATCATCTATGACAGCCTTAGTTGCTAGGCAGTTATAATAATGAACGCTTCACAGCTTATAGTGCTACAAGCCATTTCTCAGAACGTGCTTTTTGTACAGTACCCTTATAATACAAAGGAGGTCTTCATATGCTTTGACAGTAATGGAACGAGAAATGAAAGCTGGCCCTCTAAATGGAGAAGGATGGAGCTATATGCAAGCAAATACGTTACCACATTGAGTTATTCAATACCTACCAAAAGCACCGAGTACAAACTACGTTTAAGGAAAAGAGATAATATAATGGAAGACTCTGATTGTCTGGACATCTATAGCAGTCTCCCACCAATAGATCCTCGACAAATATTAACAGTGATGTGGGGTATACAACAGATGATCTCTTGCTTTGGTATATAGCAGTTTGCCTTCGCTGTTAGTGCTTAAAGTGATTATTACAAGTCTTCGAGCACCATGTCCCAACAACTGTGTTGTTCGAAATGTCTAACAACTGAGCTGATGGATAGACACAAAAACAATGTAAGAGTGTACAATTTTACTAAAAAAGAGGTGTTACACTTTCCCTTGGAATATATAATTTCAAACATAACTGCTGTGGACCTACTGCATGCATGGCCTAAGCTTCCACGAGAGTACACCCAGAAATTTGAGCTTCAAATTCAACTACCCTGTTTCGTGCACTACAACCGACAAGAATGGAATTCACATATAGATGGTCCGCCGAGTTCACAAGCAACTTGTCACATATGTGAATGGGGGCTACTACCTTTTATCATTGGCGGATGATAGTGCCACTTTAATTTTAAGTTATGTGTGAATAGTGTGCAAAATAGACGGAAATATTTGCATTTTGCGGAATATTGTCCCACCGTTTTCAACAATTTCCGCACAGTCAGGAAAGTCCAATTCATGTTGAATTACACTTTTAGAGACACCTTTTTCATGATGATGACTTGCTTTGACACAGTATGTCTTGGCACCGATACCGTAGAAACTTTCTATCGGTCGCCCACCATATTCATCCTTCATCTTTCCGACAGATTTTGTGATAAATCGAAAAAATCAATGTTCTGTCTTATGTCTTCGTACACATTTTCAGTAAACAGTTCTAAGATTAGCGAATCCGTGTCCGTATAAAGCAACGTTGCAATGTTGCCATACTTGGGCTTGATGTAATCATACAAAAAATCGTAAATAATAGTTTTTGAAATGTCCAAGATTGAAAAACCCACGTAAAGTGGTTTGTCTTGTATAACTTTTAACTTTTGCAATTGAACCGCTACTAAGTTTTCATTGAAGATCGAACACGGTTTGAAATGTGGAAGAGATATTAGCGCCCCCGCACCTGTAACACCTTTTTTATTTTCCCAACACGAACATAGTTTAATATTTTCTCTTTGTCCATATTCTCCATGGTTTTATCAAAAATAGAGTTCACCATTAGTTTAAACAAATCCTTTTCAAATTCGTTTTTGGAAGCATTACGTAGTCTAGTGTTCAAATCGATATATGATCCCAACCATGTTGACTGTGAAAATTCCAATACCCTGTGAATTTTCTTCAATTTTAATTCGTATTTTAAGTAGTGTTTTAGGTTCTTGTAGTGAATAACAATTTGTACTTGTCGTTTCAATTTGGTATTAATTTAGCAGTTTTACTAACTGGTGATATCATGCTCTCAGGACCTAAAGGTAGATCGTTGTGGTCGTAATGCAGACTTGTTGGATATTCCAAGTCAACCTCTAGGACATAACCTTTATCTGCATTGTCGTCGATAACTGAAACACTAAAGTTCGCAATCTCATATTTTTCCAACCATCTAAAACCTCCTGTCGGTAAAGACTGTTGTTTCATCGCTGCACCGTACAAGTTTGTGGCATGCAAGTACATAATATAGGAGGTAGGTTTCAAAGGATCATAATTTGGAATAAATTTGTTATTTGCTACTGCTTTTCTTTTGCTACACTGAGACACGCCACCTCTAATTCGTTTTCTGAAGAAATGTATAGAATCTATGTCAGTTAACAGCTCCATCTCTATCCTAGTATAGCGCAACATCGCATCCAAACTTAAAGATGCTGCTGTTAGGTATTGGCAAGGATCTAACTTATATTGCTCCAAACAAACTTGGCTAAAGTTTTCAAAGACATCACCCAACAAAAGCACATCTGATTTCAGGTAAATGTCTGCATATTGTCCCAACGTTTCGCATTTGAAAATATTCCATCCTTTTTTAGCTCGTTCGTAGCCTTCATCTGAAAGGGCTTCCATAGTTATACTATTATAGAACATATCAATTGGTGGTAAATTGATATCTTGCAATTTTTCAAAATTGTCCACATAAATTATATGGAAAAACACCGTTTCTTCTTATTAAATCAAATTCCTCATCTTTTTCAAAATATTTTCTGGTCTCCACGCATTGCTCAGATGTTAATGTTTTACTTAGTTTATCCAAGCTTTTAGCTAAGAATCGAAAAGAGTCAACAAATTTCAATTTCAGGTATGTATCTGGTATTTTGGGATCCTCAGATTTTTCTACAAGTATTGATTTGTAGAAGGAGATGTATTTTTCCTTTGTTTGGGCAATGACTGACACAGATTCTTTTTTAAGCGCTAATTTCTTGATAAATAAATGACCATCATAATTACTAAGACAATGGAAGAAAACTGGTATAAACTTTGGAACTTTAAAGTTTAAATTGCACACAGAATGAGCAGCACCACGAAAGCGTCCTGTTAAGTAGCAGTGATCGCGCAGTTTTACGTCTTCTGATTTAAAAATTTTTCTGCAAATGTGACAGGATGTGGCAGTCTCAAATTCTGTTTTTTCTTGGCCACACAGAGGCAGCATCTTTTTAACATGTTTGAGATGGTTGTTGTATACATTATGGACTGTCTGATCCAATTTTTTTATAAAGACTTCAGCAACGTCGGGTCCTCGGTATGTTTCAAATTCTGAAAATTTATCATCAATGCATATCACAAACGGCAAAAGAATACGGCTGGTGTTCTGATACCTTTACGGTAAACGATTTATCAACATCGGGTTCATTGTGGTGAATAGGTTTCAGCAAGCTTTTAAAATCAGCATAAATGACAAAAGGAACCGCCGACTACTTTTCAAAATTTACAAATTTTAGTATATTTTCCGGAACTGATTCTTCATACTTGTTTAATTTTAGATGGGTAGATGGTATCTTGACATAAATATGGTTACAGTCATTTTCTTGGTGTGCTTTTAAATGTTCTCTTTTTCTAAACGATTGCAGGCATCCATCACAAATGTGTATTGCTCCATTATGTCCACATTTTTGTTGCGAAACGAATCTTGATAGGTTATTAATTAGGCAGTAGTGATTGTTGCCCGAGTCATCAGATACAAGCAATAAATTAACATGTGTCGGTTTACGACACCTAGTAAAATGTAGAGGTCCCACAACTTCTGTAACGGTTTTCCATCTTTAAATTCTGATTCCAAACTAAACACATTCACAGATATATTCTTCATTTCTTCGAATTTTGATATGTCTTTTAATTTCACAGGAAAGTCTATGCCAGTAAAATTTAGTAAAGTATCGTAGTGTGGATATAAACTTGTTCTTGTAAGTTCACCATTTGCTAGAAAAATGGCTGCATTAATTGACCAAGCAAAACAGGCATTGTCATTATTTTTAATATTCAAAACAGCATGTTTCCTTTCAATACTTTTGGGCAATTTAATATAGTATGAGGCCGATATTGGAGCAAACTTGTTGATGTTGACATCCAGGAACATAATAAACTTTAAAATCCACCCGGAATCCTTTTCTTGAAATCCAGAAGCTTGAGCAGTCATCTCCTCTAGAAACTCTTCAAACATTTTTTGCAAATCTGTTGATTGCGTGACGAGTTTATTTTTTGTATTGAATGATTTAATATCACTCATTTCTTTCTCGGGTATCATGTAATGCCCAAACAATTCAAAATTAATCTTGATTATTGTGTGGTTCTTCAAATATTTTACAATTATATTTACTATTTTTGGCTTCCTCTCGTTCAGAAATATTTGGTAGTCGATGTGTGTTTTGCGGCTACTGAAACGATAACTAGCTATACTGTTCTTGAAACTTTTTGTGCTGTAATTTTGTAACACCGTCTTCTAAGGTCTCGATAACAGCTTAATTGATTCTATTTCTATTAACCACATTGATACTGGCTGAAGAACTCGATGAATAACCACCATCACCACTAGTAGTAGGTTGTAGATCTTGACCATTTTTTAAAACGGGGCAGCTATTTTTAATATGTCTGTTTAAAAAAAATAATGTCAAAAAGTTTTTTCCACAATATTCACAAATAGCACCGTCTAACTTTGATCTTTTACATGATAAACCATCCATTGGTTTGGGGTGTAAAACCGAACAATACTCGCGAACATGTCGAGTTAAATTACTTTTATTTGAAAAAACTTTTTTGCCTCACTCACACTCACAGTGCATCGCGACCGAACTGTACAGGCAAACTGAAGAATCTATGTGTGTTGCACCGTTTTATAACTGACTGAACTCGATCTAAAAATACCGGTCGATGAGTCATGCACATCTGGCAAACAGATGGTAACATCCCAGTCACTGACTCTATCTAAAAATAGAATAAACATCATTTATAAGAAATGTATATCTGGCACCCGCATCCGGTGTGAACATCTGTTGATTATCAGCATAAATAAAAATATCAAGAATGTTTAATTTTTTTATTAAAAAGTCGATGACATTATAAAATTTTCATGAATGAAGTATACGTTTGACAATGCACAACAACAAATATTTTTATTATGAAACACGCACTTTGCCTCTCTAGTGGGCAAGGCAGGATGCTCTTCTAATTCCACGACTGGCTTGGAGATGCATTGTTTAAGATATTTGCACTTTTCCCGCCCTTTCCGCTTCCCGCTTCCCGCTCTTAAATCTACAATTGTGTCTGAAGAAGGTGATCCTAATAGATTTGACGTTATTACCTAATAATCACGGTATCGGGCGTGAGACCCTTGAAACTCATGTTCGTTGATCGACAATGTCTATTCTGTGAATGGTGCTCTGTAGATGGAGCCTCCGAAAAATTACCGGCTGGTACCCCTGCTAAATGGAGCTGGAGTCCTAATCTGTGGGGACCACTAATTAAATCCCTCCTACCTGTGGCTGTCTTTCATATCACAGAGCCCTACTTTTGTGAGGTTATGTTGAGAGGCTGTGAGTAAATTAGTTCAAATACCACCTACTTTGATCAATATGAAGTTAGCACCTGAAGCGGCCGGTAATGCAGATCGTATACTTACCGACCACCCTGAAGTTGGCGCCAGTGTGACTTCACACTGTCTGGCTCAATCGTCCCAATGACTACTGTAATCTTTTGAAGTTGTTTTAACGGGCGAAAGTTGTGAATAAATGTATTAATTAAAAACTTAGACTTCAAGATATAATTCTATATTTTACAAACATCTTCTTTCTAGTTATCACCCAGATATTTATATAGTTATTAGTTACCTAAATATTTTATTAATGTTAATAAGCGTCAAAATTTTAGTAAAAACTAACGTTGTTTTGCGAGATTATTTGTACGTTAAATAAATTTAACTTTTGAAAGGTTATTTAACGTAGCTTAAGGTTTTATTAAACGTTTTTTAACGTCTGTAACATCTGAGACGACAAAACTAGAACATTGAGATATTGATGGCGCATATGATGCCACATCATCACTGATTAGAATTGTAGTAGCTAATTTAAAATTTCTTCTATCTGTATGAAAAAGAAACAAAAATAATACTTTATAAGGGGACTACATTTTAACGCATTGTTCATAATTTTGCTAGAAAATGTATTAAATGTGATTGTAACAATTTTACTTATTATGTAAACAACATTTTTCAAATGCAGTCAGTAATAATTTATATGAATATTCGTGAATTCGCAGCTAAACGCTTGCTTTGTGGTGTTAATAAATGGTACTATCGAAACAAGGTACTATCGTACTTAATTTGTTCGCCTTGTTTAGCGTTTACATGTAAGTTTGTCATTTTAAATCTGTTATTTCTCTGGCTTCTTATATTCTTAAACTGACACAGAAACTTAGATAAAGTAAATTAAACATAACCAACAATTATCTTGATTCGGTTTTCCCATTTTCAACTATTTGTGGTACCGGAATCTTAAAAATTATTGTAGATAGAACACTGTAAGAAAGAGTAGCTATTCTTATGGGGCGATTATATTTGGATAATCTCGATCAAATTACTCAAAAGAACAATATCCTGCGAGGATTACTCTTTTCTTCATAAAGTCAATATGTTGTATTGTGTTTAAAATTACTTTTTGATTGTACACATCTCCACATAAAAAAAAGTATTATTAAACTTACCACATTAATTTAAACTTACACATTGTCGTTGCAGAAATATGTTATATTCTGTCCGCATCTTCTCCATCCTATAGAATGCAACTGAGAGTCCTTTGTAGAATACATTAATGGTTTCATTCCTTCGTTATATAGACTATTTTCCTTTGAACAGTTTGTAACTGAGAACCTAAAAGAACAAATTAGAATTGTAAATTAATTAACTAATTAATCTAAATAATTATAGTAACTAATCCATTTATTGGCATAAATAGGTTCTGATAGAAAATTAAATGTAGTTAACTTAAGCTCCGCTTGAGTTCATACATATTGGTAGAGTAAGTACTAGTCAAATGTTGGTGATACGTGCATGAAGTGTGTAGAATTTCACGCCATGTCGTCGAATGTTTCATACATACTATATTCCGAATCTCCAAACTGATACCGTGTCACATTCGTTGCGGAATAGACACATACATATTCATCTTGAAGGTGATCAATTGTAAAAATAGATAACTATATCCAAGGGAATTAATAAAAATGTGGGAGTATTTCACATTCCAAGGAACCGCCACTGCATTTCGTGCTTATGACCATCTTGCTTTGGATTTCAAATTACAGAATGTTGTTCAATACTTAAGAACTCTAAAATATGTCTTTTGGCACCATAATTTCACTAAAACTTCAAATCGAATAAAAGCTAAACAATAATTTGAGTTAAATAGGTATTACATAATATTATTTAAATGACATGTTTGATAAACAATCGTCCCATAACATGTAGGTTGAAGCATTCCATATAGGTGTACCTGATACCGTATACAGCAAACGTTTCTTTGAAGAGGTTCTTATTTACTGACTTCTATTCAAATATCGGCCTGTGCTAACGTTTGTAGCGTACTAATTGAAGTATTCAGAATTATAGTAAATTGTATCACTTATTTTGACAGTAATTATTAGTAAAGGTCATCCTTGATAATTATATCAGGTATCGCTTTAGTTTATAAATTGTAAACTCAGCTTTAGTTAGCCTCGATGCTATGTTTTCAGCTAATATAAATTATTATTATTGCTTAATATTCAAAGTTTATTCATATAACCAGTACAGACATGTATGATACTTAAAAATAATAATTTTCATATTAAATTTACTATATTTCAGGCGATAGTTAATGCATTAGGGCCTTTTATAAATTAGAGTAACGCATGCATTTTCTTCTTACTACGTCTGATGCGCGTCTACGTCTGCGTCTAGGTAAAACAGCTTCAGGCTGGCAAAGACACTTACTAGACAGCTAGCCATTTCTATGAGTTTTAAGTCCTGCTGTTGATAGTTTTAGTTTAAGAAGTAGTAATGATCTTATGGAATATTTAGTTTTCTCAACATGGAGAATTTACCCAGTTCAAAAGCCGAAATTAGATTCCATAAGTAGTTTAATCTCGTGTTTTTTATATAGTTGGGTATATCCTTTTCTTTCTTATACTATAGGGTCTTTTCCTTCGGATTTCTTATGTTTAATATTTCGGTAAATTTGGCCGTGATATAGCTGGTGTGATGTCATAGAAGTTTAGCGATTCTGTACTGAAAGTAATATTGTCAATATTTAATATCAATTTGATCCGTATATAAAAATAACATTTTCGTTACAAGATATTTTTCTTAGTCCGAAAAATTGAAAAGTTTAAATCGGCTAAGTCAAAAGACAATCTATTTTGGGATAATTTCTTAAGTTTCTGATTCCCAACACTGCTCCGGTTTAAGTTCTCACTGATCCTCCATCGAGCTGATGAGTCGTACACCACGACGAGTCCTGCCTGTTCCATATCTGCTACCAATACTACAGAGTAGTAAGTAAAATATTACAAGTCCACAAAAGCGTTGGCGCTTGGGAAATTTCACCGATTGTGGTGTGCCAGTATAAAATATACTCCGTATATTTTATACTGTATAAGTCCGTTTTTGTCATTCCTGCGCATGTCCGAGGTCTTCATAGAACCTCTTGTACTGCTAAGAACAACTCAGACATTCAGTCTACCAGGGGGTTGGCACTATATTTGTGTCCTTGGAATTTTATTGAGTTCCTTGAGATAATCTTAGATGGCGCTATAAACGGAATATGTTGGTGTTTTTGAATCTTTATAAATATTTGAATATTGTAAAGAGGCTAATGGACGACTATTACGATGCTCCTTGCCCACGTTAAAATGCCCTAGTAGGTTTGTTTTAAAAAATATTGAATCTATAATAAATATATTTACAGATTATACTCTACAATCCACAAATGAAGATTGTTTCAGCTATCCAGAAAAACCCTTGAAATTTGTTACGCCCGAGAAGATTAGAGGTTAGTATTGAGTACATTTTAATACAGTGGCTATGTGATACATGTGGTAAAAGCAGCATTGATGACCTAAACAAGATTGTTTTAATTTTGTGTAGTACAATGATTATCTTTGTTGTGGTTGCAATAATGTACATCAAAGCACTTTCTTTCATATATATAAAAAATTCAATAAAATCATAGAATTTATAGTAGTCACAAGTAAAACATTTTTAGAAGCGCTTAGGACAACCACTCAGTGGGACAAAGATAGTGCAACAACATTAGGTGAGGAAGACTCTGATTTAATGGTTAATTTGAAATATTGTAAGTACCTGACTTAGGTCACTTTTCTTGGTCTTTAATTAATGTTAATACTTAGTAGTTAGAAGTTAGTAGGTACCTTTAGTATTTTAGGATAAAAGTCACTTAAATAATGGATCAGTACATATGCGATTATCAACATACAGGGTTTTTCAACGAAAAGTAGCCACCCTTAATAACTCAGAAACGGAGGGTAGCAGAAAAATTTCCAAAAACAGGTCGATTTTTAATTCAAGGGGGACAATTTTTGGCGTCAAGTTCTTGATGACATCGCTTCCCCCCTTCCCCCCACTCCAACTACCTCAAAAAATTTAAATAGCAATACGGGCCAAATAATACTTCATTTGACAGATATTTTAAATCTCTATTCAGTGATGTGCTACATTTGAAATTCGGGCTATTAGTGTTTTAGAAATAGTCGATTAACGTTTAAGAATAAACTTAGGAAGTTTACCGTGGTGGAACAAACTTTGTATGTATTTTAATTCAAAATGAAGTGAACATCAACTGACAGGTATTTCATTGACGGTAATTTTACTGGCGCTACCTATCTTATCACTGCGACAAAAAATGACCAAAAAACTATGACGATCAAGAAAATGTTTACAAAGTTTGTTCCACCACGGTAAACTTCCTAAGTTTATTCTTAAACGTTTCTATTTCTAAAACACTAATAGCCCGAATTTCAAATGTAGCACATCACTGAATAGAGATTTAAAATATCTGTCAAATGAAGTATTATTTGGCCCGTATTGCCATTTAAATTTTTTGAGGCAGTTGGAGTGGGGGGAAGGGGGGAAGCGATGTCATCAAGAACTTGACGCCAAAAGTTGTCCCCCTTGAATTAAAAATCGACCTGTTTTTGGAAATTTTTCTGCTACCCTCCGTTTCTGAGTTATTAAGGGTGGCTACTTTTCGTTGAAAAACCCTGTATATCTATGAAAACAATAAAGAGCACTATACAAATTCTTGATAATATTTTGGAGAATAATAGTAACCATAGTTTTAGTATTTTTCATGCTAATATAAGAAGCATTTCAAAGAACTTTGACGAATTGCAGGTTATGTTAGAAAGTTATAAACAAAATTTGATATTTTAGTACTTACGGAAACTTGTCAAATTCAAGGTCTAGATATATTTAATTTAAATGGTTATGTAACTGAATATAATGAAGGCAACTTAAACCAGAACGATGGGGTAGTAGTATTCGTAAAAAATACTATAAATTTTTTTCCCAAAATAATAAATGTTAGAGGTCACAAATTTTTACAAGCGCAGTTCAGTTATCAAAAGGAAATTTTCTTAATAACTTCTATTATATAGGCCTCCAGGTACGTGCGTGCGTCAATTTTTAGTTGCTTTGAAGAAATACTTAGACAGTACAGCTAATGTATTCGTGGATTACAGTATGATTGTGGGGGATATTAATATTAACATTAAATCAGTAAGTGACATCTCAGATGAATATTTAAATATAATGAATGAATACGGTTTAGAATCCACTATAAATGAGTATACAAGAATTCAGGCTAACAGCAAATCATGTGTGGATCACATTTTCATAAAAACATCCGCAGAAAGGGATAGTTTGATGCCGGTTGTCCTTAGAACTAATATAACAGACCACTCTCCAGTTATTCTTAATATAAAACTGGATACCCAAACAGAGAATCTAAAAACAGATAAAGTGATAAAACATATAGATAAAACTAAACTAAAAACTAATATCAAAAACGTGGATTGGAGTGATTTTTGACAGTATTACGGACATTAATTTGCAGGCAAACTGGTTAGTCGAAACGATATAGAATGTCAAAGAAAAATCAACTAACACTATTTTCATAAGGCATAAAGAACATAAACGTAAATGTTGGAATACAACGGGCTTGGTTCATTCAATAATTAAAAGAGACAAATTACATGAACAACATCAAAAAAATCCTAGTAATGCAATATTAAGAGAGGAGTTTATTAGCTACCGAAATAGATGAAATGAATTATTAAAATCTACTAAATCCAATTATTATAAACAAAAAATATCTAGTAACAATAACTCAAAAAATGTATGGAATACTGTAAAGGAAATTGGCAATACTAAAGTAGAAAATACAGTGATTAAAGAAATAAAATCGGGAAAAGGAAATATTTTCTCAAATAATTTTTAAAAAGCCGTTATTTTTAATGATTATTTTTCGAGTGTACGTAAAATATTGGCAGAAAAAATTAATAAACCGGCTTGTCTGATGAGGAAGAGTCAATCACTTGCCTCCTTTTTCTTAAAACCTACAAATAAAAATGAAGTGATAGAATTATGAAACTAAAGAATAATAAAGTACCACGCTGTGACGGTATAAAAGCAGAAACATTAAAAGTAATACCTAGCACATGATATAGCAGAACATGTTAGTGAATTAATAAATAAAATTTTTTGTACCGGTATATGCCCGTCGGTATTTTAAAAAAACCATAATCAGGCCACTTCATAAAAAGGGAGATAAAACAGTAATATCTAATTATAAGCCCACTTCACTTATTACAAACTTGTCTAAAGTATTTGAAAAAATATTGAAAATAAGAGTTTTAGAGTTCACCAAAAAATTCAAATTATTGTCGGACATATTATTAGAAACAATATGATTTGCATAGTAAATTACTGAGTGGTGATTGGTGATAATAATCGGTTATAATGCATATAGCGGAAGCGGTAAGGAGAAAAAATGTACTGGTGATTTTGCAGACGTTTTTTGGAAAAAGCAAAAAAAAATAGAGAGAGGAGAGAAATATTTATTTAGCAAAAGCTACAAATTACAGGAAATTAATAAGTCAGCTATATCAGTGTGTGACATTAACCTAAGAGAAATACATCAACATTACAAATTCTTAAAAAAATTTATCACTATACCTATAAAAGTACAACACTGTATATTTAGTAATACTACAAAAATACAATGCTAAAATTAAACATCAAAATTTATCAAAAATTATTAAACAATTGTCACAAATTATGTCTGGTTTTCCAGTAAATATATATACAGCCTTCTTCTAAATACATAGACTGAACAATTTCTTATGTGATATGGAATTTTAATATAATCAACAACTCCTCTGTTAAAAATGCTTTTTTTAGTATATCAAGTTTGTAGAAGGAACATTTAACTCGTTTCTTTGTCTAGTGTTATAATGATGTATATCACCACGATACTGCAGTCCAGATGTCAAATAACTTGGAAGAATGTTATGTAACAGCTTATGTAAAAATATAACTCTTGAACTTAATATATCCTTTTATAGGCAACCAGTTTAGTGTCCTGAGCATACCCAAAGTACTAGTGTATTTCGAGCAACCAAGAAAAAATCTCATACACCTGTTTTGTAGTAGTTGAAGTTTTTTTATTTCAGTTTCATTAGCCATAAACAAGATCGTAGAGCAGTAATCAAAGTGCGGCTTTATTATGCTATTGTAAATAATTTGCTTTGTAAAAAGTATTAAGTTTTTACTAATCCTATATGCAAATGCTAATTTTTTTGAAATTTTTTTACATATACACGGTGTCCCACCGAGAACCGCCTCGATCTATATATGGCAAACTATAATTAGGAAAAAATTGAAAATTAGGCAGTGTACCAAAGTCACAGGGGGCAAGCGATCTAAAATATTTTGAAGATGGCGGCACTTCCGGTTATACCGGAAGTAGGTGTCAACTTGCTTATTTCAAATGGAACACCCCGTATATTATTAGATTTTTTATTTATACTTAAAATTTTAAATATATTTCATGTAGGATGTCCTATACCTATCTTCAACTGTTTTTGAAATATTGACAGGTGAATATTGACATTTTTCACCTTTGACACCCTGTAAAATCTAAACGGTTTGAGATCGAACAAAACGGTTTGCACATTCCTATCTTAACTTTTCATAAGCTATCGTTTGATACTAATTTCAGATTTTCTAGAAATAAAAAATTTTCGATTAAATTTAATTTCTTGGTTAAATCTGAAATTAGTATCAAACGATAGCTTATGAAAAGTTAAGATAGGAATGTGCAAACCGTTTTGTTCTATCTTAAACCGTTTAGATATTACAGGGTGTCAAAGTTGAAAAATGTCAATATTCACCTGTCAATTTTTCAAAAACGGTTGAAGATAGGTATAGGACATCCTACATGAAATATATTTAAAATTTTGAGTAGAATTCAAAAATCTAATAATATACAGGGTGTTCCATTTGAAATAAGCAAGTTGACACCTACTTCCGGTATAACCGGAAGTGCGGCCATCTTGAAAATATTTTAGATCGCTTGCCCCCAGTGACTTTGGTACACTGCCCAATTTTAATTTTTTTCCTAATTATAGTTCGCCATATATAGATCGAGGCGGTTCCCGGTGGGACACCGTGTATATGTAAAAAAATTTCAAAAAAATTAGCATTTGCATATAGGATTAGTAAAAACTTAACACTTTTTACAAAGCAAATTATTTACAATAGCATAATAAAGCCGCACTTTGATTACTGCTCTACGATCTTGTTTATGACTAATGAAACTGAAATAAAAAAACTTCAACTACTACAAAATAGGTGTATGAGATTTTTTCTTGGTTGCTCGAAATACACTAGTACAAAAGATATATTAAGTTCAAGACTTATATTTTTACATAAGCTGTTAAATAACATTCTTCCAAGTTATTTGACATCTGGACTGCAGTATCGTGGTGATATACATCATTATAACACTAGACAAATAAACGAGTTAAATGTTCCTTCTAAATATTCAAGTAATATTCAATATTTAAATATACAAATTTCAATAGTTAAATATTCAATACGATTAGTAAATTTAAGAATACTATCTATGATAACCCCCAAGTATTTAATTTCATACACTCGTTCTAATTTTTCACTGCGAAATACAATGTGATTATTGTTTTGCTTATGTAGTGACTTTGGTCCTAAAATTAGGTATTTTGGTTTTTCGATGTTTACTATAAGTTTATTCTGATTATGCCAGACGCTAATACTCTGAAGACACATATTTACTTTGTCAATAACTTCTCTGACATCTGATCCAGATACATAGATCATAGTGTCATCAGCAAAAAGATGAAGTTTGCAGCCATTTAAATCAATGAAGAATATATCGTTAATATACATTATAAACAATAAAGGCCCCAAAACGCTACCCTGCGGAACTACATTCGCTACAACAGCTTTGTTAGATATTTCCTCACCTATTTGTGTTTGTTGGAATCGCATGTATAAATAAGATGATAACCACTTATGCGCAGGACCATCAATTCCGATATATTTTTTAAGTTTCTGAAGCACTATTTCCCTATTTACAATTTCAAAAGCACGAAGCAGATCTAAAAAAGCCGCTACAACAATGTGTCCTTTATCTATACTGTATTTAAAATCGTTAATTACATTTTGGAAGGCAGTTTCACAAGAAAACCCCTTTCTAAAGCCAGATTGATTTTGACTTAATAACCCATTAAAATCTAGGTGATCTAAAATTTGTTTATGGATAATGAGTTCCAGAATCTTGTCCAAGTTTGGTAATATATTTATTAATATATACTGTTCAATTTGTTTCGTATTCAAAATTTTGGGAACTGGTACAATTTTCGACAATTTCAGTGCATTAGGAAACTACCGCTATCTATTGAAGTGTTCATAATATGTACCAAAGAATATTCCACTACATCAAATATTCCTTTTATCAGTTTAAAGCTAACTCCATCTGGTGAGGATTTATTAGGTTGTTTAAATATAATGCTTTTTAGCTGTTGTTTGCTAAATTTGTTTAATTTACTACGAGGATGAATTGAAGTACATGCAAATAATGCTTTCCTATTCAAGATGAATACATCTTTACTTAAACTTCCAACTAAGTTTGAAATAATAGCCAAAAAGTAATTATTAAATACGTTTGCTAAATCTTCACTTATTTTATTGCCATTCAAAATTATGGTATTAATAGTAACAGATTTATTATTCCTGGTTACACGAGACTTTAACGTTTTCCACATCAGCGACGAGCTATGCTTCACATTATCTATTTTGTTCTCATAGTATTGTTTCTTAGTGGATCTTGATAATTCAACAACTTCATTACGTTTTTTCTTGTAAGCAAGCCAGTTTTCTACATTTTTATTTATTTTATATATGAGATAAGCAGTATTTCTGTCATTTATTGCATTTTTTATAGTTAAGATAAACCATTTTTTACAGTGTTTAGTTTGAATAACTTTTAAAGGACACGTTGTATTGATGGAATTTTCAACCGTTTGTATAAAATTATCAAAACCTGTATTTGTATCTGAAGAGCTATACATCCACGCCTTCTCAATTAATGATTTACAAATTTTGTCATAATCAATATTCCTGTTCGAGTATTTTTTCACCAATGGATATTTTACATTATAGTTTAAATAAACAGATATTGTTTCATGATCCGTAATCTTATGTTGATGAGACTTAACAGAAATGTCATATTTGTTAGAAAATACGAGGTCTATAACACTTTCACAAACAGGAGTTATCCTAGTGGGAAAAGTAACTAATTGTTTAAACCCGGAAAGTTGACTTAAACTATGTAGCCTCTTACTGTAAGTTTCCAAAGGCAACTCCCATCTAATATTAAAATCACCAAGTAATATGTAGATATTTTGCAAGCATAAATTTTCAAACATCTGCTCAAGAAATGTACAGAACGTTGCGTCACTAGCACTAGGAGAATGATAGACACAACCTATAAACCAATATTTACATTCAATTTGTACTTTGATTAATAAAAACCAGTAATTTACACCAAAAACCACATTATATGTATATGATTGTGAAATCCAAGTCATCACGAACATACGTCATCATAACACCACCAATGAAACGACTGTCTGAATTACATCTAATTAGATTGTACTTACTTATCTCAATCTCTGTATCCAGAATTTCATCCGTAACTCTAATCTCAGATAGACAGATTATTAAAGGCTTAATTTGATAAACAATATGGGAAATTTCATCAAAATGACATAATAAGCTTTCAGCATTTAAATATAAAATATGATTTTTATAATAATTTACAATTTTGGCTCCTAGTTCTGATCGGACACCCATAAAAAACGGTGGTTGTAACGATCTATACTAACAGATTCCGGCCTCATGTTGGGATTTTTGAAATCATTTACCCTATTTGCCGACACGGACACCTTGGATGATGTATAAGCATCTGGAAATTTAAATTGCATTTTCTCACATTTGATTTCCTCTATGCCCTTTTCTATAATATAATTTTCCAATTTATTACTGGACACATCCAAAGGACATCTAAAAACATGGTAGTCAATGTACCTAGGAAGACCCCTAAACATATTATTTTCACTCATTCCTTTTCCAAAAATTATATTTCTCCCCCCTTTCCTGCGTCTGGGGTAATTCCATATACCATCATTTACATTATTTATATTTATATTCTCCAAAGGTATTTCATCTTCACTGTTTTTCCAGTGTACGTATTTTGCTGAATTTTATTTAGATGACTTTCATTATTACTATATACATCATTCACAGCAATGTATTCTTCCTTTTTACTAGTTAATAAATGCACTAATTCAATATTACTTTCTCTTAATAGAGTTACCTCTGTCTTGAGAGTATTTATCTGTTCTTCAAGTTTCTTTGTTTCAAATGCCACACTCACACACTTTTATAATATCTGTAAACTCCTCACTTCTCATAAATGCAATGAGAACTTCAGAATGATTTATTCTGGATGTACCCATTTTTAATGGATGTAATTTTAATTATTATTTGAAATACAAACAAAACTTGGCACACACCAACCTGACCGATAGTCGGTCGTAGCTGGACTGTGCGAGGATAACGAGAATGGTAAAATGGGGAAACACTGATAAACTAGAAAAAATAGTGAGAATGCTGCAAACGCTAACACAGGAAGTAAAGGAATTAAGATTGGAGCAAAAGGCGTATACGGATAAGTTAAAGGAGTTGAAAAAATAAAATCAGAAATGAAGGATGAAAATGCTGAACTGAAAAAAGAGATCAGACTAACTAACGATAGGCTGAACGCATTTGAAAAAGAGGCGGAAAAATGTAGTTATACAGGGTATAAAAAATAGATACGAAAAATCAAAATAGAATGAAGGAGATAATGAAAGATTTTACGGAAAAGAAAAGAAAATAAAACCTGTTTGATTGAAATGAGCAACGCAAGTGAGAAGGAAAAAATTATGAAAACAAAAGTAAATTGAAGGCCCTATCTACATTTTCAGTAATTTTGAAATGTATTTATGATGATTATTTTGGGACCTTTGGAATAATTTGAGTATAAAAAAATTATATTGTTGTTTGAAGAAATAATGCGAAAGTTTCTTATAAACACTTAACTTTTTATTTAGGACTGGCGTTGTAAAAGGTTAGTTGGTATTTATTTTGAAAATTCTTTACTTAGATAAATCAACATACAGTACCTACATTTTATTGATAGTGAAATTTGCAGTAAATAAGAGATAGGTTTAAAGAGTTAACTTATTATTATTATCTATTTTATATTTTCCTTCGCTTGTCCTTGATATAATTAGACATTGTAGTTTCCGTTAAATCTGCTCGCCAGCACGATATCTCTAAAGAAAAAAGGTAAGCACCTTTTTATCACCAACCGCTGTCGTTCGACCCGGGCCAGTTCAATACATTTATCGTTCTCGCTAGCAACGGAGAAAAATAATTCGTGCGCTAAGTGTTTTAAAAAGAATACAAGATGCCAAAAAGACCTTCTACGGTCAGTAGTGACAAGGGTGAAAAAGATAGAAAAATTAAAAAACTAAAAAGACAACTCCAGGGCTTTCAAGATGAATTAGAAAAAATGCAACGAAAGGGATATTCAGAATCAGAGTCTGCACACAGTTCTTCTGAGTTATTATCATCAGGTAGGCTATTTTTGCAATTAAAAAACACTATTAGTATTTTTTAGGCAACAAGAAAGATGGAAAAAAGACCTTAGGCATCTCAAAAAGATAACATTTCGTTACTTTTTAAAATAAATAAAATCGCTCGATTTTATTTAATGCCTTGTTAGCTTCAGCATTAAAGGTCTATATGGAAAACAGGCCTTAGGCATCTCAAAAAGATAACATTTCGTTCTTTTTGAAACAGTAAACAGTACCAGTAAACAGTAACAGTAAAGGTCTATAAGGAAAACAGGGGCCTTAGGCATCTCAAAAAGATAACATTTCGTTCTTTTTGAAAATAAATAAAATCGTTCGATTTTATTTAATGCCATTTTAGCCTCTGCATTATAAGGTTTATATGGAAAAAGACCTTAGGCATATCAAAGAGAGTTAACATTTCGTTACCTTTGAAATAGTATATTACATACTGAGACGGAAAATGTTTCATTACTGTCGAGCGTTGTTTAGATAACCGAGGTGCGTATAGTGGAGTAAAAACGGTAGAAAAATGTTTCAAAAAATTTTTTAAAGGTATAACCACATGAAACCTATACAGGATCATTGGTTGGGTCCTTGTGCATGTGAAATGACTAATTACGACATCTTTAGGGGGGTCGTAACACATACGCCGTGCGCCAGGCCCTGGCTAACGAGATATACATATTTAAAAGTTTTTGGGAGACAGTTTCAGTTTTGTATGTATTTATAACATCAACAGTCCTTTAAGATGTCTTCGGATGAAGGAAGTGTGATAGAAGAGTAACGAGTAACGAGAAAGTAACGTTTACCCTATTAAACCTAGATGAAAAATATAAACATAAAACATTTTAAATTGATGGTACTTAATTGTTTACCTAAATATTTGACGGTATTTGGTATCAGCGTCGTAGTGTCTTCTTGCAGTATAAATTTTATTTCTATGTATTTGAACCATTTTTAAAGTAATCACTTTGTAGCACGCACGATGAGGCTGCCATGATGTCATCAACTTCGCTAATGACGGAGAAAATATTTCAGTTGTTGTTAAAATGGAAGTATTTACCAGTAAAAAGTATTAAAGTAATTATAATGTTTAGAAGAATGCTATTATTTTTAGCATTTCCGGAAAAATAGAAGGGAGTATTTTGACATGTAGTATCTACTTCGTTTTAAAGTAAATACTATGTAGTATATACTAATACTTGTAGTAGTAACAGGTACTTCGTTTTTATTCATACCACCCATTATATAGTAACAGACCACAAAACGAAGACCTCAGTTCGTCAGATTCGGAGTCTAGAAAATTCTAATTTTTTTAAATTTCTGTCCTTTTTTTTGTAATTCGTGTTTTAACTTTATATTAAAAATATGAATGTAAATACAATGCAAATTTGTGTTCCTGATAGAAAACATTTATCGAATCATATGAAATTAGAAAATATATATTATACTAGAATATGAAATTATTTTTTTAATACAAAATTCTTTTTGGATATTTTATATTGGTCAGGAGATCACCCAAGCGGGCGTTCAAAACACATCGAGAGCGCGATACGGTGCGATAATTCGATTGCGTCTTCGAAAAGCACGTCGCGCGGCGTAGCGCGCCCCTGTGTTATTAATTTTAAATGGCGATAACTCGAAAACTGTTTGTCACAAAAGGTTGGTTCTTGTTCTAAAAACTTTTTCAATATTTTTTCTTTAATTCATACGCAGATACTATGGCAAAATTCCTTGAAATAAAAAAGTTTCTCGCTTACCGAAAATCATGCAGCAATAAAAGTAAAATTTCGAGTTTACTCCATTCTCCAAGAAAAAATACGCTAACCAGGGGACTTAAATCAGTATAGTTATGACCGCCTATATGTCCTCAATCGATTAAAAAAAACCTCATGTTTATAAGTTAATTAGTTTCGAAGTTATCGCGTGGTATGTCTTAAAAAACATAAATATAACATTTTGACAAATTATTGACATTTTTGGGGATAAAAAATGTCTGACCCCCCCTAAAGATGTCGTAATTAGTCATTTCACATGCACAAGGACCCAACCAATGATCCTGTATAGATTTCATGTGGTTATACCTTAAAAAATTTTTTTTCGAGAAGGAAGCGACTTTTTCCCTTGTTTTTACTCCACTAGTAGCACCCAGGTAAGTTATAGCGCGAGACAGGAATGAAACCTTCCGCCGAAGTATGTATACGATTTTATTCACAACCATCTCTAAAAAAACGAGAAAACGGAAATATCTCCATTTATTCATTCATATTTTTTCATACTACTTTTCAATTTAGAAGACAGTGAAAATCCGTTTCTATGATGCTGACATTATTTAATAAAGGGGGCATAAATTGTTGATTGTCACACTGACAGCAGTTGATTATTTTTTTAGTATTTGCTAAAAAACTAAAATCCAAAATTATTGTTATTGTAAACTGATTCTGTATAAATAAATATAAAATATAACGTACGGATTCATCAACGAGGCCTAACGTTAGTCCGACTAGCGAAGGTTACGCGAAAAATTTGCGCCCTTGTTGCGCGGGTTAAAATAAAAGGTGTAGTCGGCGGTGCAAAGTTGGTTAGTCCTACTAACGCCTTACGTCCCTTTCATGAATCCGGGTGTAAAAGTTTTTCTGATGACTGATGCCTTGTCAAAATTAACGTCACTCAAAATACAAACAGAATACAAACAGTATCTTTCAGATATTTTACTTTCCACCCTTGGGTGGAAAGTGATCACTTCCTGACCTGGAGTGTAGCAACAGTTAGTAATGACTAATTTTCAAACTTCTAAAAATCAGTAATAACCTTATTACATACATAGAAACAAGTTATGTAATTTCGGGTAATCCAGTCACCAGCCAGTGAATAAAAAACACTCTTTTTATTAATTCAAGCTTTCGAGAACTTTATTGTCTCTTCATCAGGAAAAAACTATACAACATACTGTGTTAAGAATACTTCTACTAAAGCCTTATATTACTTACATAAGTGAGATTGCATAGGAACTTAGCTAAGTTTGACATCAACACAAAATTTGATAAAAAATCAAAATTATTTTAACACTAACACATGACATTAAAAAGTTATTATTGGCAAAAAATTATCACAGATTTACATGTTTAAGTTTTAAGGATGAGAGCAGACAAATTAAAAAGTATGTTACAGCAACTAGTTGCACATTTCTTAGACCAAAATTGAGTGATGACTGAATTTGAGATGAAAGACAGATGACAGAACCACAGACTACAGAAAAATGGAATGTCAAAAATATGGAAAAGTTCAGATGTCTTAAGTGACATTGAGGTCAGTGGGGTTCACTTGCAACACAACATTAATTTTAGTGACATTAGTGTTCTTTTTACTGAGAGTAACTTAGAAAAAAGACTTTTTTTGGAAATTTGTTGCATTTTTAAAGAAAATAACCATATTAACAAAAGATCTGACATGGACAATTTGTCCATTATTTTTACAAATTTATTAAATTTCAGTTATCATAGACCAGTGAACCCCACTGACCTCAATGTCACTTAAGACATCTGAACTTTTCCATATTTTTGACATTCCATTTTTCTGTAGTCTGTGGTTCTGTGTCATCTGTCTTTCATCTCAAATTCAGTCATCACTCCATTTTGGTCTAAGAAATGTGCAACTAGTTGCTGTAACATACTTTTTACTTTGTCTGATCTCATCCTTAAAACTTAAACATGTAAATCTGTGATAATTTTTTGCCAATAATAACTTTTTAATGTCATGTGTTAGTGTTCAAATAATTTTGATTTTTTATCAAATTTTGTGTTGATGTCAAACTTAGCTAAGTTCCTATGCAGTCTCATTTATGTAAGTAATATAAGGCTTTAGTAGAAGTATTCTTAACAGTATGTTTTATAGTTTTTTCCTGATGAAGAGACAATAAAGTTCTCGAAAGCTTGAATTAATAAAAAGAGTGTTTTTTATTCACTGGCTGGTGACTGGATTACCCGAGATTACATAACTTGTTTCTCAACTTAGACAGTCGTCTAACCTCCAAGGCTCCCTCCATATATATATATATATATATATGAGAGAAACTAGGTTTTCGGGTTGAACCGCGTTGGAGATGATTAGTGTCTCGACGTTTCGGCTCCCGTTTTGGAGCCATTTTCAAGAGATGAAGTATTAATAGTGGAGTTCTCTGAAGCCTCAATCTGCCTACTCTTCAAAGAAAGGGAAAGGGTTAAGATGTTGTGGTTCGATTCCGGGGCCTCAATCTGCCTACTCCCCAGATCTCACCACCGATCGTCTCTGAAGCCTCAATCTGCCTACTCCTCAGAGAGATCTGTCTACTGCTGCGAGGGGGTGCGGTATTTATTGTAGTGGGGAGCGGGGTGGGGGAAGAGGAAGATCCTGCGCTGTGACTAGTGGATTGTGAAAGTTGGTCACGTGTGACTGTTGCTGGGTTGTTGGAGATATCGGAGGGATGTTGGAGGTGTGTTTGTAAGCTGGATACCAAAGGTTTCCATGTTGCCGGAAGTCGAAGACCGTCATCCCTTTTGTTTAGACAATTGGGACGCTTCTCGATCTCAATGGCGTCACGGATGATTCTGGATTTAAGGTTGGAAATGGGGGCTATGGTCTTGGCTTTGTCGAAATTTATGTTATGTCCTGTTTGTATATGATGTTTGGCTAGGGCTGAGGAAGGGTCCGATTTTCTGACTGCGAGTTTGTGTTCGTATACCCTGTTGTGAATGCGTCTGTTTGTTTGCCCGATATAGGTTTGTGAACAATCTGAGCATGGGATTTCATAAACTCCATGGGATTCGTTAGGAATAGTGTCTTTAGGGGTTCTTAGGAAGTTGGATAATTTGTGCTCAGGAGTGAATATGGTTTTAATGTTTTGGGATTTAAGGATTCGACTAATTCTGTCAGTAACGCCTTTGATATATGGAAGGAAGGCTTTGTGTTGTTCAGAAATATTTGTTTGTGGTTCTGGTTGTGGAGTGGGAGTTGGGTTTTGGATTTTTCGTATTGTCGGTGTATGTGGTTTCGGTTATAACCATTGTTCTGTAGTGCCAGTGTTAATGTGTCTAGTTCTTTCTGTTTGTTGTCGTTGTCTGTTAGTCGGATGGATCTTGTTACTAGGGTGCGGACCACAGAGTTTAGTTGTGATGGATGGTGATGGGATTTGGCGTTCAGATACCGGTTTGTGTGGGTTGGTTTCCGATAGACGGTGTGGGAGAAACCCTGGTTTGGAGTTTTCGTAATGAGGACATCTAGGAAAGGTAAGGAGGAATTGTTTTCTGTTTCCATTGTGAACTGAATATGTGGATTTATGCTGTTGAGATGACGTAGGAAGGTGTCTAGAGAATCACTTCCATGTGGCCAGATAACGAAGGTATCGTCGAAGTCTCTAAGCCAGCATGTTGGTTTGAGTTCGGCTGAGTTTAGGGCTTGAATTTCAAAATTCTCCATAAAAATATTGGCTAGGACGGGAGATAGTGGTGATCCCATTGGGGCTCCTTGGATTTGTTTATAGAAATTATTTTGAAATAGAAAATAGGTATTGGACATGCAGTGTTGTAATAGTGATATGGTGTCGGAGGAGATATGATGTTTGTTTTAAAGAATATCTATTGTTTCTGGTAGAGGGATATTTGTGAACAAGGACACAATATCATAGCTAACCAGAATATCGTCTGAGGAAATAGGATAGTTCTTGAGAAGATGGATGAAATGGACAGAATCTTTGACATAAGAAGTAGCTTGTTCAGCTAAAGGTTGGAGTGTTTTGGCTAGGTGTTGTGCTAGCTTTTGTGTGGGAGAGTTAAAGGCGCTTACAATGGGACGTAGAGGAAGTCCACGTTTGTGAATTTTGGGTAAACCGTATATTCTGGGTGTTCGGGAAGATTTTTCGCGGGGAATTAGGTCTTTTTTGATATCGGCATGTAGAGTAGAGTTGTTTATGATGGTTTTAGTTTTCTTTTCGAGGTATGTTGTGGGATCGTTGAATCATCCGTGAAGCCATTGAGATCGAGAAGCGTCCCAATTGTCTAAACAAAAGGGATGACGGTCTTCGACTTCCGGCAACATGGAAACCTTTGGTATCCAGCTTACAAACACACCTCCAACATCCCTCCGATATCTCCAACAACCCAGCAACAGTCACACGTGACCAACTTTCACAATCCACTAGTCACAGCGCAGGATCTTCCTCTTCCCCCACCCCGCTCTCCACTACAATAAATACCGCACCCCGTCGCAGCAGTAGACAGATCTCTCTGAGGAGTAGGCAGATTGAGGCTTCAGAGACGATCGGTGGTGAGATCTGGGGAGTAGGCAGATTGAGGCCCCGGAATCGAACCACAACATCTTAACCCTTTCCCTTTCTCTGAAGAGTAGGCAGATTGAGGCTTCAGAGAACTCCACTATTAATACTTCATCTCTTGAAAATGGCTCCAAAACGGGAGCCGAAACGTCGAGACACTAATCATCTCCAAAGCGGTTCAACCCGAAAATCTAGTTTCTCTCATACTCACGACCGCGGAAGCCTTTCCGAACATTTCATATATATATATATATATATATATATACAGGGTTATTCAGAACTTATCCATAATAAAATTTGGGGATGATCAACATACATGTAGAACTGTGGTAGTGCAAAAAAAAATTTTTTTGGCGGGGTCTGAAAACTATTTAAAAATTTTTATTGCACGCCGCTGGATACTGGTCCACTGTAATGGAGTGACCTTGGGACTGACAATGCAAACTGGCTAGCACGAATAAAACCGGCGCATCCGGCGCAAAAAAGATTTGCAGCGTTTTTACTTTAAAATAAACTAAAAGATAGATAGATGTGACCAAAGTGATAGTCCGTCGGAAAGCCCGGTCTAGGATGCACAGAAATAAAACCGAGGTATAACCAAATGGGACCTTCACCTTTTGGAAAATCATATTTTTTTACATAGAAAATGGAAATTGACGACTCTCTCCATTGGTCGAGACCAAAAGTATCGGCAAAAAACTGAAAAAATAGCGAAACATTTTTTTTTAATTTTTAAGAGTCATAACTTTTTCTCTAAAGAAAGTAGAACAACAATTTTTTTTAAGTTTTATTCCCTATTCAATTTTCTTTCTTTTGGTGTATATTTCATTAAAAAAAATTATAAACTATATTAAAAAAACAGTAATATTTAGTAAAAGACAACAAATTGCCAACATTTTTTTAAACTTACCTCGCCATAACTTTCTTATGCAAAGAGCTATTTCAATGTTTTTTTTTCAAAAACTGCGCAATTTAATGGACTTCATTTTGTCTCGATTAACATGGGGTCTATTTTTAAAAATAAAACCGGTAGCGGCTTTTAAACGTCGGGGCGCATGCCTCTGCGGCGGGCTAGACGGCGATTTTTTCCCATGGCGATCGCTGCACCCGCGCCTAGTACAGTATTTAATTTGGTATATTTGCACTTTGCTGTGAGAAAAGATCGTAAGTTTATTCTAAAAATGTTGTGTTTTGTTTTATTTATAAGTGCTGAAACGTTTGTCGTGGTTTTATTTTAATGAATTTTAATATTTGGTGATGGATAGTTATTAATTTATTTCTGATACAAGGATTATTTTCCACATGGTATCCTCCAATAAAAATGGTAGCCTGTAATTTATTATTATCTTACTCACAAAAAATTTAGTAATAGTAATACCACCAACGAAATATTCATGGAAACGTCACACAAATATGACAACTAACAAAAAAACGATATAGTCCTATTCACCTCATTTCAAAAAAAGAGGTGAATTTTATTTAATTTTAAATTGGCATGTGAAGGATTACCAAGTTTTCACAACCTCACAGGATGTGATACGACCAGTTCACTTTGAACTGTTCCTATCACATGGGAATGTGATACAACGTGATGGGGATGTGATAAGGCTGGTCGTATCACATTTAAAATAGAAAAAAAAATCTTTGGAGGTGTACTGTAAAAATTGCGGCACACTCAACTTTCACAAATTTGCCGAAATGGCACCTGACGAAGGAATAAGGTTCGCCAGAAAATTTGTAAGTTTTTTATACAAAAATAAAAATACAAAATATCTGAATGAAATTCGGTTAAACCATACAAATCAGAGCAAAATACAAACTCAGGAATTGCCCCTACAGAAGATAGTTTCAAACTACATGTACTTAGGTGAATTTATAAAGCAATAATTTGTAATGTACGCACATTTTGTTATAATGTGCAATTTTAGGTCAAATTATCAAACACTTATATGGGTCAATAGCTGTATTGGTGAGGTAGCTAAAAAAGATCTCCTGTTATATGGATGGACTTTAGGGTTCTGAAAATGATGGATCAAGTTCTAGTTCCAAAAGATATACGGAAAATTATTTCCTTATTATGCATTGATAAAAACTGCAACACGCAAAAATGTCAGTGTAAAAAAGAAAGGGTATTTTGTAGCTCAAATTGCAAATTCAAAATGAATTGCATTAATATTAATCGCGAACCTGAAGAAAATCAAACTGAAGCTGGAGATCCTGATGACGATACATTTTTCGAAAATAATTTGTTTTAATTTTGTTTTGATACTGACGTAGTTTTCCACTTTTTCCAAAACTACGTCAGTGTTACTTACCAAAGGATCCAACACCTTTCAAAATTTTGTTTTGTTTGTAAAAATTTTTATTTAATACACTTTCCACAATTATCTATTATTTTTCTAAATCATTACAATTTTTTAGAAGAAAATTAACGACTTACGATTTTTACCCATTAAACTGCGCAATTTTTGAAAAGAAAACATTGAAATAGCTCTTTGCATAAAAAAGATATGGCGAAGTGCGTTTAAAAAAATATTGGCAATTCGTTGTCTTTTTTTAAATATTACTGTTTTTGTAATATACTTTTCAACTTTTTTTATGAAATATATACAAAAAAAAGGAAACTGAACTAATCTTTTAGTAGTAGATAAAATAAGATGTTTTGCATTTTTATTTTTGTATAAAAAAACTTTTTATACAAATTTGGCAAATTTGTGAAGGTTGAGTGTGTCGCAATTTTTATAGTACACCTCCCAAGCCTTTCTTCCCAATTTTTTTTAAAGGGAACTGGTCGTATCACATCCTGTGGGGCTGCGAAAACTTAGTAAGCCTACATGCCAATTTAAAATTAAATAAAATTCACAAATTTTTTTGAAATGACGTGAATAGGAATATATCTTTTTTTATTAGTTGTCATATTTGTGTGACCAGTTTCCATGAATAATTCCTTGGTATTACTATTACTAAAATTTTCACCAGTAGGATAATAATAAATTAATAGTACTAGAACATCAGTGTCATCACACTTTACGACTAGTCTACCATTTTTATTGGAGGATAGCATGTGGAAAATAATCAGAAATACATTAATAATTGTCTATCGATCACCAAATATTAAAATTTGTTCAAATAAAACCGGCACAAATGTTTCAACAATTATAAATAAAACAAAACACAGAATTTTTGAGAATAAAATTTTCGATATCTACTCACTATAAGGTGCAAATATACCAAATTAAATACTGTAACTAGGCGCGGGTGCAGCGATCGCCATGGGAAAAAATCGCCGTCTAGCTCGCCGCAAAGGCATGCGCCTCTACGTTTAAAAGCCGCTACCGGTTTTATTTTTAAAAATAGACCCCATGTTAATCGAGACAAAATGAAGTCCATTAAATTGCGCAGTTTTTGAAAAATAAAAACATTGAAAAAGCTCTTTGCATAAGAAAGTTATGGCGAGGTGAGTTTAAAAAAATGTTGGTAATTTGTTGTCTTTTTTTAAATATTACTGTTTTTTTAATATAGTTTATAATTTTATTTTAATGAAATATATACCAAAAGAAAGGAAATTGAATGAGGAATAAAACTTAAAAAAAATTTGTTCTACATTCTTTAGAAAAAAAGTTATGAGTGTTCAAAGTTAAAAATAAATATTTCCCTATTTTCCCAGTTTTTGGTATATATCTTTTCTCTCGACCAATGGAGAGAGTCGTCAATTTCGATTTTCTATGTAAGAAAACATGCCTTTTCGACTGGTGAAAGTCCCATTTTATTATACCTCAGTTTTTCTAGCTCCGAAACTAGAAGGTTTTTCGCGCTCCATCCGACGGACTATGACGTGTCTTTGAAAGTGACGTGTGTGTTGAAAATGAATAAAATTTTGTTACACTAATTTTGAAGAATTGCGCTACTTGATTACTAGGTATTAGAAACATGAAATTTATGAAAAATTTGCACATACCTTGTTACAAAAGCTGTTCGAAACAATATTCCTGGACTTGTACACAATTTTGGGCACGCCTTATCCAATTTTACCGCACTAAACCGAATGTTCCTCCTGGTTGCTGATCATTTTTGAAATTTTACAGTTTAACACGCCTAAGATAAATAAAACACCCGCGAGAGCGACACACATAGACTGACGACTCATAGACAATAGAGATATTATCCCCACTCCAACTTTATTCGGTCGGTTTTGACCAGGCGTTCCAGACAAAAACGTGTTTCCTTTTTTTATCACAATTAGCAAGAATCTTTTTATAGTTGATTGACCTTTTAATTGAACATCGATGTGATAATATTCTTTTGAAGACCCGATAAGGAAAGCTACACGAAACTAGTTTTTCAAATTAATGTTAATCAAATTCAATTCAAAATTATTTGGTTCCCCATGTAACAAAATTGTTCTATTCAATTGAAACGCCGTGTATTTATGTCACAAACTTATATTTTTTGGAAAAAGATTGATATAACAAACTATCATTAATTATGAACTCACATGCAGTGTGTCACCATGAATTTAATGTGTCTGTATATCCAAAAATATTCCACATTATTTTTTATGCATACGTTTTTCATGGCTCTTTATACTAAATTATTAAATTTTTAGTACGACCTCCGGGTGTAACCTGTAGTAATTTCAATATTTTAAACTGAACAGCTTCTCTTTCTCGGACAGAGCACTATCTCAGACATTCATTGATATAAGAGTTATTGATAGCGATCTATCTCTAATATTAATAATGGAGAATTCCACTCCATTGTTCATACGACCCCTATTTATTAGAGATGATCAGTCAATCTTTATATAAATATACGAGTATTTGTGAGAGATACGGTACGTCTACTACACTACACGAAAGTAG
Source organism: Pogonocherus hispidulus (assembly GCA_963924545.1). Taxonomy (NCBI): domain Eukaryota; kingdom Metazoa; phylum Arthropoda; class Insecta; order Coleoptera; family Cerambycidae; genus Pogonocherus; species Pogonocherus hispidulus. Next base: position 47,301,768 of record OZ004699.1, read on the forward strand.
ACACACTATCCAAAAATGAGAAATATGCCGTTCTGTTTAACCGAAAGTAACCGAAATCTGCAGAAAAATACAAATATTTTTAATACACAATTATGGAAAATCTATGCATAAAGCAATTCGTATGAGCATTTATTTTTTCAAAATAGAGATAGTTTAATACAAAATATTAACTTATTTTTCTGGTATTGATGGCGAAAATATTTGTATGTTGGATGAAAACGGGACCATAAAAATATTCCCTCTTTCATTTTTTATATTATTTTAATTATATTTTATTTTCCTATTTGAATTCACTTTATTTTAGTGTCAATTATGGGAATAGTTATCTCATGTAATTTGGATTTCTAAGTATAATAGGAATATACTAATTCTAATATAAATAACTTAAAAATATAACAGTCTTCTATTAACTAGGTTTGTTTTCCGTCAACAGCACTGAAAAAAGCGTGTATTATATAACTAGCTCTAAAAGACGATTTTTTTTTTCATACAAGTGGGAAAATCTGAGTTCCATAAATTCAGAAAAGACACCACAAATAAATTAAACAAAAAAATACATTTGACAAAGTTTTCAGATGTCAAACTTAAAAAATCTGAGAATTTTTTTCAAAGTATGACATTTACTGAAAAAAAATTAGAAAATGGATAGGTATTTATTTCTATATTTTTAAATAATTGTCAACAAACAGAAAATGTTAACATCGCATAGGTTATGTAAAGGGTGGGACGTATTCAATGTTTTTATAGGCTATCTCGTTAACTATAAGAGATAAAATAAAAACAAAAATGATCTTCCATCTTTTGTTTTCGAGTAATAAACAAAATTTTTATTTTTCAACATTCGGGTATTTGTCCATATCTTGATTGTTTGTGGAGATAGAAAATATAACTAATATATATCTAATATCTAGTTATTTAAACTTACGTAAACAGTTTTCCATTAAGGTCCTTTTATATAAACAGTCAAGACTCACTTAATTTCACTAAATAAAATGTTTCACTAATTAAAATACAAGTATGACGTAGATCATAGTTCTTGCTATCTTGCATTCTATATAATATACTCAGCGCATTCATTATCTCGGGAATCCTATAATCCCGACTTGTTATCTCGGGATTAGTGAAATCCCCACTTGTCATCTCGAGATTAATGTAATCTCGACTTATTATCTAGGGATTAGTGTAATCTCGACTTGTTATCTCGGGATTAGTATAATCCCGACTTGTTATCTCGTGACTAATGTAATCCCAACATAACAAGTCGGGATTACATTAATCCCCACTTAATTATTATCTCGTGATTAGTATAATCCCGACTTGTTATCTTGGGGTTATAAATTTTGACACCACCATGTCCGTTCAGCGCTTTTGTAATATTTCCATTAGGTAGGTAGGTATAAGTGTTCCATTATAACAAACATTAGTAAAAGCAAAGGACGTATATGAAGTTTCTAAGATTATCAATATTAACTACCACGTTGGAAAGCTCAGTGTTTCCGTGATTGTAAGGGCGGTGTTGCCAGATTTCGGACTAAACAAAGACATATTCATTGGTGGGCTACACATGACTTATACTGTATATAAGGTAGGTATACAAAATAGCACCATCTACAGTGAGTTGATATGAACTTTCTGGCGTATGTCCAACTCATAACCACTACTTTGTGAAGCCCTCCATAAAATTCGGATTACAGGCTTATTCACACTATATACGCGTAGCAATGACCAAATACACCCGGATACGCTGTTGAGCCCGAAATCGGGCTACACAACGACCTGTTAGTATCTTCGATGGGCTCATTATTTTGAAAATGGTATAGTTTTTGAAAAATTGATCAGACCCGTTGATATTCTTTTCTTTTTATACTTGTTTTACACATATTAAGTTTTTACAGGGCGACTCAATGAAGCTACGTCGATATAAACTTTAATATTTTAAATGGAACACCCAGTCCAGTACTGTTTTACATATTTGGAAAGAACTCTTTTTTACGAATACGGTCATATAAGGTTTTATAGGTATATCTCTAATAATAAGGGAGATATGCCCAAAAAATGTGTCATAAGAGCAATGTCCTATAAAGACAATATCGATTCGTTGCTAGGCAGTCTTTCTCCAATACATAATATCCCTCTACCACACAAGTCTGAGACCTGTGTGGTATAGGGGGTGGCATATTATTATTTCGTGGGCCGCATTTGCGCCTCAGGAACGACTTACGTTGGTAGGCTTTAACCACCATTCAGTGCTGGAATGAGGGAAACCTGGAAAACCTCATTAGTTAGGAGGACAGTCAAACATCAACTGATTAAGCCTTGATCTACGAGTAAACAATTTAATTAAAAATTGTTTGGTGGAATGGGAATTAGAATTAACGACCTCTGGGTTGAGCGATCGAGGCGCTAAGCCCTGAGCCACCGGTCCGACATCGCTTTTATGACAGCTTTTATGGTCAGCTTCATTAAGTCGCCCTATAAAAAATGTAATATATGTAATACAAAATCCACGGGTCCGAGCGATTTTTCAAAAACTTTACATAACTTACTAGTGGTGAGAAACATATCATAGTGCCCTCTAATAAATACATAACTTACCTGTACAAAAAACCTTTTTTGGTGTTAGTTATTCGAAAATAAAACCATTGCATGTGTCTGTTGGTATACATATCAGCTCTAAGATGCAACTCATAAAAATTTGGAGTTATCATAATAGCTCTTGCTAAATTTGCTGATTCAAATCTTGACTCAAATTTAAGAGTGTCTTGTTCCGGACACAAATTTGTGGATAACAAGTAGCTGCTGCCTCCAACACTTGATCTGCTAAACTAATAATAAGAAATTAAAATGTTTAACCATATATTATTTTTTAATTTTATATAAATATATTCTTTACATTTTTATTTATTTAATTTTGATAAGTATAATTTTTAGTCCTCGAAACTATCTTTTTATATTAAACAGAATGAATTATGTAAACTAAATGAATGTATTATATATAATAATGGATATTATAGTATTCATAGTACCTACACATTCCATCAAATTTGACAAAATTAAATTTATTGTTTAATAGAAAATCATTGTAATTATATTGTTTTCAAATAGATTTTGTTTCATGCAAATGGCATGAATCAAATTATTAGACTATTAGACGGAAATTTCTAGTGAATTTATTTACACATCGTGGATTTCAGATGGTTCAAAATAATGTTATTTCTAGGTTCCAAATGAGCGTATTTCTTAGTTTTGTATAATTTTGATAGCAATCATGACCTTTCAAACATTTTCTACTTTCTATAGGCGTAGATATAAACAAATTAACTCACATAATTTACTGCACTTATGGGGGTATATTGATAGACTATAATTCCGCACTCATCTCCAGTCGGTTTTGGTTGGCATTCATTTCCAGTTGCTAGATAGTACGACTCTGAAGATGGAGGAACATAACTAATATGTTTTACTCTCTCTTCCAATACCTAAAAGAAAGATTTCTTAAAAATTCAATTCGAGCATTGCTCTGCTAGAACCCATCTGGCCTGTAAGTATATCTAATAAAGTATAATATTTATAAGAAAAATGTAACAAGTAAAAAAGGTTCGTTAGCAGTTGTACTTATTTATATCATTGACCACCTTTGACAAAACACAGAAATATCATACTTTATAAATAAATATTTATATGTCAAAAATTAAAATCACTTAAAATCAAAAATAAGGAACCTTGACACAACGCCCTTAAACCTAAATTTATGTAAGCAGTTAATAATGTAACGGCATCTACAAGAAATTTTCAGTGTGTGAGAACATGTTTAGTTTACGGAACATTGAAAACCTAATTGAAAAGATTTGTCTAATTTCGATAGCGATATTAGTTTTATATGTAAAATAACTATTTCTCTATATGCGCGCGCATAAATAGATTTGCATGCGCAGCTGAAGATAAAGCTGTATCTTTTTGGTGGTTTCAGAATAACCGCTTTTAAAGTTTAATAGCGTAATATAGAAGTGATAGATATATAAGATAAATGCCACGTTAGGCGAGATATAGATGAGCTCCAAAAGAGCGAGTTTTTAAAAATAACTTTTGCACAAAAACTGTTAACAAATTTTAATCAAACACTTTCACTGGTTACAAGTTTTAACTATTGTGTACTGTACACAATATAATGCTAGTCCCTTGTAACAAGGGAATAGTAATTAATGCCTTAAACAAAGAGATTATCTCATATTTATAAACTAGCCTATGCTGAGCTTGCATTGCGTCTCCCGTAGGCTCCGGGCTGACGGTAACATAACTCCTTCATGCTCAAAAATGAAGTTTAGGGCTAGAAAGGGCCTAACTGAATGTCGTTTCCATTTTGGACATCCTGTGTAGGAGGCTGGTGTTTCAATCTAACAATTATTTTGGATCGGTGCTTAAACAAACAATACAAAATCATAAATATTACAATAGTTATTACAATGTAAATTATAATCTGGAACCAATTTGTACGTTCTTGTTCAATATTATCAATATCAATGAGTTCCCGGTTTCTTAATTTCGTTTGATAGTTTGACAGTTAAATCGTTATTACTAATCTCGACATGTTCTAATTTTGTTTTATTTCTAAAGTTAATATTCAATTGCAGCTTTAGTAGATTTACTTGTGAAATTTCGAATGTACTCTTTTGTTTAGGAATTCGAATTTTTTATTTCAATTCGGCTTTGCAATTGTATGGAAGAGTCAGTAGATAATTTCCATGTAGCTGTTTATAATTAACATCATTGTCACAGTAAATTTTTAACACAGTTTCGTCAGGACTTATTAAGATCCAAGAATTAAAGTTTTCTATCTTTATAGGTTGTGACTGAATTCTAGGCACCAAATAAGGAGTAGAATTTGGGTTATCTTTATAATGAATTAATTGTAAAACACAGTTTTCTGAATTTTTATCGGAAATTGTTTCAATTTCACACAAATGCATATCGCCTTGTATGATGGGACATTTTTCATTGGTTTCTAAATACGTATCCTTATTTGTTAACAGATATTTTGCATTTGGTATATATTATTATTTATTATATATTTAAATATTGTTTTAAATAATTTTTATCGAGATTTCCGTCAATCGTATATAAAAAGGAGGATATTTGCCTAACGAAATTTATTTTTTCAAGCAAATATTTTTGCTCTGCGAATTTCTAATTTATAATTTTAAGGGGTTTGATCTTGAAATATACAAAATTTTCGCCTGCGGTGCTTTTTTTTATTTCTGCGCCCCCCATATCCAAATCTCACCAGCCGCCACTGCAGCACAGCGATCTCAATGAGATTTCTATCCGCGGAGGCGATTCTCCTCGAATTCTCGATGAACACGGATAGTGGGTTGATTAATACTATCTCTTGTATTCACGGTTTTCCCTTGAATGGTTCGTGTTTGCGGTTTGTTGGGACACTGGTTTTTCTTACTTAGGCTACTCAATTCACCTAAGATTTCTCGATGATTAATTGTTGAAACAAAAAGATTTTTTTGTTGCCAAACATCTATTTTTGGTTGCCAAAAATCTTTACCACATCCTACCGACTGCGCCAGATATAGATGAGCTCCAAAAGAGCGAGTTTTTAAAAATAACTTGCACAAAAACTGTTAACAAATTTTAATCAAACACTTTCACTGGTTACAAGTTTTAACTGTTGTGTACAAGGGAATAGTAATTAATGCCTTAAACAAAGAGATTATATCATATTTATAAACTGGCTATGCTGAGCTTGCATTGCGTCTCCCGTAGCCGCCGGGCTGGCGATAACATAACTGGCGAATATTTTCACGACATTAATGTTACGTATTACAATATTTGATTTTCGCAAGAAAAATTTATGAACCCTTGGTCAAAACACAAGTTAGCGTTACTTATTTGATTGAAACTGAATTATTTTTATAGAGCCTCCAATACCAATTTAATATTTTGTTTACTTTAGATCTATACTTTTTCAGTTAGGCACCTAACGTACTTTTAAAATTGTCTTCAATAATTAAAAATTAAATGAAATTAGAAATTATGTTAATAACCATAAAGTAAAAGCGCCATAACATACGCCATTATGGTACCATCACATAAATTGTGGAAACGTTAAGGCTAATAAGTTTTTGAATATTTCGCATTGTTGTGCGCAAGATTCAATATCAAGTAACGATAAAGGAATTTAATATTTTAAGTTATAAAACTACAATTTTCCTGACTAAAAACATTGACCGTTAGGCCTATTTGGATACAACCAGAGGTTATAACTCAATTGAAATACAAGTTTTAAATGGTTACGTGAATAGTTATAACCGTAATACTAATCAAGTACCAAAGTAAACTGTAAATAATCAATGGATACTTGGGTTAAAATCATTACCAATCATCTGTTCTTGTAGTAATCTGTGAAGCAGGTTATGGTCGCGTGAAGTGGTTAAGATAGACGTATCGTCGGCGTATAGCGTAAGGGCTGTTTGTTGGTCGTCAGGATCTGGGATGTCCGCGGTGTAGAGAGTGAATACAGGACCTAAGGAGGACCCCTGCGGGACTCCGGATACGATGGGGGCTGGAGGTGAGTATTCCCCTTCGACTACCTCGAAAAGAACGATTAGATAAATAGGCTTGTATTAATTTAATAATAAGCGCAGAATATCCCGCTGAATAGTAGTCCGGGGGTGCCAGACTTTGTCAAAAGCTTTCTCGAGATCAAAGGAGACAAACCCTGTGAATTGAACTCGATTATTATTGGTCGTGATTATTTCGCAAACTCTGAGAAGTTGTTGGGTTATCGAGTGGTCTTTATGTGGAAACCATACTGAAAGTCGCTGACGACGTTGCCGTCGTCTGTAACCTCCGGCATAGAGGATAGTTTGCGCTATACCTTCGTCTCTGTAGACTCTAATTTTTCTTATATAATATGTTTGAGTCTGTTGACTTCACGTAGCGTGGCGGGATTGTGCGCACGTAGGTATTGTTTACGTGCCAATTTTTGTCTTTTATAATCGTCAGTATGTATCGTAGGATGGCTTAAGTAGGCGTGTCGTATTTATACGTGAGTAAGTCTGTTCTAGAGCTCGCTGGATCACCGCACGGATAGTGTGCACAGCTCGGTCTATCATGGAAGGGTTGGTACAAGAGGGGTTATTAGATAATTGAGATTTAAGAATTAGGGAAAACTCAGTCCAATTATAGTCCTTCTCCCTAGGGTAGCGTTTTACCACCTTCAGGATGGCAACAATCTTCACAAGTGAGACCACTGGCCAATGATAACTACCAAGTAGTTGTAGAATCTTAAGTTCTACATCTCTTGTGAAATGGGAGCTGATCATGATGTCTATGTCTATGTGAAGTCATCAGTTAAAGGTCTGGTATATCATACTCGAAGGATCGGCCTTGTGGTATATATCCCAGGAGGGGTGTTTGGAATTGATATCGCCGAGCAGTGGGTATCTCCTATTTACGAGTCTCAGTTTATGTAGGTCCGTAGTATTGAATTTGTTTGTAAGCGTATTGTAAGCTGAAATAATAAGAAGGTCGTATGTGACAGTTCTTAAAGTAATTGCCATAGCCTCAAAGGATGAATATATAGAAGGGTAGATAAAGGGGTTTGATAATGATTTAGGAGGGATTTGACTACCAGTGTTATGTCTCCAGTGCTATCGGCCCTACCGGTACGGTACACTTGATAGCCAGGGATGCTGAAGGCTTTGGAAGGTTTGAGGCGAGTTTCGCAGAAGCAACCTATATCTATATGTTTGTCTCTGAGTATCGTAAGTATTTCAGCTTTTTGCCGCAGCACATCATTGCTATTATGCTGCAGCGGCTTTAGTAGTCTTTGTTTGGTCATTGTGGTTACTATTATTAAAAAAAATCTGAGATAGCTTCTACAATAATGAGAAGTTTTTTTGTGGCGTCTGTTGCGTTTTTAGGTCTGGTAATAACGTCTTTGATTTTTTTCCACATATTGGAAATGTTAAGGAATTTAAAAGAGTCTATTATTTCCCTGAAGGGGTTGTCAGAATGTACATACGTCTGTGGCGTCTGTTGGGGTTGTTGCCGCGGCTGTTCTCTTGCTCGGAAATTTTTTCAAGCTTGAGCACCCTGTTTGTTACTTCTGTTGTTTCTACAGGGGTTGGTAGTGGTTCAGTTGTGGCTTTGTTTTAGGAGGGTTAGGTAGGAAACGCGAATTTTGGGGGGGGAGCTAGGTCAGCTGTTGGAGATTGCCTAGTGGCTGTTGTGCGGGCAGGGGTGGGTTTAGGTGCGGAATTAATGCGTGCCTTCACTGCCAGGTTCTCCGCTGCAGTTTGGGCACTTGCAAGCGGGAGCGGCACAAGGTTGGCCTTGATGGTTGCCGCCGGATCTCAAGCACTTGTGTGCGCGATAGCACAGCTGGCTTGAATGCCCAAATCTCTATCCAGGCGTACATTGTCACTAATAGGGACTCTGAGGTGACAAAGTTCTGTCACCTCATAGTAGGCCTGGGTGGATTCTTTAGGAATGGTTACCAAAAGGATGTTAGAAGAGACTTTTTTGCCCCCACGGGATAACATTACCCTAACTAAGGAGTGGAAGGGTAGATTTTGTAGTCTGAGGTTAGCCTCGATCTCGGATGTTGTGGTATTAATAGGTACAGGGTGGGCCGTATAAGAGTGCGTATCCCGTTATCTCAGAAACTATGTGAGATAGAAAAAAAGTTTTATATAAATGTTGTTTGCGTTAAAGATGTCGGTATTTTTTTAATATAGTTATATTTGTAGCTCTTCAATATACAGGGTGATGAACTAAACTTATCTTTTTTTAAATGGAACACCCTGTATATTATTACATTATTGAAAAGCTCTTCAAAAGACTTGTTCAACGATATATAATATGATGGGTCTGTAGCTCACCGTTTCGGAGCTATTGACTGTTATCTTCAGGAAAAGGTTAATATTTATAGCGAGGTAGAAAAGTTACTGATTGAGGTGATAAGCTGTAATTTGGGCCAAGAAATTCTAATTTGGTCTATTTTATGAAACTTCTGTCTAATACTAAAATTAAAAAATTGCAACAGTGATGCCAAGTTTCGTGAAATTTTATTTTTCATGATTTTTTTAAATGGAACACCCTGTGTTTTATTACATTTCCTGAAAGTCCTTGAAAAGACGAGTTTATTGATATATAATATCAGGGGTCTACGACACACCGTTTTGGATTAATCTGCGTTTCTCTTCAGGAATTGACACATAAGTTATATTTATATATAGTTATATATATTAATATCATCTTAGTAATATGATATTAATCCATCTACATTTTTCAAATTATATATCTACAATTTTAATAATACCATCCGAAACATGCATAACTTATGTGTCAATTCCTGAAGAGAAACGCAAATTAATCCAAAACGGTGTGTCGTAGACCCCTGATATTATATATCAATAAACTCGTCTTTGCAAGGACTTTCAGGAAATGTAATAAAATACAGGGTGTTCCATTTAAAAAAATCTTGAAAAATTAAATTTCACGAAACTTGGCATCACTGTTACAATTTTTTTTATTTTAGTATTAGACAGAAGTTTCATAAAATAGACCAAATTAGAATTTCTTGGCCCAAATTACAGCTTATCACCTCAATCAGTAACTTTTCTAGCTCGCTATAAATATTAACCTTTTCCTGAAGATAACAGTAAATAGCTCCGAAACGGTGGGCTACAGACCCATCACATTATAATAATATATCGTTGAACAAGTCTTTTGGAGAGCTTTTCAAAAATGTAATAATATACAGGGTGTTCCATTTAAAAAAAGATAAGTTTAGTTCATCACCCTGTATATTGAAGAGCTACAAATATAACTATATTAAAAAAATACCGACATCTTTAACGCAAACAACATTTATATAAAACTTTTTTTCTATCTCACATAGTTTCTGAGATAAGGGGATACGCACTCTTATACGGCCCACCCTGTACGTATTTCGTAGGAACGAAAATGGAGACTTGTAATAGATTACACTTACAGGAAGTTGAATGAGAAAACTGTGGAAGACAAGTTTCCAATCCCGATCATAGAGGACATTCTTGATAAACTAGGCAGAGCTAATTATTTCACAACGCTGGACCTTGCTAGTGGATTTCATCAGTGACTATAGAAAGAATAAGACGCTAAATCAGTCCCTAAATAAATTATGAGCTTAATAAAATTAACGTCCGCTCAGGGTGCGACATCTCTGAAACAGAAAATTATAATGGGAAGCTCTTAGATTGTTGTCTCCGCTAGGGAGATGCGGCAGTTATGTAGGTTAATGCACAGCCTGCTTTAGTACTAGCCATGAACTGAAATTGGCAACACCGCTCCACGCCGATCTTCTAGTCCGATTCCCGACCCACAGCCTCTCTAGTAGAGAAGGCTGTGGCCGATCGTATTTGACGTGCATTCCCAATTTTGTTTGTAATATCATCAGTACAGAATTTTCCAGGAAGAATGTATGATATTGAGAAGTTTTTAAATGAATACTCTATTATGTCAATTAAAACCAATGTACTCTGTCGAAGAGCTGAATATGTTCCAGTTGTTAGATGGCCATTAAAATTTAATTCTTGCCATTTGTCTAACCAAATGATGAACTTTTGAAGAAAGTTTAATCTGAAATCTGTGGCAGAGTAAATAGGTTTTGCCCATTCATTTATTTTCATATCTCCTACTACTATACTGGTACAATTAACAATATCCCACCATTTCTTAATTATGTCCAAAAAATCTGCAGTACCATTATAATTATAATCTCTTATGGCGGCTATTGTTGAATGATGGAAAATATTGTCCACTAAGAAACCTTTTGCCTTTCAAGATTTGTAGGAAAAACAGTTTTAAAGTTTAATTTGTAGGCTTTCTTGGCAAGCATATCTTTCTCTTTGGAATAGACATCACGAATATCTTTAAATTTAGCATACTTAACTTCGTAGGTATTAAAATCGGGATATACAAATGTGTTGTCAAGATTTTTTAAATTTAACCAATTTGATTTAATATTTTTAAAAATATGTACAAAGTCAAAAGTTAAAAATATTTTTTTATTCGTGTTGGCAGGATTTGGAATAAAGCTATTACATTTTGTTGTGTTTACTTTATTTGATTGAACATTTAATTTCGCATTTGATTCTGAAAGTAAACTGTTAAACATTGTCCTGTTGATTCTATGATTATCTGTTATTAGGTATACATAAAACTTCAAAACCACAATTCTGAACCATATTAACAACATTTTGTGTTATTGGAACCATTTCTTTGCCTGTGATATTTAATACGGGTAGTAATTTTACAATTTCACAAAAGTTTCCAAATGCTGAACAAATCATAAAAGATAATATTGTCTTCGCGAATTCTACATTCTCTTTGTTACAAGCTGTACCGATTATGTTTTTTGCACGATAATCTAATCTGCAATTAATATATATTTCATCAATTAGAATTACTACTATCTTGTCAGTCTGTGTAAGTGAAGACGACATATTAACTAAATAGTGCTCATTCTTATTTTCTTTATTTGGAGAAATGTCCATTCCAGATGAAAGATACTGCAGATAACGCTTAGAAGGTAAAATAAAAAAAGTCTGTAACATATTGTATGTAGTAGGAGACTGAATATAAATCATAAATGCCATTATTATAGTGGAGGCAGAGTATTTCCTTTTTAACTTTGTCATTTGGTTAATTTGATCTACGATAATGTTTAATTGTTTAGAATATAAAAAAGTCTCGATATCGCAAAAATCTAAAGCTTGTTTTAAATACAGCAACGCCTGTTGCAATGCATTTTGAGTATTGCTTGTTTCTAAGTTACTTGAATAATAGGTATATTTAAATCTATCTAATAAATTTTGGAGTTGAGACCATCTCTTAATTTTCATATCAAAATCTAAAATCCACTTTAATTCATTAAAATACAATTCACTGCGATTTACAAATATTTTAACTGTTAGGTCGTTATTTATTGATATCTGATTTTCAATTTTAACTATTTCACCATCGAAATTTATTGTATAAAAAATTATTTTAGATGTCAAGACTTTTATATTCCAACTTTCTCCAAGATTAACTTTTTTCGAAAAATTATTTATAAAATCATTGTAATTTGCAATAAGATCTGACTTTTCAAAATTTTGTATCAACATTTCATGTTGCTGAACTTGCTGTTGGCGCCTACATTCAGGATCTTTTCGAACAATCGACTTTTCCTTTGACATATATTTAGGCAAATTTGGGAAAATAGATGGGATAGCATCCGCTTTTAATTTTGCTTTGCAAGCAATCATTGTTAATGTACCGTCTGGTAAAAGATGACTGTCTAGTTTAACGACATCATTAGGATCAAAATGTAACTCACAAACAACGGAATATTTTGTAGGTGACCATTCTTTCCTAGGGATACGTTTGAGCCATTTTTGTTTAAATGTGTCGTCCTTAGGGAATCCAAAAACACTTTTTACTCCTTCACTTTTTACAGAGGAATCGTAATTAGATTTACACCCTGGTACACAGCACCGTGCCGGCATTTTCACTATTCAAGGTTAATTTCACTTCACCTCCAACTAATAAATAGAACATGTAAAAACTCAGGAAAATGATATTACATATCAAATTGGTAATACACGGCACGAATAATTATCTCTTATAATTAAACGCTATTTAACACAAATATATAGGATGATTTAATACCACAAGTACAGACGCACCATTTACCAAAACTGTATCGCTCGGTCTGAAATTAGGACGGGATGCAGTGTTGCAATTTTCTCAGTTCATGGCTAGTACTAAAGCAGGCTGTGGTTAATGCTAATAATTCAGTGTATCGGTAAACAGATCGTCGAACCGGAGATCGCAACGTTGCCGAATTTTGAAGTCGAATTTAAATTTGGACGTGGATACACCCCCGTGCGTGGGATTCTATTAACAATTTCACAGCAACGTTTTCTAACGAATTAGAAGCTTATATTTTCTTTCGTAGCCATCGTAATTTGAAAAATTCCCGGACATTTTTTTAACCATCCTATAGTAAGCTGCAATAGCTGCATGTTATTAGGTACACTTAAAATTTTTTGATATTTATGTATAGATTGACAAATATTATTAAATATAGGTATTATTTTTATATTATTTTGCATGCCAAATATTAAATTTAAAATGATTGTTAGTTGCTGAGGAATGGTGTTATGGATAAGGATTAAGGAAAGAATAAAAAAGTAATTTAGATTGAAATATTAATTATATATAAAAATAAACAGGAAATCTAGGAAATAAAATATTTACGGACCTATGGTTCATAGGAACAATCTAGAAAGTAACTTGAATTGGTTTCTATTTTAATAAATACTTTTGATGATGGAATTAATAGACATAAATATTAATACGGCGTAGTAGGTACATAAAATTAGGGAAGAATTATTAGCAACGACGGCGGACAAATATAGAAACGAATTGTTTAAGAATTGCCACTACCATTTTGGAATTCTAATAGATTATCTAATTAAAATAAATATTTTCTGTTTTATGAAATGGTTTTCCGAGGCCAGGAGCAAAATCCGAGGAAAAATACCAAAAAACCAACAAACAAAACAGTAAACGAAACAGAAAAATTAGAATTTTGTCCACATAAATAATATACCGAGTGACAACAAAATCATTACACATAGAAGGCGCCACTTTATTGCCTTTGAGGTTTCAGAGAAAACCAAATCTGTAACCTCAAAAGCAATAAACCTAGCGTTGAAGTTTAAAAATAATAAATTATGTTTCCCATAACTCCTATATTGCCTAATTAATAAATCCTAGTTTTTCCTATGTTTTTATGTTCGCCAGTGTTTTATACGTAAATAATGTATTCTTGTTAAGGCCCGTTTTCACGCTCATGCAATTTGTACAAATTGATTTGTGCATGCCAGTTTGTACAAGTAAATTGTAGCGTGAAAACCAAAATCGTTAACTTGCACTAGCCAGAAAATTTGGCTTGAGTAAAATATGATCGGACAGATAATTTGCATGTGGTTGGCACAAATGCATGAACGTGTAAACAACACTCCAACTCGGCGTATGCTTAGTAGTGGCGAATTCTTGTTCTTACGTGCACCCTCCACGTGCCTTTCATATACTTCGGTGTTAGTACTTAGTAGTGTTCTTTGTTTGACAAAAAATATGTCTAAAAAAAGAAAAAGAATTCATGATAGAATTTGGGGACAAAGAGATTTGGGGATAGAATTTAGGGGAATTTGGAGGTTGAGGGACAAATTTGTATAGACCTGACCAGTATGGAACAGTTCAGTTTATTAAATTGCATGTACAAATCATTTTGCGCAATTTGCATGAACGTGTAAACGAACCACAACATTTCAGTTCTATTTGCGCAAATTGCATGCACAAATCAATTTGCACAAATAGCATGAGCGTGAAAACGGGCCTTTAGACTTTGCTAAAATGAGTAATTACCGCGATATTAATTAGGGCTTACAATTAGTATGCATAAAAATAAGAATTTGTCTAATGGATGTCTTGAAACAAGTTATTACTTGACCTTCCGATTTTTTAGATCATTCAATTCAATTTCAAAAATTATAATTAGGCATTATTGATTACAAACAACTTGATTTTATAAACATTTGGTTTAAAATAAAAAATAATGATAATTTTCGAGAACATAAATAATTATTTATTTTAAAATTCAAAACTTGAATTTACAGAATTGTAATTTGGATTATAAACAACTTTATTTTCTAAACATTTTGTCTTAAATACAAAATAATGATACTTATACACGGTGTCCCACCGGGAACCGCCTCGATCTACATATATGGCAAACTATAATTAGGAAAAAATTGAAAATTGGGCAGTGTACCAAAGTCACTGGGGGCAAGCGATCTAAAATATTTTCAAGATGGCCGCACTGCCGGTTATACCGGAAGTAGGTGTCAACTTGCTTATTTCAAATAGAACACCATGTACATTATTAGATTTTTGAATTCTACTCAAAATTTTAAATATATTTCATGTAGGATGTCCTATACCTATCTTAAACCGTTTATGAAATATTGACAGGTGAATATTGACATTTTTCAACTTTGACACCCTGTAAAATCTAAACGGTTTGAGATCGAACAAAACGGTTTGCACATTCCTATCTTAACTTTTCATAAGCTATCGTTTGATACTAATTTCAGATTTAACCAAGAGATTAAATTTAATCGAAAATTTTTAATTTCTAGAAAATCTGAAATTAGTATCAAACGATAGCTTAAGAAAACGTAGGACATCCTACATGAAATATATTTAAAATTTTGAGTAGAATTCAAAAATCTAATAATGTACAGGATGTTCCATTTGAAATAAGCAAGTTGACACCTACTTCCGGTATAACCGGAAGTGCGGCCATCTTGAAAATATTTTAGATCGCTTGCCCCCAGTGACTTTGGTATACTGCCCAATTTTCAATTTTTTCCTAATTATAGTTTGCAATATATAGATCGAGGCGGTTCCCGGTGGGACACCGTGTATATATTTTCTTATAGCGGAGCAATTTTTCATGGAAATCGACTTTTTTTTTGACAGTTATAACCAAATGAAACCAACATAGTTTGCATCAGAAATGGCGATTTACCATATTTTTCATTAGGACCGACATTTTGTATTAAAAAAAATATGTATAATTCAGGAAATCTGCGTACATGGTTTCTTTATAAATATCATTCGATATCTCGATAACTACTTGCAGTGACTATATTAGTCACTGCCACTTGGCAAATCGAAACATATTTATTTTTGTTTGAAAGTGGATACTTGACTTGACATACAACATTAAAAATAATATATTGCCAAAAAATACCAAATTTTTTTGTAAAAAAAATGTTAATGTACGAATTAACATTTCTTGTAGTTAAAATTTCACCAATCGAAAAACTGTTTTATTTATGGAAATTTTTATATACAAGCCGGGAATGAAACAAAGGTAATACATTGAAAAAGTTTTTAAAAGAAAAAAAACTTTCTTTATGCTGTAATATTCTTTCACCGTATTTATCTAGTTTTTTTTAGCCGCTACAATAAGTGTTAACCTTGTTTTCTAGGTCTGTAAACAGAATTACTGTCGGGCCTTGTAAAACTATTTTTTCCAAGATTAAACACTCCATGTCACATTTTATATTTATTATACTTATATTGAATTACAAAAAAACTATAATTTATTGCTCTAAAATAAAAATTGACAATACGACCTTACGAATTGTCAGTAAAAAAATTCGCACACAGAAGGGTATAACTACATTTAAAATTTTATCTCTATCTGAAATATTTTCTTGTTGCTAGCCATAACATTATTTTTAATTGTGATTGCGCTAAAATCGTGTCGCATCTACTGCTTCTTATTTTGTATAAAGGAGGGCTGGGTGACAAACCGCGTGCTGCTTAGATTTAAAAATGATTTATTTTGAATTCAGGGTCTATACAACCTTTTTTTGTTCCAAAAACTTTTTAATGTCTTACGTTAATTTTACTCGCTGCAAGTATATAAAAATTTCTTAAAATAAAAAAGTTTCTCGCTTTGTCAAAATTAGGCTGCCTAACAGGTAATTTTTTATATTAATATCCTTTTTACGAAAAAACTAATCTATTTTTGGAGACGTGTATTACATCATAATGATCGCTTACGTTTCTGCTTTAAAATTAAAAAAAATCATATCGCTACGTCAAATGGTTGACGATATATTAAGTGATATATGTAAAAAAATACAGTGAAAGCACAAGTATATATTTGTGGTGAAAGCAAATGCATCAGTTAGGTCTATTTTTATTAATAAAAAGATCTGTCCAATAAAAAAACTCGTAATTAACCATTCCGTATAGCCAATAACTTATAGAATAATAATACTATTTGTCTGATTTGGTTATACTCAAGCGACTGTTCGCAAGTTTATTGCTCCACATAGAAAATGTAGCATACTCCACTACTAATTTTTTAAATTTGTTCTGCCGTGCCGTGCACGTAGTGGCAACACAGCGTTGTCTCAATTTATTTCGTCCATATGACGTTCAGTGTCAACACGCGCCTTACAGTAAATTGCTTTAGCTTAGCGCGAGTTGTGTGAAAATCCAATAGGGCGCAGCACTTCCTGAGCTAGTTTTGAAGCAAGTTTTGAAACTTGTCGATTTTGTGCGGGTATGTGGAAGTAGGCTTCGTTGACCGTCTTATTCTTTCAATAGTCACTGATTTCATCAAATTCTGGTCGATGAAGACATTATAGAGAAAACAGCATTCTCCACACCTCAAGGACATTATGAATTTTTAAGAATGCCCTTTGGCCTGAGAAATAGTCCGAGCACATTTCAACATACAATGAATCACATACTAAGATGATTAACAGAACAACAGTGTATGGTATATCTAGACGATATAATAATATTCTCTTCATCTCTACAGGAACACCTAGATCGGATACGAAAAGTGTTTGAAAGACTAAGGTCAGCCAACCTGAAAGTACAAATGAACAAATCAGAATTCTACGAACTGAAGTTAATTATTTGGGACACATTATAAGACCACAAGGGATTAAACCAAATGATGAGAAAATTGAGGTGATACAAAAATATCCCACTCCTACTACTACCAAAGAGATAAAATCGTTTTAGGATTGCTGGAGTACTACCGCAAATTTATTAAAAACTTTGCATATTTAACGAAACCCCTAACCAGGTGCCTAAAGAAAGTCGTAAAAATAGAACATACTGAAGAATTTACCTCAGCTTTCAACCAATGCAAGAAAATTTTATGTAACGACCCAATTCTGCAATATCCAGATTTCAGCAAAGAATTTAACCTAACCACCGATGCCAGCAACATAGCTTTAGGGGCAGTACTCAGCCAAGGTATTCCACCAAATGATAGACGGGTAGCATATGCTTCCAGAACATTAAGGGACACAGAATCAAAATACAGTACCGTAGAAAGAAAATATTATATATAGTCTGGTCTACAAAACACTTCAGGCCCTACTTTTTTGGGAAAAAGTTCAAAATCTACACAGACCATCGTCTACTTACTTGGCTATTTTCACTAAAGGATCCGTCCAGTAAACTTTAGCGCTGGAAAATTAAATTACAAGAGTACGATTTCGACATTATATATAAAAAGGGTTCATAAAATGTGATAGCAGATGCTTTATCACGAATAAACATAAACCCCATGGCTATACAAGGATCTAGTAAAGATACTGACAACGTATCGATAATGCCACAAGTAGACGACAACAACCTGAAAATGCTTTACGAGAGATCACAGACGATTCAGTTGTACCAACAGATAACGAAGAAATTAGCAGAATAATTCAAGAAATAGAGGACACAGCAAACAACCCCAATAATGAGTGTTAACAGAAACAGCTCATACCACTGCAAAACGATGAACCTTCTAAGAGTATAGAAATAGTCGAAAGTATAATAAAGCCTTGTCAAATAATAATAAATACAGGGTATGGAAAACGAAGCCGTACTAAAAGAAATAGAATTGAAGGCAAGAAATACATAGAATAGGATTCTATGTATTCAGAACCTCAAATACCCAAAGACGAGAATTACGACATTATTCTGAATTTTCTAAAGGAATATACTACCGGAAAGAAAACATATTATCTATGGTTTGATGAAGAAAAGATGTATCAAGATTTTACGAAAGTATATGTAGATAATTTTTCAGACACTGGACCGTCACTCATCAGATGTACAAAAAAAGGTTACGAATGTACCGATGGAAGATCGTTTGGAAGTTATAAGAAACTTACATGAAGGTAAGACAAACCACAGAGGAATAACGAAAACCGCAGCAAGATTAAAAGAAAAATATTACTGGCAAAATCTACAGAACAATGTAACACGTTACATAAATAATTGCAAAAAATGTCGCACCAACAAATATGAAAGACACACACCAGCCATTATAGACATGCTGGCTCAAACATTTTCTAAACCTTTCGGAAACCTACAGATAGATACCTTCGTTATTGATGCAAACCCATATCTGACTATCATCGATTCATTTTCTAAACTAGCACAAGCTTATAAAATTTTAAGGAAAAATGGCACCGAAATAGCAGAAAAATTATACGACTTTATCAAACATTATGGTTCCCCTACACAAATAACCTTGGATGGTGGTAGGGAGTTCTCAAATTTAGTCGTAAAGGAGTTTCTGAAGGCTCACAAAATTAAAGCACATATAACTACTCCAAGACACCACGAGTCAAATGCACCGATAGAACGCCTACATTCAACACTGCTAGAACATTATAGGTTATTGAATGGAACAGCAAAAGGAAGGATGAACCAAGCAATCGTAGCTTATAATAACACTACCCATTCGTCAACGGGATTAATACCCTTAGAAATAGTACTGAGACATACCGCCTCCCGAAATCCGTTTGATATGCTATACACCAAGCAATTTCATCAAGAAGTAGTTAACAAACACGTTAAAACCATGGAAGAGATCTATAACAACATTCAGGATAAAATTCAACAAGAAAAAACAAAAAGAATCGAGAAAAAAACAAAGGAAGATACACCTTTTAAAATTAATGACATAATTTATACAAGGGTGTACAATAGAAATAAATCAGTACGACGTTTATATGACCTTGGAAAATATTACGATTATTAGACCATAATAAATGTGAAATAGAACACGTAAAAACCAATAAAAACAAAATAGTGCACTTAGCTGATATTAGTCGTCCTGTTTCAGGGTTATCACATTGAAATTAAACAAGACATGTATCCATATAAATTTCCCCTAGACCCCGAACTACGAAACATATTAAAATTCGAAGATTTGATATCCATAAAAGCCTACTCCACTGAATTTCAAATTGTATTTCTCATTGACAATCCATTAGTCAACTACGTTGTATACAGTTTCATTAAAGTATATTCATTATCGATATCCCAAGCCAATACATGCATATACCAAACTGTAGTCCCTATATACAGCTCCCTCCTAATATCCGAGCAATTTTACATAATACCGAAAAACTCTAAAAGCATAGAACCCGAAAGTTTTCTCTGCGAAGAAAATAATTTATTAACAATTACTACAAGCAAGCAAGCAAGCAAGGCTACAAGATTTCAGCTAATGAAAAACATTGCCATGAAGATCAACCAAAACACGTGGATCTTAGTTCTTGTTAATAAAACTAAAATTCAAATTAGTTGCATGCATGATTTTCACAGTCAAAATATTGAAGGAACATTTATTGTTTCAATTTCAAATAGTTGCTATTTAAGATTTGATGATACTGTATTAAAAGGTCAAGAAATATAAAAAAAAAAAAAAGATAAACATTTTGACTACTCCTAGTTTTCAATTTAATTCAAATATAAAATCTAAAGCCCTTCAGGCGATTAATTTAGAAAACGTACTTTTGGATAATAATCAAGATGTCAAAAGAAGTCTACTGAAGCTTGAAGAAGACCTTCCAGATGAAGACTCCTCAATTTTCGAAGTACGGAACATTTGGACTATTAATTTGTATCTAATTATTCTCATAATTTTTGTTTTATTAATTTGCAGAATCCTCCATGAATATAAAAAGTTTAGATTAGCAAGCACTTTTCAAGAACAACAACCTCAGAACCTACCCTAACGCCCACTCAGGCGATGGCGATGGAGGAGTTACGTTCAACGATCTTACGTTATCTGCCACCTAGCAAATAAAACGCTGTCGCTGCAATTAAACAGTGCATTGCTATATATCGAATACTTGATTTTATAGTCAGTTAATAAATTAGCATTGCATCGAGCAGTTGTAATTTTATTTTCTCATTTTCAACGAATTAGAAATCTTTTTAAAAAGTTTTTGGCCCTAATTCGTAACTCGCTAACTTTCTTAGTTGAAATGGCTTAGCTATATTTTTGTGGACACTGAACAGATTCAAAGATATTTTCATTTGTTTGAAAACGATGATACTTATGGTTTATCTTTAAAAGTCCGAATCTAGGTAAAACTTAAAACATTTTTGGATCAGAGCTACTTCTGGCATTTAGCTGTCGGCAAATATCTTGAAGACTAACTATGTTTTCAGATGAAAATTCTGAATAGTTGAATGTGCTATCGGCATTGTATGATTTTATATTTTTCTGTTTATCCAACCACAATTACTTCAAACCCAAGTCATAGGTACAAAAAAAAATTTTCATTTTACATTTAGTAGGTTGTCTTTAAAATAATATGTCAGAGCCTTGGGGGCGACTTTAGGTTTAGACAGCGTGTACATTGTAATACGAATGCTGACATCCACGCACTTTTTATTGATATTGCACAAATGTACTATTACTCAAGAATACAATTACTAACTGCGAGCTGGTGGCTCAGGGCTTAGCCTCTCGATCGCTCAACCCAGAGGTACTGGGTTCTAATTCCCATTCCACCAAACAATTTTTAATTAAATTGTTTACTTGTAGACCAAGGCTTATTCGCAGGGATGGCTTGGCAACCATCCTGGCGATGGCCTAGGATGGGAAGAATGTCAACTTGGTGTTAATGTGAGAGATTAAAATCAGTTGATGTTTGACTTGTCCCCCTAACTAATGAGGTTTTCCAGGTTTCCTTCATTCCAGCATCCCCACTACATCACACCAACCCACTACATCACAATCTCTGCACCCTTCTCTTTTAACAACAACAAAAAATCTTTATTTAACTCTTCAAACATAATACAACACTTCGAAAATTGCGGTACTTAGGTATTGTTTCTCCGCTCTCGATCGCTGTCTTATTAAGACTGACTTCCGTCGCCGACATGCCATGGCCTTTATATAGGCGAAATTTAGTATCAAGTTCCATTAACTTCAAGCCAAGAAAAGTAGATTTTTTTAGATAGAACACTTTCTTCAGAACTTTTTATTGGTAGTAAATTTGGATTCCTTTCGTTAAAAGCTCTACAACTTCTATTTATTATTTTGTGACACTGTCCATGAAGAAAGTATAACTTTAAAATATCGGCTTTTCAGTAAGTATTATTATCCATTTTTGTTCACAATGTTTCACTGGCGTAGTTTTCCACATAACACCAAAACAATATACTGCACTCGACGCGTGTTTCGCCAACCAAGTTGGCTTAATCTGTTATGTTTTAAAACTTTAGTAGCAGCTAATGCCAACTTTGTTGGCGAAACACGCGTCGAGTGCAGTATAGTGATTTGGTGTTATGTGGAAAACTACGTCAGTGTTATCTTCACATCAAAGGTTCCACCTCCTTTCAAGATCCAAATGTTTCAATAAAGTGACAGCAGTATTCAGTAACAACAAACAATTAACCGATGACAGATAAGTTGTTTATTAGGATGTTTTGCTTACCATTTTATAGCTCTTTTATAGATCTTTGTAAAATATTTAAAGATTTATGTTATTGTAATTAAGAGTCTTAATATCAAAAACGAGATAGATATAGGGAAGTGTAACACGGATTAGTAGAGAAAATTCTACATCATAATATGTTATAATATACAGGGTGTTCGATTTAAAAAATCTACTTTTATTGGCTTGAAATTAATGAAACTTGATACTAAATTTTAACTGTTTAAATGCAGCTGGAAAGCTTAGATATTCAGCAATTTGCCATATGAATATCTTTGTTGAATATAATTTTTTTTAGAGATATATTTAATTTTAAGTTAGGTAAGGAATTTATCCAATATTTTTTAAAAATTAGATTGTTTTAAAAACAGCTGAGAATTCGTATAGGAAAGTTTTATGAAAGTCCTCTTAAAATAAAGCGTAGAACCTAAAAATGCAATAATATAGGACTATTCCATCTAAAATAAGAAAGTTGACATCAGCGTCAACTTGAGCATGCTCAAGAACCCCAGTGTCAAAATAAAATGAAAACACCCAGCACATGTCCGAAAAAATTTTAAGAAGAATTGAAATTTTTTCGGAACATGTGCTGGGTGTTTTCATTTTATTTATATGGGCGGGCTAGGTTATTTTGTTCAGCTGGTTTTTATTTTAACAATTTATTGTAGATTTTGCTCAAATTTTGTGTGTCGGTTTTGTTTTTAATTGTCTTGGTGTTTTTTTTATTTCAATCATTTCTAGGGTTTCCTTTTTTTTTGGTGTGACTTTCGGTAGCTAGAATTTTGGTTTTGTTGCAGTCAAAGTTATGTTTTGTTTGTTGTATATGTTTGGTTAAGGCTGTTTTGTTTATTTTGTCGTATTTAGGGGACTGTATGCGTTTTTTCTAAATGTTGGGAGGTTTGTCCGATATATACGTTGTCACAGTCTTTGCAAGGTATTTCGTATACCATGATATACGTATACCATATATATCATGGTATATATGATATACGAAATACCTTGCAAAGACTGTGACAACGTATATATCGGACAATTAACTCTATGAATAAATATTTTTAGATGCCAAAGGTTAACCAAAAGAATAAAAAAAATAGACCAAAGTCATATAATGAGGATACAATACAAAAGGCTCTTACTGAAATTAAAAACGGAGCTGCAAGGAAATCTGTGGCAAAAAAATACGGTATCCCTAGGGCAACATTGCAGTTTAGATTAAGCTCAAAATTTTCTAAAGTAAGACATGGACCCAAAACTTACTTGACGGATGAAGAAGAACATCAGCCGATTGAGTGGATTCTAGACAATCAACGCAAAGGTTTTCCCAAAAGAAAAATTGATCTGCAACTTTCGGTGAAAGAATTCATGGATGCTAATGAACGACCTAATCCATTCAAAGACAACATGCCAGGTACGTATCAAGGTTGTATTTCTTTTTCGGTAGTTTACACCACCTCCATCTCAATCACACGAATAAAACAAACATACATAGAGATAAGACATGTACATATGAACGTACAGATATAGAAACATTATAATAAACCAAAAAATATTTCAGATATGCTTAAATCTTTTCGACAGCACCATGCAAAATATTTAAACTATTTAGGTGATCACTGGTACAGCTCCTTTTTGCTCCGCCATCCAAGTTTAAGTCATAGAACTCCAGAGGCCGTAACGTCAGCTTCTTCGAACATGTCAGAAAATGATATCTGTAAATGGTTTACTGATATTGAATATTACCTTAAATCTAAAGGATATTTCTCTATTTTAAATGATCCTAGTAGAGTATATAATGGAGATGAGACTGGTTTCTTATTCTGCCCAAAACTAGGAAAGGTAATAGCTCCCAAAAATGCGAGGAACGTCTACGAAATTGACAGAGGACAAGCCAAACAAAACCTGACTGTTATGTTCAGTTTCTCTGCTTCTGGTTCTATAACACCACCTCTTATAATATTTCCCAATAAGAGATTAAGTGCTGCTGTGACAAATAATAGTCTTCCTGATAATTGGGGTGTTGCTATGACGGATCATGGTTGGATGAAATCCGAAATATTTGTTGATTACATAAAAAATTTGTTTTACAAAAATCTCGTTGAAGAGAACGTTCAATTTCCAGTTATTCTTTTTGTAGATGGTCATCAGACCCATTTAACATTTGAACTTTTGAGCAAGGTCTGCACAGAATTACAAATCATTTGATAGCGCTATATCCTAATGCAACAAGAATTTTGCAACCTGCGGATGTTGTATGTTTTATACCATTGAAGGTCTTTTGGAAAAAGGGCGTTCTAGAATGGAGGAGGGAAAATCCATACTGTCAATTGGGAAAACAACACTTTGCTCCAATAGCAATTGCGGAATAGCAAAGGCTATTCGGCAATTAACGAAACATAGTATAATAACTTTTACTGAAAAGGAAAAGAGTAGAGTAAACGTAATTGAGGATGAAATTTACAATGAATAAGAAGCAGAAAAAGAAACTTGTATTAAGAAAGAAAAAATAGGATAAACGTAATTCAAAACATAAGAATACCAGAAGATGTAAACAATGAAAACAGAAAAAGCGAACTATTAGAGGAAATAAACGTATTTGATAATGAGAGTAACATAGAAATGCATGAAAATAATAATTCCGAAAAACTGTACAAATATAAATTTAATTTAGAAAAAAAGTTCATATGCCAGTGATGAAGAGTCAGATAATGAAAGAACGAAAAAACAATATAACAATGACTATCAGGATCATAACGAAGTATTAAATCAAGAACAAATGAGTCCACAGCAGAATTTTGAAAATAGTACGTTACTAAATTTCTTAGAAAAACCTAAAACTCCTGAAAGAAAAGAGAAACGTAATTCAGAAAGAGTATCCTATGTTTTGGTTTCATCGGACTATAAAAAGCATTTTCAGGAAAAGCAGGACATAAAAAACGAAAAAGAAAGAAAAAAGGAAGAAAACAAATTAAAAAGGAAACTTAAATCTGAAAAAAAAATTACTCAGTAAACAATAAACAAAAAGGCAAAGAAAAAAGGTGTTTCGAAACCAAAACCATTCGAAAAAACCAAAGTTTTTTTCGAATAAAACAATTTACAAATGTTGATGCCTATGCATTTCATATTACACTACATTATGTAAAAAGGTGCCAACAACTAATAGATCTAGTGTGCCAATAATTAGAAAATAGCCTACAATTGAAAAACAACATTTTTTAATAAATTCTATGTTACTATTTGCGAAAAACGGGCATAAGAAATCTAAAATGGGGTTTCGTGAAGTCCCTTGTCCCGGAGAAATATGATTTTTCTCAAAAATTCTATTTAATTTACCTAACCATCGACGACCTTACCTTAAAGTGCCAATAATTGGGCTGTTTACCCTATGGGGTTATGGATTTTACATGTCAAATAATAAATATCATTAAAATAATAAACATTTTTACATCAACATAAACCAGTGTTATCATCTGGTAAATGAGGTCCTATATTTTTACTGGAAATAAATGTATACCTGACATTCTGTTGGCCATCTAGATGGTTGTAAAGTAAAACTTATATCTTTGTTAACAGCCCAATCTCTGGAAGAAGATTCTTTAATTTTATACTTAGAATCGTCTTCATCCTCATATTGACATTTTACTAAGAAATTTGAAAAGTAGCTACCAGAACATGTGAGCTGCGGTGGGAACAATGCTGCTTGCAAAGTTTTTACAGTCGATTCGGTACCTAAAATCAAAATAGATTAATTATATTAAAAATTTAATATTAAGCCGATAATCTGTTGGCTAAAGTCAAATCCAAAAGTTTTTATTTTGAAAAAAATTTCAATACTTAATAAAATATATACATTGTATTGTTTCCATATGATTCATATGAAACAGTATATATTTTAAAAAAGTATGTCTGGGATAGGTATAAAAAGGGAGCAAGAGCTACGAAGGATTGCTGCTAATATAGGTACTCCACTATGCTGACTAATTTAAATAGAAGCGTTTTAACATAAATGCAATTTTACGGAAATTAAACAAAATAATTAAGTGCAACAAATCATTGAATGCACATTATTAGATGATTTCTAAAATGCTAATGTATTTAAATATTTGTTTAAAGTTAACGACGTTTCTGAGGCGCTGAAATATCGCAATGAGAATCTTGTGTTATAAGCGCGTAAAAAAAATTGTTCTAAGAAATTATGACTGATTTTTTAGTATATTTAAAATATAGCAAAATATCCTAGATAGTAGAAATATTGAAATTTTTACTTTTTTGATATTTCACAAACTACGATAAATATTTCGGATTTCGTTATGATATATTACTACTACATGTCTAACTATGACATATCGATAAGACAACGCGCAACGCTCCAATTTAACTGTCTCTTTATCTCTTATGATTTACGAGATAGCACTGGTGAGCATTTTTCAATTATTATTGAGTTAATACAGATATTAGAAATCCTTTTAATACTGTCGCACAGTAATAACAACGACTTGATTACTTTATTTATTACTGATTAATCTTAAGGTAGATGAGTAGATACACTGTAGGCATTCTGTGACAAAAACCTGTGTATTTTTAAAGGGGGGTAAATTTGGGTCATTTTGTGAGTAATTTTACCCCCTCCACTTTCCTTTTGGAGATAGGCTACGCCCCCAACCCCGATCAAGCAACCCTAATGCATGCGCAGACGCTCTTCAGCACCCTCGCAGCCATCGTCCAGGTCATAGTTTCTGTAACCGTCCTCCAGGTACCTACTAGATTCTCCACGGACCTATTTTTAGCGGGGGAAATTAGACCGCCGGGTATCATCGCGGTTCTTTTAGTCAATGAGACAATATCGATTGCACTACATTCTTTTAGACCCATCAATAATTATCCTCCAAGCTTATCTACCAAGCATATCAACCAAACGTATCAACATGTATTTACAAACAGATTACATCTAACAATTGTTCCAAATTACATCTCACCGACACACAAGGTGACTGGAAGTGATAGTGCTTTTTAGTACAAAGAACCATAACGCTGTTTAAGATTAATCTCAATGCGTATGTCTAAGATGATAAATAGTCAATGGTAACCTTCAAATTTTATTTTTACATATCCATGGACCCTGAATATTTTTTCCTGTAAAATAGGTGCCGATATAATTACAGTAATTCAGATATTGTACCATCATCCCTTTAACTCTCCCTCGAGAAGCAGATACCTACAGATCATACTTAATATTCTTAATTGATAATTACTATTTTTAATTATTTATTAATACATAACAAGCTAGCCGCCATCTTGATTTTTGAGCGAGCAACACCCAGCTCCAACATCCATACACCTGAACATCATCTCCGTAGCTAAAGTTTCTGGATATATGTATTACCAACAACTTGAAGTATCTCAAGATGATACCATTATTAAAATGTACAGTTTGATATCCATAACCACGTATAATGACTTATCCCACAACATACATAATCTCCCATATCAATAATCAATATTAGACCCAATAGAATTTTTTGTTTATTTTTAATATTATAAATTACCTGCATCTTTAATTCAGAAATAATGCCTTACAACCTCGTACAGAAGAATTATTAATATTTTTTATGGTCAATCATCTTTATTCTCTTAATGATATGTGCTATTTAAAAACAATATATATTTTTCTTTATGAAATTATTCCCAGCCAGGAGCCAGACGCTTGATCCCATAATAATTATTTTGATATAGAGTTTATGTCTTTAGATTATTCACATGTATTTGATCTCTTAATATTACTTATATTTAATAATACATATCCCATTATGAAGTCACCAACCCCTCTACTCTCCACCATACTATATTAGATATCCATCTCACATATTCACGAGGTTACTCTGTTTTGTATGGGGAAGGGGCACTACATAATTATTGTGGACTGTTTGAATCATTTAACACATTCTACACTAACCCATGTTTTCATTTAGTTGTTATTAATACCTGTTTTCTGTTCCATACCAGCTCACGGTTCTAAGTGTATGGCTCATGGCGCATCTACCGAAAGACCGCTATAAACACTGCTGGGTTTTTTCCTTAAGAATCTATGTTAATTTAAGTAACTCCTTTGAAACAAATTCTCATTTAATTACACGTAAATATAGACTAAGCCTCACAATATCATATATTTAAATCTAGTAACCACTAATAGGGTGTCCACCTAGTGCGCGTAAGTCCAATATCTGGGTTAATAAAAGAGATAACTTAATTTTTTTTCTACAGGGTTGTCTAATATCCCGAGCTGCACAAAATGAAAATATATTTACATATTCAGGGTGTTCAGTTTTTCCTGGACAGGTACCAACTTCATTTTTTTAAATGGAAACCTATATTTTTTATGGCATTATCGAATTCTACGTAAAAAATTAGTGGGACTTTGTGCATAACACTGCTATTGAAATATTGATAGTTTTCGAGATATTTGACTTTTAATTTTTTTTTTCTTATGTTTCGTCACTTCTAATAGTTGACATAATTATGGTTGTATGACAGCTAGAAATTATTTTTTTTTCAGAAACTGTAGAGTGAAGATGGCTCTTTCGAAAAACGTATCAAAAGTTGACCTACGATATACAGGGGGCAACAGAAATCGTGCCAAACCTGATGGTTTAAAATTTAAAAAATCTCGACTTTTTCAAATGGAACACCCTGTGTTTTATGATATCATTAGATGCCTTTCTGTAGACTCTACAATTTTATAATAGCTTTCCCTATACCTAAGTTGCGTAGTTTTTGCAAAAAACCCACTTTTATGAAAAATACCCGATTTGCGCACTCCTTTGACAGAAAAAATATTGTAAGGCTATTTATTTTTATAAAATGTATTAGTTTACACTTCTTAAAATAAAAATAACTGAAAAATTTAGATAATTTCAGTTTAATAAACAAGTCTTTATGGAAAGTTACCATTTATTTGTAAATAAAAGTAAAAAATCATAAAAGCTCTACATGTAACTAAGAATTAGCAAAACTGGCGTATGCTTTAGAAGAAGTTCATGGGAATTATTTGCTAGCAGCACGTATTTATAGAGATTCCCACGTGCTGACTGTTTTGAAAATGTGAAAGAAAGATTTGAAAGAACAGCAAATGGGAATTATGAGAAAACTACCAGGAGACATGGGAGTAACAACGATAATATTTAGTTTAATGTTGTGGTTTCTGCTGTTGAAAATCCAAAAATATTAGTATCAGAAAATCAGTAGAAATTTTGGAGTTTTCAAAAGCTCGACAAATAAGATATTGAAGAAGAAGTTTCATACGTATCATATTGAAAACCAAACGGTGTTACCGTAGTTAGAAAAATTATTAGTGAAATGGATGAATATACATAGAGTATTGAAAAAAGAATACGCAATACTCATACAAGCAAGCTAACCTAAAGTAAACGCTCAAAATGTCCACCGTTGTTTTCAACACAAAGCATTAATCTACGACGAAAATGAATGTGAACATTTCTTAACATTTCGGGCGTTATGGTTAGAAACTTATTTTGGATCTTTTTTTTCAAGTCTTGCATATCCGTTGGTGGTACTTCGTATACTCGCTCCTTGATATAACCCCACAAGAAAATGTCCAGAATATTTAAATCAGGCGAACGTGCAGGCCAAGGAACTGGACCACCACGACCTAACAACTTATTTGGATATACGTGGTTTAGGTGTTCTCTAATCTGAAATATGAATAGATAATAGGAAAAGTACTACAACAATAAAATAATCACAGTACCGCCAAAGTGGAATGTGGAGGGGCACCATCATGCTGAAACCATTGTTGAACCAAATAATCAGCGGGCATATTCTGTAGCTGTAGAAGGGGAAGTTCGTTTTGCAAAAAATGCAAATACACATTGGCATTTAAATTGCCTTCAAAAAAGTACGGTCCAACAATATGTTCTCCACATATTCCAGCCCACACGTTCACTTTGAAACGATGCTGATTATCTAGTACCCTCAATAATCTTGGATTATTGTCAGCGTAGTGATGAAAGTTGCGACGATTGCCTAAGCATGTGTTTGAAAATGTTGATTCGTCAGTAAACAAGACATTCATAAAAGAGTTTGGACTTTCCTGAATTTTATCCAATGCCCAGTGGCAAAATTGCAGGCGGTTTAGGTGATCTTGAGGTAACAGTGCTTGATGGTTTTTAATATGATACGGATGAAAATTATTCTTCTTCAGTATCTTGTTTGTCAAGCTTTTGGAAACTCCAAGATTATTACTGATTTTCCTGACACTAATATTTGGATTTTCAACAGCAGACGCCACAACATTAAACTGAATATCGTCATTGTTACCGTCATGTCTCCTGGTAGTTTTCTCATAATTCGCATTTGCTGTTCTTTCAAATCTTTCTTTCACATTTTCAAAACAGTCAGCACGTGGAAATCTCTGTAAATCTGGATTATTTACTTTGTAAATACGTGCTGCTAGCAAACAATTTCCATGAGCTTCTCCTAAGGCATAAACCATTTTCACTAATTCTTCTTTTGAATAGTTCATTGTATGCACGCTTAGTACTTACTCTAAACTCGTACGTGAATATTCAGTAAAAGAAGAAATGACATGTAAACTGATTGTCACAAATTTTATTGCGTGACAGACGCTCACTGCGTTTTTCCCGAGAAAGGAACGTGCGCAAATCGGGTATTTTTCATAAAAGTGGGTTTTTTGCAAAAACTACGCAACTTAGGTATAGGGAAAGCTATTATAAAATTGTAGAGTCTACAGAAAGCCATCTAATGAAATCATAAAACACAGGGTGTTCCATTTGAAAAAGTCGAGATTTTTTAAATTTTAAACCATCAGGTTTGGCACGATTTCTGTTGCCCCCTGTATATCGCAGGTCAACTTTTGATACGTTTTTCGAAAGAGCCATCTTCACTCTACAGTTTCTGAAAAAAAATAATTTCTAGCTGTCATGCAACCATAATTATGCCAACTATTAGAAGTGACGAAACATAAGAAAAAAAAATGAAAAGTCAAATATCTCGAAAACTATCAATATTTCAATAGCAGTGTTATGCACAAAGTCCCACTAATTTTTTACGTAGAATTCGATAATGCCATAAAAAATATAGGTTTTCATTTAAAAAAATGAAGTTGGTACCTGTCCAGGAAAAACTGAACACCCTGAATATGTAAATATATTTTCATTTTGTGCAGCTTGGGATATTAGACAACCCTGTAGAAAAAAAATTAAGTTATCTCTTTTATTAACCCAGATATTGGACTTACGCGCACTAGGTGGACACCCTGTGTATATATATATGTGGATTGTAAAGATTTCAGAATGCAATACACTCAAAATTAACATAAAAACAGAGAACCACAAAAATATAGTCGTATCAGCCTTATACCGATCTCCTTCTGGTAATGAGGGTGACTTTTATATGTGAATTAAGAAACCACTTGTCGCGTGTCTCCAAATCAAATGAAGATCTTCATGTTTTTACAGGTGATGTTAATATAAATATTTTAAAGGAAGATGATGTGGTACATGAATATTTAAACACACTGTATGAATATAATTTTGAATCATTTATTAATAATATAACTAAACCTAAAAGCCAAAGCTGCCTCGATCACATTTTCATTAAAACCAAGGTTAAGTATATCTATTCTTATGTCGTTAAAACCAACATCACAGATCACTACACAATTATTGCAAAGGTACAAATAAACTCACAAAACTATGAAAATGAAATAAATAAATATAAGGTATATACAAACTACAGAAACTTAAAAAATGATCTTAAATACTATGATTGGCAGAATTACTATTCCATTCAAAGCGTTGACCAGGCAGCCATCTTCCTAATCGACCTGTTGACAGAAAAAATTAATAATCACTCTATGCTCTAAACTTGTCAAAATCTGTCACAGAGATATTAAAAGAAAAACATGGATAACAAAAGGACTTGTGAATTCTATTAATGAAAGGGACAGGCTATTTAGGCTACACAAACAATATCCAGATAATAATGTTGCAACTGGAAACATTTATATATTTTTAACGCCCTGTATAGTAGTAATTTCGGTTTTAGCAGGCGCCTATCTTTTCGTACCTACTTAAAATAGAAAGTTTCTGTTTCATTAGATATAGCTGCCCGGCGTAAGGCCCCATCTGATATTTATTGCCGTAGACAAGTAGAGGGCTGGGCGATGTTTATATGAGTTTATGACTATTTTAAGTGGGTATCGGTTGTGTAAATATGTGCCTTTATTTTAAGTTGTAGAGTAGGAAACTGAATTTTTATATATTTAGTATTGCAAAGATCTTGGAAAGAATCGGAAGCAAATTGTCGAACCGGATTCCGTGGTGTGCACGGGAGTTTTTCCGTAATTCCGATTCTTATAAACAGTAATCCTTTTCCGTTGTACTTTATGTTGTACGAACAGCTATTACGTTGTAGATAGCTTGTTTATACGTTGGTAAAAGGGGTGAGATATTATATTAAAGGTTGTACATAGAAAATACGGCCTTTTTATTTATCGAACGACGTGCCGCTAAGACGGGTAGTTTTAGTGACGCGACAAATAATAATTTAAAAGAGAAACGTTTGTCCTACAGAAATAGACTCAAAATTATAATAAGGGCAAGAAAAAAAGATTATTTCAGTGACAATATTGAACAAAATAAAGGTAGCAGTAAACATTTATGGAACGTAATCAATGAAATAAACAAAAACAAAAACTATACCACAGTAAAACAGATAAAAAATGAAAATAACAAATTAATAACAAATCAAAAAGAAATAGTAAACTTATTTAATACTCACTACATATCTGTTGGCGCCAATCTTGCTGAAGAAATTATACCTCCACTTCACTCTCCCATTAAACAAAAACTGGAGATATCATCCTGCTTTCTTCAAAGCACCACTAAGTTCGAAGTTAAAAGTCAAATTAGATCCTTAAAAAACAACAAAGCCCTAGGCTTTGACAAAATAAAATCCGAAACATTAAATCAAATAGAAGATGAGATATCTGAGCCTCTTCAAAATCTAATAAATAAAATTATCATTACAGGGTCATTCCCATCCATATTTAAAATAGGAATTGTTTATCCCATATTTAAAAAGGGCGACAAGCACACAATAGTCAATTATAGACCCATAACTTTAATTTCAAACATAGCCAAAATAATAGAAAAAATACTAAAAACTCGTTTAGTCGTTTAGTGTCATATTAAAAAATTACTTAATAAATCGAACACAATACGTAAAAATAAACAAAACAAAGTGAGAAATTGAAATTCCATTGTGGAGTACCTCAAGGTACTGTGCTGGGTCCCACTCTTATCCTAATACATATAAACCAAATACTATCGTTTAATAGCACAGGAACAATATCTAGTTTTGCAGATGATACAATTATCTACTATGAAAAAAACAACTGGCATGATCTGAAACAAAAGGCTGAATTAGATCAGAAATATTATAGAATATTTTAATCAGAAACTACTATCTATAAATTATGAAAAAACATATTTCTTACCTTTCTCAATATATGGTAGTGGCCTTCCCGAATATAGCAATCTTAACATAAGGATTCAAAACCAAACCATTGAAATAAAGACATCAGATACCGTAAAATATCTTGGAATAACATTTGACTGCCACCGTCGTTGGAATCAACATTTTGCTGGGGTATGCAATACACTCCGCACTCTTCTTAAATATCTACCTACTCTTCTTAAATAGCTTAAAGATATATTGATTTTTCCTCAATTAAAAATACTGTATCAATCATTAGTAGAATCACGTCTAACATATGGAATACTGGCCTGGGGCGCTGCGACTGATAACCATCTAATGAAATTAGAAATCATCCAAAAAAGATTTTTAAAAATAATATTATCAAAACCAATAAAATATTCGTCTGATCTGATTTTTGGTGAAGTGGGAGTGTTAGATATACGACAGCGTTATTTCTATAAAACTGTTTTGAAACAATTTAAAAATAAACATAAATTACCATTTGTAAATCATATCTACGATACCAGACAAAAAGTAAATGAAAAAATACAAACTAATTTGCCAAAAAAGGATATTGGTCAAAAAAACCATGTGTTTTTGGGTAGTTATATTTTATAACAGTCTTCCAAAATCTATTAGAGATGCTAAGACATTGCATTGTTTCAGCAAAGGAGTAAAAACACATTTGCTCCTTTCTGCCAGAAATATTATTAGGGAATATTTCTAGCATGCCCTAATTAATTACTTTAGTTCAAATATGCTTTATTTTTAGATTTCCATTTTATTAAATTTTATGTTATATGTTGTTGTATGTTTTATGTGGAGATGCACATGATAAGCACACGCAAAGAAAAAATATGTTATAATAAATAATTATCCACGCACGGGCTTTGCCTTAGTAGATGTTTTGTTTGTTCTGATATATCCTATTTATGTATCTAATCTATATCTAATTGTTTATGTAAATCATGTATTCATGGTATTCATTGTTATCTCCAAATTACATACTGTATTGGATTGTTTTGTATATTTACAAACATTGATGATGTATTTCTATTGTCTGAATAAACTATATTATTATTATTATAGTATGCACTTTGACTTTATTAAGAGAAAGCAACTCGAGTTTTACCTACTATAAAACCGGTGACAAATACCTGAAACAAGTATTCCAGAAACTGCGAAGCTTAGCCTGTAGCCAGGCCTAAAGTACATCGCGTGAATAAAATTTCTGCAAACAGCCGAGGAGGTGGAAGATTGTGGTCAAACTAAAGAATTTCATGAATATTTTAATACAGGATGTTCTCCCCCCACCACGTCCTTGTTTGCCTTCCCTCTATATACCACGTAAGCGGAAATCGCCCTTTCCAAGCCACATTTTAATGTTAAATAGAAAATATTTTGTGTATATTAACATACCTACAAAAAAGTAAAGATTTGTTGTCAGTAGATCTTCTGAAATAAATTTTATATAAATATAGACATTAACTACATGGCAAATGTCACAAGCAAAAACCAAAGTTTGCAGTTTTAATAAAAATATTAATTCCATGATCCAAATGTAAGTACATATATCTCTCTTTTTCTCACTATAGAATTACAGAAGATGTAAAAATGTCATTGAATCTCTTAGATTGACCCAAATTTGCTTGGGTCTTATCTACATATACATCAGCCACAGCGCTTATATTTTCATACAGGACAACACCATAGAACTTGGCCCAAAGAAGTGAGAAGACTTTTTGAGGTAAGCCGAAGATGAAAACGATGAAGAAACGGCAAGTACCTTTGTTACTGAAGTTAGCATAGATAAAACCAGTACTCATCAACAAATATCGTCTAAAAGGCAAGGAAATATTACTTTCATTATTCACAAAACGGTACTTAAAAAAATCAATAATTACAAATTGTTGAAGTAAGTTATAAATCTTCATATGTTTAATATTATTAATACTGTCTGTCAAAGAACTCTATATTGAGGTCTTAAAGCCTACGGGGTTCCTTTTAAAAAAATTCGAAGACGTTATAGCTATGTCAAATATAAATGAAAATATTTCATGATGATATTTACACACCTTTATATATAGGTATACATACAGGGTGCTTCAAATTCGATCCAATACATGGGGATCTCGGAAACGGTAAGAGATACGAAGTCGGTTAAATGGAGGCAAAGTTGCGTATTCAGGGGGGCAACATAATGGTGAATAGAGATCAAGGCTAACTTGATTAGTTTTCGAAATATTTTGAAAAAACCGAAAATTTCGATTTTCGTTTTTGTTCTTTTGCGGGCCTATTTGATGAGGTATTCAAAAATAAAGAGCACTTTTCTATAGCAACTTTTTGCCCTTTTTCGAATGATGTTGGTGAATTTTCCGAAAAACGTTTCGTTTCCCGGAAACCAACATCAACTTAATTTTTTTAAATACGGACCTGGAATTTTTTTTCTATTTTTTGGAAGCATTTTTGAAACTTGATAGAATGCCATCATAAAAGGAACCAGATTTAAACGTTTTGTCTAAGAAAAATCCATCATTAATAATTTCCCGTGGTCCTCTTAGACTTAGTTTTATCTAGGCAAACGTTTCTATGAGAAACACATTTCAATGTTGTGTCAAGCACTATCGGTACTTAAAAATGGCTTTCAGCAATCTAGAATTTTTTTATTTTATTTAAATTTCCTCATAATTCAGAAATTGTGCGCAACTACTTAAATGAAACATTTCCAAACAGATGGAATGGAAATCATGGTGCTATAGAATGGCCAGCAAGAGCTCCTGATTTATCCCCATTAGGTTATTTCTTATGGGGACGAACTAAAAATGTTTTATATAAGAATCAATATATTAACATTGAGGATTTGAGAAATGCCACTATTCGTGTTCTGAATGCAGTACCTGCAAGGGAAATCGAAAGATCTATTCAAAACTTAAAAATACGAATACGCCTCTGCATGAATAATGATGGAGGATTATTTCAACATCTGCTTTAGGGTTTTTATAGTTTTAACATATTTTGTTGTTTTATTCATTGTTTATTCAATTACTGTAACGAAGTTACTTTTTAGCCCGTAGTAATTTAAACAAGAATTAATATGACCCGTTTTATTTGAGCACACCGTATATAATTATATAAATATTTTTATGAACAAGTCATATCCTTGTAATGCATTAATATTTTCCAGAATAAGTTTACTATTATAGTACATTTGTTGATAGATAAGACTATAAACAATATATATTTATTCGATGGAAACCGGCAGAGATTCAAGAAATTCCAAACGTTGTTTTTACGCCGTCCGCAGTTTTTGTTCCTAGCGAAATACATTTTATATCTCGATTGATATAAATAGATTTTTAAAAAACTTTTATTTTACTAATGAGGATAGTATACACTATCCTTTACAACAATTAAATATACGTTGAGACTATTACAACGGAGTCTAAATCAGAACTAGGCCGCGATTCTGTAATGACGATACGACAGTGATACGATATCGAATCGTACAAATAGCGATTCTCTTTGGAAATCGACTCCTCGACTATCGAGTAATCTAACCTAAAAATGGTCGATAGCTTTGGAGGTGTCGTCCAGCGTAAACGATAGCATCTTTGTCTAATATGGTGGTGGTTATTTGTTATTTTATACAAATAAATATAAGTTGTGATAGGTAAATTTATATGTACATTGATATAAAAGAGCATAAAATTCTTTTTGTTTTGTGGTGTGGAGCATAATCATTTAGCAAAGACAACACCTTTAGTTACAATGTCCTTTAAAATGCAGGATATACATTGGGAAATTTTTATTAATTTCGTAGAAGAGTATAAAAGTTTAGCAGCAGGAAAATTTGTAAACTCTCCTGCTAACTCTTCAACTAACTGTTTATTTAAACGAAACAATTCAATAAACCTCCGTTCTGGCAAATCAAATGGGTTGTTAGTTGTCAAATAGTCTCCTATTTTGCCTTCGTCTTTCATTGTATCAACGTGCCATCGAGCTCGTTCATTTAAATATAGGTAACATGATCATGATAACAAGATTAATAAGTTCTATAATTAAAGAAGAATTTATTAGCACTTACATTTTTCATAAATAAAATATATTATCATGAACCAGTTTAGTTACCACGATTGTCGTTTTATATCTCCGATCAAATATGTATTATGTATTTGGTCGGATTTTTATATAAATTATAAACTTTTAAGTGAACAAAACAAAACAAAGTAATGTTAATACAAGTCAAAAATCAATCATAAACCGCAGTGTTGCCAACAGAATCTCTATTTTTTCGCGTTTAAATTGGGTATCGAAACGATAGTGAACCGGAATCATTTTAAACACAATCGTACTGACGATATCGAAAACTGGGGTCGTATCGTTATTGAAATCGTATCGTAGAATCAGAATCCGGGCCCTAAATAACAATGGTAAAAAGCGATTTTATAACCTACTGGCAAGCTGACTATTAACAACTTTAAGGATTTCTTAGAATGAATACAAAGATATGCTGATCAATCGTCAGGTGGCTAACTAAATAATAAGATTAAATACAATGTATAGAATAAGGTATCATATAACTAAGATAAGGCACGTCTTGTTATTAAAGTCCCGTGCTAATTCCATATAACAACTCCCTCCTTAACAAGTTGATGCTATGCATTAACTTTTAGGCAAAAGTTTTCGGGTTTGAGTTGAGTTCGATGTCCTCTTCCACTGGTTCCTGGACATTGATGCTTGGTCTTCTTCTGGGGGAAAGAGGTCCATATCTTCTGAAATATGACCTTGAACTCGGCGGTTGTGGTGGTTGGTCATTGGAAATAGCAATACCAATTTTCCTTTTTCTTTTACATTTGCATGTTATATACAATAAAATCAAACATATTATGAGGGTAATTGTAAGATAAGTAAACCAAGAAATATGTTTAATCATGAAAGGCTCATTGATTAATTTATCTAAATTTTCAGAGTATTGGTCCAGTTTGTGTTCGGCAATACTTAAATCATCTGTATTTAGGTTACTTAATTTTAGGGGTTTTAAATTTGGAAGCTTGTTCTTTTCTGGGAGGTGATCACAACACTCGTATGGGATTAAAACGGCATGTTTCGTATAAGTAAAGTTGTACTGTTGATAGGATTTCGCATGAACTCGTGTACTTCCTACAAACGAGCTACAATCAGGTTGTAGTCTCAGTATTGAATTCGTATCGATAGTTTTTGAAATTACTTCCTTATTTGGAAACTTGATAGTTATTTGTAAAGGGTCCGAAATAGTTATTACCCACTGATTTTTAATAAGTTCTTGTACACTATAGTCTTTAGCAAAGCTTAAATTGGAGTGACACGTTCGTGGTATGGCACTTATTGATCTTAATAATTGTGCTTCACAGATAGCATCACTATCTATGGGATACGATAAAATGTCTGAACATAATTTGATGTTCGGGCTTAATGGTTTACAGTCATTTAGATCTTGTAGGGGTACATATAACAAGGAATCATCGTTTTTCGCGATATACTTTTGGGATGTACCTACCTAAAATATGGTGGAGACCTGTTCGATTATCCAGTACTGGGATAGGGTATAAATGATAAACGGTATACCACTCGGGTTCTATTAAAAGAATTTTTAATACAAATACTAATTTAGAATCTGTTTGAAATGCCGATAATTCGATAATATCGAAGTATTGAACAACCTTAGACATTTGAGGTGGTAAAGGTATACTGTCTTTATTTAGAGATTGGACAATAATTTGAAGTGAGTTTACCAAATCTCTTGGTGTAATTATAGAACTGTGTATGATCTTCAACCTAGCAAATGTTACTGAATTTAGCATATCATCTAAACTGTTTTCCAGAAACATATAACTTTCCATGAGGGATTCGCATGTTTCTAATATTTTTAATTTAGCACGAATATACTGTATATCATCGGTTAATTTAAATATCGTTTTTCAATTTTCTTTATGTCGTTATTAAAAGTTTCTTCATCAATTTTAAGTTTATTGATTGTAGAATTAAAGCTTTGTATTACCGATGTTGTAACTGATATTTGATTTTTTAATAGATTCTCGATTTGATGTTCATCGTTTACTAGTTTGTTTATACAATTATTGTAATATTCACCATTAGAGGCGTCTAAATTACCAGTTATACTTTTCCAAATTGTTCCTATTCCGTTTAATAGGCCACGTTTGTATCGTTTAGTGTCTGCAAATGTTTCTTCATATTTTAATTGTACGGATTGTGAAATTTGGCTTAAGAGACTAATATGTGTTTTAACTGCGGTATGAAATAATAGCATTTGTGGGTGTTCTGAGTTAAAAAGATTTAGTATGTTGTCTAAAATTATGTTATTATTGTCAAGTGCTGTCTTAATTGGTTGTATGTCTTTGTAGACAAGTAATGTCCATTTGTTATTTGAAATTTCGATTCTGTTTTCTTCCTGATAATAAATGCCAACTGTGTTGTTGATTGGTTCTAAATGGTACTGACATGTCACTGCTGTAAACAGCTGTAGAAATCTGAAAATAAATTTACGGGCTTTATTGTAGTAATGTGAAATTCGGTTGTTTAAATCTCGTACATACTTTGATATTAATTCTTCCTGATTATATAGTGTTTCAGGTGGACGGCTTGATGTATGACCGAAGATTAACTCGTACGGTGTAAAACCATGTGTTTTGTTAATTGAGTTGTTGTAACATATGACGGCATAGGGAATTATTGTGGGAGGATGATCGTCGGGGTTTTCTGATATGTTAGCTCTTATCATTTCTAATAGGGTCGCGTGAAATCGTTCAACTGATCCGTTTGATTGCGGATGATTTACGCTAGAATATGTAAGATTGATATTGTAAAGGGTACATAAGTCCTGTAGTAATTTATTGTTAAATTCACGTCCGTAATCACAATGGATGCGGAGGGGACTTCCGTAATGTTGAAAGTATAATAATAGTGTGTTTACTACTGATTTTGCCGATTTGTCGCTGATAGGATAAGCTTGAGTGAATTTTGTTAGCTCATCTCGAATGGTTAATACATAATTTTTTGATGGTATTTCGAGGATGTCTAGATTGATTCTTTCGAAAGGTGTCTTAGGCGTTTCGGTGATTACTAAGGGGTTATCGAGATTTTTACGTAAAATTTTGGTCTTTTGACAAATTTCGCAGTGTTTTATAAAATTTTCGACGTCTTTTGTTAATCCTTTCCAATTAAATTTTTCTTTGATTCGACGTATGGTTTCATTGATTCCGCGATGTAAATTATTTTTACCGTTATGGAATTGATCGAGAATTATAGGTATTTGGTCTTGTTCTGGTGTTTCGACAACGTTTTGACAAATTATCAATTGTAATTCTGTGTCACTAAAAATAAATGAAAAGATTTCGAGTATTGGCAAATTTAGGTTATTTTTTACATAGTATTTATTGGATGGGTCGATTTCGTCTTGATTTTTATAAATTGTAACAAATAAATGCATTATAGCCGATTCCATGTCAAATGGTAATGGTATAATATAATATTTACGATTTTTTACTGATTTACTATCAAGTATATTTATTTTATTTTTATAAAATTCTGGTTTTTCCTCAAATATATCTTCAATAACGTTGTAATGCAAATCTTCCAAATGATTATGTTGGAAGAACGTAATTATGTGTTTGCTGTCTTTGTCTAGTAGTTGTTTGTTCGGAAAAAAAATTTTGTTATAGTCAATTAAAGATTTTGAGTGATATGATTTTAAAAATAAGTCAAATTCTTCTGAGATGCTCTCAGGACTATTTCGGTACGTTCAGAGTCAGATGTGTCGACTTCATCGTTAGTATTGGCCATTAATATTTGCTTATGAAATTTAGATGCTTCCTTGAAGTGATTAATTTTAATACGAGATAGTGCATCTGCATTTTTATTGATTTTGCCTGGTTTGTACATGATTTCGTAGTTGTACTCCTCTAATTTGAGACGCCAGCGAGCAAGTCTACTTCCTGGGTCCTTTATTGAGAAAAGCCACGTAAGTGGTCGGTGGTCAGTTATTAATTTAAACTTTCGTCCAAATAAGTATGGTCGGAAGTGTTTTACCGCCCAAACGATTGCTAATCTCTCGTTCTATAGTGGAATATTTTGTTTCTGCGCTACATAACGTACGGGACGGGTATGCGATTGGAAGATCTTTTCCTATGGGTCCTTGCGATAATACAGCGCCAATTGCGTAGGCACTTGCGTCTGTTGTAAGAATAAATGTTTCTTCAAAATTCGGATAAATTAAGATGGGCGTTGACGTCAATGTGTCTTTTAATTCCTGGAATGAATTTTGACAATCTATGTTAAAGTGAAATGGGGTATCTTTTTGGAGTAATTTCGTTAATGGCTTGGAAATTTTGTCAAAATTTTAAATGAAGCGTCGGTAATATCCGGCGAGTCCTAAGAAAGATTTGATCTCTTTAGGGGTTTTAGGTTCTGGGAAATTTTGAATACAATTAATTTTTGAAGGATTTGGTTTAACACCATCTTGTGTAATTACATGTCCTAGGTAAGCTACTTCCTTCCTAAGGAATTCACACTTATCGGGTTGGATTTTTAAGTTGGCTTTACGTAAACGTTTAAATACTTCAGTTAGTCGCGATATATGTTCGTGAATCGTGGGTGAATAAATTAATATATCATCCATATAAACGAAACATCGTTCATTTTGGATTCCTAGTAGAATGTTGTCCATTACGCGCTGGAAGGTCGAAGGTGCGTTTTTTAGGCCAAATGGCATTCGAACAAATTCGAAATGGCCATTTTCAACTGAAAATGCTGTTTTTGCTATGTCTTTTTCTTCAATTTCAATTTGGTGAAAGCCAGATGCGAGGTCTAGCGTTGTGAAATATTGGCATTTACCTAATTGGTCAAGTAAGTCTGATATGTTCGGTAGAGGGTATTTGTCATCTACTGTCAATTCGTTAATTTTGCGATAATCAATTACAACGCGCCATTTCTGTTTACCAGAGGCGTCAAGTTTTTTTGGCACTACCCAAACGGGGGAGGACCATGGGCTAATAGATGGTCTAATGATACCTTGGTCAAGCATTTTATTCATTTGGGATTTTATTTCTTCTTTATGTACCTGAGGGTATCGATATGATTTTGTAAAAATTGGTTTGGCGTTATTAGTGTCAATGGGGTGTTTGATTTCGTTT
This sequence comes from Pogonocherus hispidulus, assembly GCA_963924545.1. Lineage (NCBI taxonomy): Eukaryota > Metazoa > Arthropoda > Insecta > Coleoptera > Cerambycidae > Pogonocherus > Pogonocherus hispidulus. The sequence continues at coordinate 47,344,849 of OZ004699.1, forward strand.
GTGAATGTTAATTTGTCACCTTCTAAATAAAATATGTCGGAGTAATCTAAGCATAAGTGAGTAATAAAATCTTTTTCTTCGTCATTGAGGTGTTCTAAGCGTAACTGATTTTTTATTTCATGTTCCCTATCTGTAATATCGGTTTGAGTACTATAGTCAATATCTTGGTTATTTAAATTACAAATTAATTTTGGATTTTCAATTGGTTCTAAAATTAAATCTGAAAAATTAATTGTTTTTGGAATAGCGTTGGCGTTAATAATTGATGTAAAAAATTCGCCATTATGATTTATTTTCACTAGAGCATTGGGAAGTCTTACTTTCTCCTTTTCTTGCGCTAACAGTATAGCTTCAGTGTTTTTTAATTCACATTTTAATTTGAATATTTGTTCGGTACGCGGTTCTATAGAAATTTCATTTTCTGCGATGGTATTGGTACAGGGTGTTTCTTGCGTATCTTCACCTACTTTAAATAATGGTACGGTTTTGTATTTGGTGATTAATTGTCTGTTTTTTAAGTCGATTATACATTTATAATGTTCTAAAAAATCGGAACCTAGTAATCCATCAAATTCGATAACAAGATTATAAATATAAACTTTATGGGGGTCACCTACTTGAAAGGGGATAAAAGTTGATTCGGTAATAGCAATTTTTTCATCTGTTATACCTTGAATAGCGACATTTTCTGGGAATCTTTGTGGAAAGTTTTTTACAGTGTTTTCATTAAAAATGGAAATTCCTGCGCCAGTGTCTATTAAAAGTTTGAAGGTTTTGGAATGGTCCTTTATGTAGTAGAGGTTGTTTAAGTTTACTTTGAATAAAGGATGTACATAAAGTTGTGTTCTGGGAAGTTCAGGTTTGGACTGAAATTGTCTAGGTTCATTGTCTGTATTTGGGTTTCGATTTCTGATAGCGGGTCTTGTACTTGAAATATTTCCTGGGTGTTGTAATCGGTTTGATATTGGTAATTGGGGGATCGTCTCGAGACGATAAGCCTATCTGAAAATCCTGAGTGGAATATTCATAGTTGTTTGATGTTCCTTGAGCTGATTGCTCTGAGTATTGATCGGAATCGTATTGATCAGTGTATTGGTCGTCGTAGTAATATTGGGATTCATCATTAATATTTACGAAATGTGCTCTTGGTTGGTTATTATTATAGTTCGGATTTGGTTGGATGACTGAAGGTCGAGGTTGAAATTGATGTGGACGATTGGGTTGTTGTCCTGGTCTTTGATTTTGAAAATTCTGTGAAATTGGTCTCTGTTGCTGCTGTTGTTGCGGAGCTTGGGACCTTTGAGGATATTGTTGAGGAGAGTTTCGGTTTACATGAGAGTAATTATTTTGAAAGTTTTGACTTGGGTAAGAGTAATTTTGGTAATTGGGGTTATTAAAAGATTGTTGACGTGTGCGACATTCATTCGCAAGTTGCATAATTTTTGTTGATGTGAAATTGGGGGTTTCTTTACTTGATTGGAATTTATGCGAGATTGATTGGGCTTGTCAAATTTTTGGTTCTCAAAATATGACAGCTGGAGTTCTCGTCTGATGCGATGAGAAGCATGAAGCATGTTAGCTGGGTTTCATGCCCTAATTATATGTCCTAAACGAGGTTCTAGGCCAGTAAGTAATGTGTTGAGTGTCATGGTCTCTATTTGTTGAGACTGCGCTTCTTTTTGATCGATAGTCATATTGGATTTTTGAATAGCTGCGTGCATCTTAGAATTGTGTATTTGCAAGCGTGAAAAGAAAGTTAAAGCAGATTCATTAGGTGATTGTCTGATTCTTTGTAGGTCCTGGCTTAGGGATGCCAGGTCACGAGGATCACCAAAATGTATAGATAATAATTGTTTTATCTCCTGCCAAGTTGCAGGGTTGCGCGAATTTATGCGCTGAGCTGCTCTACCTTTTAATTTGTTTTTAATATGTAAAGTCAGTAACTTTCGCTGGTCACCGACAGCCATGTTAAATGCGTGATCGCAAGCATTTAAAAATGTATTTAATATAATTTGGTCGCCCTCAAATTCAGGTACTATCGAAAATATTTCGGAGAGTTTGTATGGTTCGATTATTGCCTGATCTTGAACTTGGTCTGGCATTTTGTAAGAATTTAAAATTTAATAAAATAATAAAAATTAATAGTTTTATATTTAAAATAAGTTTTGTTGCTTTTGTTTGCTTTTGAAAGCGTTTTTATTTAGCTTTTATGTTTAATTTATTTTATTTGATTTTTCAATATTGGATAATTGAACAGTTTGGTTACTTAAAATTAATTTAAATTTCTGGTGCGTATTACAACAAATGAGGGAAACGAGACAGATGATTCTATGTTAGTACTTACAAGAGTCGCGTGTTCATTGAAGCTCTGGTTCTGCTGTTCCTTGTTTTTGAAGCACTACCACCACGTTGCTGTGTTGAGAATTCTTCTTCTCCCGTTTTCTTACTTCTTTGGATTTCTTACTTCTTTGTTCGATGTAGATTTACCACTGCTAGTTAGGCAAAGTCCTTGTTCGACGGCGTTTAAATCTATCTTGTTTTCTTACTTCTTTGGATTTCTTATTATTTTATCTTATTCTTTTTTGTTTCACTGAACTTTGTAACTTTTTCTTAAAACTTGGAACTGGGTTCTTCTTTGTTGAAGGATTAGGATCCACCACTGTTAGTTAGACACTTCCTTGTTCTAACGGTGTACAAATGTATCCTACCGACTGCGCCACTTTTTATATCTCGATTGATATAAATAGATTTTTAAAAAAACTTTTATTTTACTAATGAGGATAGTATATACTATCCTTTACTACAATTAAATATACGTTGAGACTATTACAACGGAGTCTAAATCAGAACTAAATAACAATGGTAAAAAGCGATATTTATAACCTACTGGCAAGCTGACTATTAACAATTTCAAGGATTTCTTAGAATGAATACAAAGATATGCTGATCAATCGTCAGGTGGCTAACTAAATAATAAGATTAAATACAATGTACAGAATAAGGTATCATATAACTAAGATAAGGCACGTCTTGTTATTAAAGTCCCGTGCTAATTCCTATATAACATACATGAATATTTTCGTGTTGTAGGTGCCCTAAAATATTTATTTAATGCATTGGAACTGGATAATATTTGATTCATATGCTATTTAAAAATACTTATGCAACCGCTACTTGAAATTTGATAAAGTCATATTATAATATATCTATTAAAGTATTTTATGACAAAATTTGGTATGAATAGCTCTCCGTACAATCATATTAGGACACTTAATTTGTTTATTAATGTTTTATGCACTTTCCGGCAATAAATGTTTACCGAACTTGTTTAAGTTATTAAGGGGAATATATATGAGAAATGTTTGATTTATGAATATACTGTATTTGATTATTTTTACCGAATTAGCTTAAATTAAATTAAGTTATGTTGAATTTAATATTATTTAATTGTTAAATATATTATTTCCGTTATACCCTGTATATAGTTTTGTTAAGGAAAAGTATTTAAATATGTTATTTTGTTATAAACCGATATTTAAATGCAGGTTGATGCAGTAAGGCATAAAAGTGAAAATGCTTTGCTAAATCTGATTAAAACATGTTCTAATTACACATTAGATTCATATTAGTCATTTGCCGATATTGTAAATTAATTTCAAGTAACCATTCCGCAAATTTAATAAAATTTAAGACCATATTTGGTCATGGAACGAAATCCGCTGCCCTGATTGGTTCAAGCCAGCGGCCGAGCACTATAAAAGACGTGCTGATTTTCGTTCAGGAGACAGTATTTCCTGTCCCAACCCTTTGGTCTAGTCTTGATGAATAACCTGTGATATGCGTATGCCTCCAGGAAGATTTCTACAAGCTATGCCTGTCCGATTCCTTTGGTAAACACTTATTGAATAACCTGTGACGTGCGTATGCCTCCAGGAATATTTCTATAAGTTATACCTGTCCGATTCCTTTGGTAAACGCTGATGATACCTGTGACGTGCGTATGCCTCCAGGAATATTTCTACAGCTATACCTGTCCGATTCCCTTTGGTAAATGCTGATGATGCCTGTGACGTGCGTTTGCCTTCAGGAATATTTCTACAGCTATACCTGTCCGATTCCCTTTGGTAAATGCTGATGATACCTGTGACGTGCGTATGCCTCCAGGAATATTTCTACAGTTATACCTGTCCGATTCCCTTTGGTAAATGCTGGTGATGCCTGTGACGTGCGTATGCCTCCAGGAATACTTCTACAGCTATACCTGTCCGATTTCCTTTGGTAGACACTTAGTGAACAACCTGTGACGTGCGTATGCCTCCAGGAAGATTTCTATAAGTTATACCTGTCCGCTTTTGGTAAATGCTGATGATACCTGTGACGTGCGTATGCCTCCAGGAATATTTCTACAGCTATACCTATCCGATTCCTTTGGTAGATACTTGCTGAACAACCTGTGACGTGCGTATGCCTCCAGGAAGATTTCTATAAGTTATACCTGTCGTAAACTTTTGGTACATACATGATGAATACCCTGTGACGTGCGTATGCCTCCAGGAAGATTTCTATAAGTTATACCTGTCCTAAACTTTTGGTACATACATGATGAATACCCTGTGACGTGCGTATGCCTCCAGGGAGACTTCTACATCCGTACCTATCCCGACCCCTTGATACATGCTTGACGAATAAACTGTGTCGTGCGTATGCTCCAGGAAGACTTCGAATTCTGTATTCCTCTATCCGTCACGTTGTCCCGTTTCCACATAAAGCCGTTTTAATTTATTTTTATCATTTGTTTAATATTTTCACCGCTTCGCTTCTTAAACTGTGATTAAAGCTTTAGTTTGACACTGCCGAATTAATAGTTGAATAAATTGCACTACTGCTAATAACCTGGGTTTAATACATTTCATATATGTATATAATATTGTTGCTTATTACCATTTGTTTATTTTGCTGATTTGCTACTTTTGCTAATTTCTTTATATTGCTGTCCGCCTATTATGTTCCTGCTTGCCTATTTAATTTTATTTTAATAAATCTTGTAGTAACTTCCGAAACCGACTTTTATTATCTAGATTTGAGAAACATTTGACCCTCTGGCAAGTGTACTTGTACACCTTCTTCACTGTAGTTACCCCGCCTTTACTCAGAAGCGAGTAGAGTCCGCGTGGACCATTCACCACGTGAAACCTATGGATGTGTGGCGCCCGATGGCAAAAATCCGAGGATAAATCCGAAACCGAATTAAGAGCGTCACAAATTGGCACCCTTGAGCAGGGATCGTCACATTACATCAAAGTTTATAGTTGTTAATTTGTTGTTTTATTATTAGCTTTTGTTTATTTATCGTAAATAAAAGTGAAACCTCAAAAATATTATTCAATATCTAGAATTAACAAAAGTCGAAACAAAAATACCAATGATGGATTTTTCTTAGACAAAACGTTTAAATCTGGTTCCTCTTATGGTGACGTTCTATCAAGTTACAAAAATGATTCCAAAAAATAGAAAAAAATTCCATGTCCGTATTTAAAAAAATTAAGTTGATGTTGGTTTCCGGGAAACGAAACGTTTTGCGGAAAATTCGCTAACATCATTCGATAAAGGGCAAAAAGTTGCTATAGAAAAGTGCTCTTTATTTTTGAATACCTCATCAAATAGGCCCGCAAAAAAACAAAAACGAAAATCGAAATTTTCGGTTTTTTCAAAATATTTCGAAAACTAATCAAGTTAGCCTTGATCTCTTTTCATCATTATGTTGCCCCCCTGAATACGCAACTTTGCCTCCATTTAACCGACTTCGTATCTCTTACCGTTTCCGAGATCCCCATGTATTGCATCGAATTTGAAGCACCCTGTATATACTAATTATTGAACTAGTTAATTTCTTGAAAACCAAACAGAAGAAATTTGTATGCGCTACTTTTGGGACACATAAACATTTAACCTCTAACGTTTAAAATAAAAAAGGTTGAGACTAGTAATACATCTTTCTTATTATACAATGTGTCCCAAAATGGTGAAACAAAATTCATATTTTTTTCTAGTTGAAATTTAAAAAAAATGCTGAAATAGGTCAACTAGTATACAGGGTGTCTCACGGTGACCACCCATTAGAAAATTTCAGAGACTACTTCGATTTGAATTTTGAAAATTTAGGAAATCGGGTTTTCGATCATGTCCTCCTCAAATAAAATAATGACGCCCATGTAGCACTTCCGGTTATACCGGAAATCGCCATCAACTTGGCCTATTTTAAATGGAACACCCTATATATTATTGCAATTTTAGATTCTACGTAAAATTTTAAGTTGCGGCAAATAATCCAATCGAAATGCCATATAGACTGTGGGATGTAGAAGTAAAATCGCTACCCGATAGGGTTACTACAGATGTCTGGGCTGTAAAAACTACATCTAACGTTGAAAGTCCAAGATATCTCATTGTTTGCTTCCAGACAGAGAACCTAGACACTACCAAAAAGGATCCAATGGAATTTGATCATATAAATATGACCAATATTAAACTGTCATTGAATGCTGAAAGTTTCCCCACAGAAATAATGCATCTAAATTTTGGAAAAAATGATTACAATGAAGCATATTACAGGTACACCGAATTCTATACCAGCTATATGAATTGCTTCGAGAAGCATCCACTATTAGATTTTGATAAATTCAAGGAACAAGCGTTATTTGTCTTTGATTGCTCGAGGCGAGAGAAAATGAAAGACCATCTACTCTGGACGTAAGGCTCGAAATAAAGGCCTCCGAAGGTTTTCTCGTAAGTACCCGAGCTTACTGCATAATTATACACGATTGCATTATGGAATACCGTCCACTCGAAAATATTGTAAATAATCTTAAAGCTTGAGCTTACTCCAGTCTTCAACTCAGTTTCAGTCAAGACCTCGATCAAGATGCAGTGTCTTGCCGTAGACATGCAGGGTTTCATTTACCCGATTTTCATCCAAAAGAAATATCTTTTATCTACGGCCAGCGTTCGGCGCATTACCTATTACAACCGCCCATGCCATTCAACGCCTTAGACGCTACTGCCAAGAGACAGGTTAAACATTTAGAACAATCTCATCATGGACTGAAATACGCGAGTGGATACATCGATTATGACATGCTAAATGAAATATTAAACTCACCTGATAGATGATGGAAATAACTGTATGATATACGGAAAAGGACACCAAAAAGAGGAATTTCTCAGACAAAGGTTATGTGAATTGAATGCCACATCATTGGCGCAAACTATAATTAACGTTGGGAATATAAACTGCAGTACCTTTGGACCGCCACCTGTATTTAGTAAAAATAGTTCCTATTGCTTTTATCATTATACGTCTACAACCATGTGTAGTTTAAGAAATCGTACAGATCTTTATAAGTGGTTGTTTGCCGGGTTACCTAAATAAAATAATGTTTAACAAATATTCTAATGTTATTATTCTATCCCTTGCCTTCCTATCCTTAATTAATATATATATATATATATTAATATATATATACATATATATATAGTATAATAACTGTAATATAATTCAGTATTACACCTGCTGCAACTCTTACAATATATTTATAATGTTAAAAGTTAGGTTAAAAGTTAACCAGTATCTGGTTTGCTGTATTATACAACTGTTTGCTTGTCTCTACTGCTAATAAAGTGTATCGTCAAACTTGTTCATAGAAAAATCAGTAAAATACAATAATGTGGGCTTTTTATTCGGTTGAGTATTGGACCAAAGCAGAAGAGTTACAATCTGCTATCCAAAGAATACGTGACGAGCTTAGAGATCTAACTTCATGATAGCGTGTACGACATGCAATCCATCCAAGATGAAGAGGGTAGATACGAGGAATGCCAAAGAACTGTGCAAAAGTACCAACACTGCATCGACTTGCGTGATAAAAATCTGATCATGCAGAAGTCTTGTCGAGAAATGATAGCAGGCGACATGAAGCACATTCGACAAATGCCAAAGAACTGTGCAAAAGTACCAACACTGCATCGACTTGCGTGATAAAAATCTGATCATGCAGAAGTCTTGTCGAGAAATGATAGCAGGCGACATGAAGCACATTCGACATTAAAATGTTTTTACAACCAGAATATATTGTTAAATTTAATCTTGTAGAAGTTGATGAAGATGATGATAATGATGACCAATAAATATATTATTAAATTACCTCTAGTTTGATTTATTATCTGACATTGAAATAGCTCAGTTGGGAGAGCGGCAGACTGAAAATTTGTAGGACCTAGGTTCGATTCCTAGATTCAACATATGCTCTTTATTTAAAAATTCATACCCCGCCTTTGAGACTATCACTACGCCACTGTATAAAATTTCAAATTATGTGCTATTTGCTTATATAGACCTATACGCTTATCTCATTTCCTGCAAATATGCAACATCCGTTAGCTAGCTGATAAAGGATATCCGGTAACATGCTGATAAGGAACTTGCAAACTTACATTATTATTATTTATATTTTAAATTTAGAATATTTAATTTTTGTTGAATTTAGCATCATGCTCTTGACTCATGATTTTAAATTTACCCGCTAATTTCTCAGATATTTGAATTTGCCGCCAGACAGCCGCGCCCTCTCGTGGCCGCCTAGCGCCGATAGAATCCTGCTTCTGCTATTAGATTGAAAATAGTTTGAAATTAATATCACGGATGTCGCTACGAATCATTTGATATATAGTGTGTGTGAGTTTGCATTACACACTCAGTAGTTTCGTAAATGTCAAGATATTAAAATTTTTCAAAAAATACTTGTAAGTAATTTTTTTGTGCTGCTTTTTTCAACCCTCTGGTTAAAAACGCTCTCATTAAAAAAAACAAAAGAGCAGCGACATGTACGGTGATTTTTTTAAATGGAACACCCTGTATTTTATTTCATAATTTGCAATCCTATCAAATTCTGAATATAACACCGTTTTTATTTTTTCTTAAAAATGATAAATAGCAACACAAAAAATTATCATTTTTTTGTTTTTTGTCATACGAGCTTGGGACTTTTTTCTATTGATAGAAGGCTACCAATCAGAACAGGGGGAGAGGGAGAAATTTTTCCATTTGTTTTTTCGATATTCTCACGCGTTTATGAGTTACAACGATTTTATATTGTTGTAAGACAATGCCCATACCTAATTTCAGATATTTGAATTTGCTGCCATCAGATTGCAGCAACCAATTAGGCGCTGCTACATGTCACGTGTGACCTGCCAAAAAGACGTAAGACCTAAGCTTTTAAATTTACCCGCTAAATTCTCAGATATTTGACATTTCCCATACCTAATTACGCCTAAATACGCCGCTGGATATTATGTGTAACAAAAATTATTTAGCTAATTATCAAGCGAAGATATCATGTTTAATAATTCCTTAATCATCTTAAATAATGCTTTAGTTCCAAAGCCAGCTCCGAAGAAAATTTTAAAAGTAAAGTTTGTTTTTTGGGAAAACGGCTGTATCTTCAAAAATATGTGAGATATGTGTAGGGTAACCTTAATGGATGCATTACATACCATAAAAAATACAGGGTGTTCCATTTAAAAAACTTTCTTTTTAAGATATGGACATTTTAAAGTCGATGAACTTGTCATTTCTCTGGAAAAGACCCTGTACGCAAAATATAAACTTTCATACTGTTGTCCTTATGGAGCGCTTATGTTCTACGGGCCTATAAAATATTTTCCTTTAATGCCTTAAAACGGCTCCACAATAATTTGTGGAGCCGTGTTTTCAATTAACTCTTTCAATTAACTCTCAAAAAACACGTTTTTCTGAGATAACGTGGCAACGCCGCATCCAAATTTGAAAAACAAAATATTGTAAATAGAGGAACAAATCCGTCGCTAGTAAAACATATAGGGTGTTCCATTTAAAAAAAAAATATATGTTTAATTCGCCCCTCTTCACTAGAACACCCTGTATGTTTAAAAATAATTTTAAAAGACGCTCTTTGGTGGTCCCAATAATACCCTAAAACGTCAAAATCGGATATTTAATAGCGGATCTGTAATTGCCTACCGCGTCGTAGATGAACGATTATAGACTCCGCATCCAATTTTTATGAGAAAAAGTGGAAGCCGCCATTTTGATGTCACACTCCTTCCAACTTGTACATTTTGTATTGTAACACCTGGCCAAGATCTTCCTAACGACGGCAACAATATAAAGAAAGTAATACAACTTTTTTAAAAAATATTTAACTAACTTATTTGTCTATTAGCAACAGAGTGTATTTTTAGTTTCTTAGTGATTTAATTTATTGTGATCAACATCAACGAGGAACTATGGAAAGGTTTTAAACATCTGATAAAAAGAAAATTGCTCTATTAAGATATTAAATTTTCAATGTAGGTACTTTTTTTACTTTAAATTCAATTTATTAAGTATAATATTCATTTACAAAATCTAAAATATTTCAATTGTATAAAACTATAAGGAACTATATAAACTTTATAAAATGTAATCAAATTCATTATAAAAATGTTATGCAACAGTGTTTAGATGAAAGCATCATTAAAGTAAATTATTAAAACTTGAAAGCCACAAAGTTAATAATTGAAAGTCCTTTGAGACATACAATCATAGCTCCTAGCTTATATTATTATGTTACGATAACTGCGAACATACACACAATACAAAAGTCTTAAAAATTTTAATGACAAGCATAATTAATTTTTAATAGCTAAGTTTCAAACGGCTGATAGTACATTTTAAACAAATTAAGAGAACAATAATGTAGGTGTATAAAATATCTCGTTTTTTCAATCAATGTTACAATATATTTTGATTTATGATATAATATCTTGCTTGTTCTTATATCTCTTAAATAAAAATAGTACAATTCCAAATTTAAGTCACCAATTTAATTAAATTATAAAATATTGAACATTTCTTTTATATCTATTTAGAATTATTCGTTGTCTCAAAAGTTTAACTTGTTTGTATCAGTTGTTTTTATTGCTTTCTAGTTAAAGAGGCTGTGTTAGGCTCCTCTCTTACGGGTCAGCTCGACATCGGTTTGGTATGTTTTCGGTATGCAGATGTCGCCTCCATGTATTCAAATTGCCGACCGCACACGGGTAGACACGGCGCAGTCTCGACTCTGGATCCTTGCAGGATACCGCGTATCTGCTTCGCAAACCAGAGCGGTAAACGGTAGCGGTAGAGGTACCGGTAAAAACGCGGTAGCGGGATATCGCTCTGTTATTCAAACCAGAGCGGTTCCTTGGGCAGTCTTTTGGGTGGTATTATTGTATTAACTAAATATTGTTAGGAGACAGTGGGTTGAATTTTTCTGATGAAAAAGATTTACTATTGCTGGCGATAATAGAAAATAAAAAAATAAATAATATTAATAGAAAGAAAACGAGAAAATGGCTAATTGTAAAATTGCAAAAGCGTCATGTGGTTTACATAATTATTTAAGAAACAAAAAATTTGATGCCCAATATACCTACTGAATTTCTAGAACCACCTGACACTGAAATCGCAGCATTTACTCCTATGCGAAATTACCCCAGAAGAGCAGTATAAATGGCATTCCAAATAAGAGATGACTTTGTTAACTTTTATTTAGTATTTGTCTTCATTTAATGCTTCTCCTTTCTCTTGCCAGATTTTATTCTTTTTTCTAATATTCTTATATTCCGGGTGGCTTAAATCAAATAAAATAGGATGTATTTTGACGAATTCAGTTAATTTTTCGATTGACATTGACATTTTCATGTACGGTACACGGTACACGGCGGTCAACTGTGTCTACAGCGATACACAATAATTGTATCGCTGCAATACCGCAGCGTCTGCGCGGTATATCGCTGCCGGTTTGAACACGTACATTTACCGCCGTGTAAACACCGACCGCTGTACCTCTACCGCTGCCGCGTACCGCTCTGGTTTGCGAAGACTTTAAGGGCTTCGCAAACCAAAGCGGTAATCCGTAGCGGTAGAGGTACCGGTAAAAACGCGATAGCGGGATATCGCTCTGTTAGTCAAACTAGAGCGGTTCCTTGGGCAGTCGTTTGGGTGGTATTATTGTACCTATTAACTAAAGATTGTTAGGAAACAGTGGGATGAATTCTTCTGATGAAGAAGATTGACTATTGCTGACGATAATAGAAGATAATGAATGAGGTAAAAAGAGGTGGGTAAATGAATTAAATTTAGCTTATGTAAATAAAAAAATAAATCATATTAATAGAAAGAAAACGAGAAAATGGGTAATTGTCAAATTGTAAAAGCGTCATATGTTTTGCATAATTTTAAGAAACAAAAAATGTGATGCCCAATCTACCTACTGAATTTCTAGAACCGCCTGACACTGAAATCGCAGCATTTACTCCTATACGAAATGACCCCAGAAAAGCAGTACAAATGGCATTCCAAATAAGAGATGACTTGGTTAACTTTTATTTAGTACTTACTGTCTTCATTCCTAATTCTTGCCAGATTTTATCCTTTTTTTTTTTTTTATATTCTTATATTCAGGGTGGCTTAAATTAAATAAAATAGGATGTATTTTGACGAATTCAATAAATTTTTTGATTGGCATTTTTATGTACGGTACGCGGTACACGGCGGTCAACTATGTCTACAGCGATACACAATTGTATCGCTGTAATACCGCAGCGTCTTCGCGGTATATCGCTGCCGGTTTGAACACGTACATTTACCGCCGTGTAAACACCGACCGCTGTACCTCTACCGCTGCCGCGTACCGCTCTGGTTTGCGAAGACCTTAACAGCGATACACAATTGTATCGCTGTAATACCGCAGCGTCTTCGCGGTATATCGCTGCCGGTTTGAACACGTACATTTACCGCCGTGTAAACACCGACCGCTGTACCTCTACCGCTGCCGCGTACCGCTCTGGTTTGCGAAGACCTTTTCTGTCGGCAAGCGTCCAGTACCGCGGGGCGTAATTGTAGCGCGCTCTCTCACGAGTCGACGTGACATTGGTACGGTAACGGCGCGCCGCGGCGCGGCAATTGTCGAAATGATGTTGTGCCGCAACACCGCCGCCTAGATTGACTACGTTTTAACTCCGTTATAAGCCTCTCCCGTCAGCTACTTTTCTTGATTCTGAAGAAACAATTGTTGCGTCCGTAGTGTGGCGGCTCCTCGCGGTAGGTTACAAAATAATCCACTTTGAAGTTGTCAAATGTTAAAAATATAGGTTATGTTATTTTTTAATGTTTTTCCAAGTCAACAAAAATTTTTCTTATATTTTATTCGTTTTCTCACGTTTTTCCTATGATCGCCGAGTAAGTAGGTACCGGTAAAAAGAATTTTTTGTAGGTATTTCAGTTAGTTTTTAAACTAATGAAAAAGTGCGGTGCCAGGAACTATAAAGACAAAAAACATCTTCGATTTCTAATTATCGGCGTTTATTATGGTTAAAAATTGTGAATTTGCAGGTAAAACATCAATTATAGGCAGGTAGATACCTGCGTCAGGCAATATTTATGAAAGATAGAAAGATCAGACCTAACTGCAAAATTTATTTTTACTCAGTACCTACCCATCTAGTTTTAAATATTTTTATTTGATTGAGTATTTTGCCACTACTGAAGAAATATTAAATTGTCTCATGTTTTGGGTTTTGTTAAAAACTCTGCCTAATGAAAATAACACGCTTAAGCCATCGATAAACTTATTAGTTCTGTAAATAATTTAGCCAATGCTTAAGCTTAATTTATGCAGTTTGAATAGTACTTACTAGCAATGGTATTAAAAACAAAATAATTCTTATAAAATACTTCAAGCTTTACAGTAACTATTCAATTCTCTAAAAAAACACACAAAATACCCAATAAATAATGTTATTGAATGTATAGAGATATCATTTATATTTCGTTTTGTGGGCATGATATTGTGATTCGTCAAAAAACACTTTCAAAATAACTGGAAGAATAAATAAAAAGAAAATGATAGTCATCACATCAGCAATAGGTAGATAGATACATACATACCTAAAATATTGTTTTAATATCAGACAAATCATTGTTTATTTGTCTGTGCTTTTTATGATGTATTTTTGAAAATTTATTTATTTTATTTCTCATATAAACTATACTTCGTACTTCAGTAGTTTTATAGTAACCTAGTTATAGCATGCAAGTGATACCGACATTGTGATAAAACGAAAGACCAATTTGATGATTAAATAACACAAGTACGTAAACTTTCCTTAAATTGTTGGAAAGAGATTTTACAAGATTCTTTAAAATGTTGGAAAGTAATATCTGCACCTCTGCATGATCCTAAATATTGTGCTGCCAGTATATTAGTTTCCACTAAGCATTGACATGTTTAGGTAACTCTGATGCACCGTACCAACTGTTCAAGAGCACAATTATTACTACTCTGTTCTAGCAAGATATACAGGGTTATTCAGAACTCATCTCTAAAACTTTGAGAATATGTGCATCCTTAAATAAGAAATCGATATCACCAAAAAAATTTATAATAAAAGGCTTATGGCCATTTCCACCGTTTGTTTTAAGCTACGCTTACGTGTTAAGGAACCTTAAAAATACAATTTGGCTTCCACCGTTTGCTAAACCCGACTTAAAATGTCTTAAGGCTTCATAAATATAAGCCCTCGAAATTCTAGGCTTATCTCTATTAAGGGGACTTTATGGTTACGTCGTATCTAACCTAATTCAGTAATTTGCTTTTATCTCCACTGGAAACTTGGAAAAATAAACAAAAAGATGAGCTATTACGAATATGATGAAAATGATATATTTAATGATGATTTAGATATACTGGAAATAATAGAGTATGGGTTTCCTCGAAAAATATACGAGAGAAGTGATCACTTCCATACAATGGACAATTTAACTTTTTTTATAAGATACCGGCTCTATAAAAGAAGCGGTATTGTACCTTTTGACCTAAATCGAAGAAGATCTTGAATTTCCAAGTGATCTGTAAGTTCTTATAAAAAGCATCATTGATAAATTACAAAAAAAAAACAAAGTTGTTCTAATTTTTAGTAATAATTCTGTATCGCCAATAAATTAATTATTGGGTTGCTTAAGATTTTACTCTAGTGCCGGTCACCTCAGTGCTATTGCTGATAATGCTGGAGTAACAATATTCTTAGCTTAAAGAATAATAAAGAGGGTATCGGAAGCTATTGCAAGACTGCACAATAATTTTATTAAAATGCCAACTGAACTGAATTGGTTTTTTTATTCTCCACTGTACTTTTATAATTTGCTATTATGTTGACTAGTAATACTTTCTCTTCATTGCTAAAATTTGCCGATCGGGTTTTTTTTTAGGAATTATTTCCATTCTTTAATCCGGACACAATGCTATCTCCTATCAACTCGAACACAGATACAGTACAGAACCAACAGATTTTTTTCAGTATTTTATTAACTATGCAGCAGACTTAGAATTAGAAACAATTAGAAATGTCGTCAGTCGCCACACTTTTAAGGTTAAGAAATAAGCATGAAGCTAACGACAAGTGCAAAAACCCGAAAAATTATGAATATTGGCTTTTTAGGTAGACTTTACAAAGGAAACTTAATAATTGAGCGGTGAAAACAGTACTATTTTAAACGAGGCTTAAAATTTTAAACGCCCTTAGTTAACTACACTTAACAGACAATGCGGTGGAAATGGCCATTAGGATTTCCCGTAAACAATGTTTAAAGTTATACCATTATAAAGGACTACGTAGCTGGGCAACTGTACTTCAACACATCACATGATATATTACATTCCTTCAAAAAACAGTAAACAACAGTTTTTATACCTGGCGAACGCCTGGCGAATACAGTTGGAGTGGGGATAATATCTCTTATTGTCTATGCAGTCATCAGTCTTTCTGTGTCGCTGTTTCTGTGCGGATGTTTTACTTATCGAGTGTTAAACTGTAAAATTTTCAAAATGGCTCATGTGTACAGTAATGCTGAGTTAATGGACATGATTCTTATTTATGACGAAGTTGGACAAAATTCATTGGCAGCTTCTCGCTTGTATGCGGAACGATTTCCCAATCGACACACCGACACATCGACAGTTAGGTTTTGTGAGTGGTTGTTGCAGCAAAATGCTGAAAATCCCAAATTTACTTAATAATTTGCGTTTACAAGATCAGCAACCAGGAGGAACATTCGGTTTAGTGCGGTAAAATTGAATAAGGGCGTACCTAAAATTGTGTACAAGTCGAGGAATATTATTTCGAAAAGCTTTTGTAACAAGGTATGTGCAAATTTTTTATACCTAAATTTCACGTTTCTAATACCTAGTAATTAAGTAGCGCAATTCTTCAAAATTAGTGTAACAAAATTTTATTCATTTTAAAGACGTCAATTTGGTCAGATCTATCTATCTTTAAGTTTATTTTAAAGTAAAAACGCTGCAAATCTTTTTTGCGCCGAGTGTCGGTATACTCTCAGATCTTCCGAAGTTTTTTTGTGCTAGCCTGTTTGCATTGTTAACCCCAAGGTCACTCCATTACAGTGGACCAGTATCCAGCGGCGTGCAATGAAAAATTTTTAAATAGTTTTCAGACCCCGCCAAAAAATTTTTTTTTGCACTACCACATTTGTACATGTATGTTGAACATCCCCAAATTTTATCATGGATAAGTTCTGAATAACCCTGTATAAGTTACTTCATAAAGTTGGTATATGAACCACATGAAAACTTGGCCGTTGGTCGGCACACATACTTGTATGGATGATCATGTACGGAATATTTACGATGCCTGCCCACCACCTAGTGGATTGTATGCCAGTGAATTATCAAGAGTTGAACTATAGCGATTTGTTTTTAGAAGATGTACCATCGAGGATGTAAAATCATATCCGCAATAGGTAGGTACATACAATTTTTGTTTCAACTATATTTTTGAAAAATTATTTGTTTTATTTCTCATATATTTAGTATTTCATTTTTTCGTGTCATTATCCCAATAGTTACCTCATCATATAATCCGACATTGGTCCATTGACTTGTACTCTATTACCTATTTGATATTGTCTAGTATAGTGTAACCTTAAAACTACGGAAGTGATACCGATATTGTAATACAACAAGACTCATTTGTCTACTTAAATGACCAAATAACGCAAGTATGTGGAACTTTCCTTAAATTGTTGAAAAGGATTTTACAAGATTTTGTAAAATGTTGGGAATTAGTATCTGCAGCTCTATGATCGTAAGTGTTGTGCTGCCAGTATATTGGTTCCCACTGAGTAATGACATGTTTAGGCTCTAATGCAATTTACCAATTGTTCAAAAGCATAATTATTACTCTTTTCTAGCAAGGATCCTCCATAATATAACAATATAAGCTACTTCATAAAGTTGGTATGAGCCACATGAAAGTAAGCCATTTTCCGGCATACATACTTGGATGGATGACCATGTAGAGAATACCAACAATGCCTGCCCACCACATAATGGCTTGAATGCCAGTGAATTATCAAAAGCCATACGAAATCAAGCGATTTGTTTACAGAAGATGTACTATCGACGATGTAAAATCGAGGTCCCTTGTATATACGATAATAGGCAATTGAAAATCTCTCTCTCAGCTGGAAGCCACACTGTGATCAATTTATTTCAAAATTAAATTCGACGTGTTACCTATTAAGAAACTTGAGATTGGTTATAGGTAGAAAGCAGTTATTAGAAGTGTATCACGCTCAAGTAGGCTCGAGATTGCACTATGGTATATGTCTTTGGGGCAATTCCACCTTATCTTCGGGTGTCTTCTTGGCCCAAAAGAAAATTCTACGGAGCATGTTGGGTCTAAACAGATATTCCTCCTGTAGACAGGTCTTTAAAGATTTAAATATTTTGACTGTATCTTCTGTTTTAATTTACGAACTATCTGTTTATGTGTTTGGTAATAAGAATAAATTTACAACGAATTTTGATATTCATGGTAGAAGCACTAGACATAAGAATAAATTTCATGTTCCTTGTTATAAGTACAATATTTCTATAAATTCCCCAAATTGTCTCGGACTCAAAGTATATAATAACCTGCCAGATAATATCAAACTAATTCATGATATTGTTAAGTTTAAATATAGATTAAAGAGGTTTTTAACGGAAAAATGTTATTATACAATGGATGAATTTTTTATATCTTAAGTCTGTAATTGTTGTATTTTGTATATACCTACTGACTATTCCTATACTGTTTGTAACAGTCTAAAGGAAAATAAACGTAAATAAATAAGAAAATACCTACCCCATGATAAAGTGGGGCTTTGCCAAAAAATTTACAAGATCATGATGTTGCTCATATGCCGGAGGCGGTGATTGGTTTTGTCTTTTAATGATTAATTGAACATTGTTTTGTATGTATGTTTGTTTATTGAATGTGTAATGCGAGGTGTAATGTTTTATACTTATTTTATAATTCTTAATCGTAAATTCGTTACCACCTTCTGACTTGCCACATGCCATTCCATTGTATTCTTTGTGGCCGATAAAATTATGTATCTATCTATATGTATTTATTGCTATTAAAATGTTTTAAGGTCAACTTTCAGCCGCACAGTAATAATTAACAATTGTTTGTATATAATTGTAATATTTTTGATGGGTTTTATTACCGTGCCAGTAAAAAATTACCCAATTTCAAAAAATTGTAGTCATAATTATCTGAAATACATTATATCCGATATTATATCTATAAAATTCAAAAAACTATTTGTTTTATTTCTTTAATTGGAAATAATTAACTTATTAAAACCAAATAGAATATATAATTTAATTAACGATTAGATAGATGTTACTTTACACAAAAATATAAGAGATAACACTACTGCTGCTTTAAGTACCTTAGGCATTTCCAATATTTTTCGCCAATGCAAAATTATTTAAAGTAAAGTCAAAGAGTTCATTCAAATTCAAGTATTTAGGTAATATCCAATAAAATAACGAGATGTAGAAACAAATTCTACTACTTGACAGATGAAATGTACATAACACATAACTACGAATAGTATGAATCTACTTTATATCCACCTACCTATACGAATCTACTTTATATATATTGTAGTAATGTTATATACATCATATATGTCAAGTAGTAGAACTTGTTTCTACATCTCGTTATTGTATTCGATTCTCATGCAATTAGTTTGATTGAGATTGTGTTTCGAGAACTACCAAAAGGTGGCGATATGGTATAGGGTATCCGTACGCAAAACGTACCTACTGTGTTAAGTACTTAGGTCTTCACATCTTTAGGTATGATCATAGATAATAAAAGAAAATAGATGTCTCTCTCTAATGGAGGGAGGTGGACCGTGCTACACTAGCGCCAAGTGTTATGAGTATAAACTAAAAATTGTGGGCGACCGGAGTTACATACTTAAAATTCTTTAAAAATTAGGGGCGACCGGGGCAACAAATTTAAAGGCTTCCCCAAACCAGAGCGGTACGGCGGGAGCGACTGCAACGCGGGACCAAAGTATGTGGCGGAATATTTAAGCGCCTACATGAAAGCGACGTCCCGCCCAGATATGCCGCCACATACTTTGGTCCCGCGTTGCAGTCGCTCTCGATCCCGCTTTCGCCGTACCGCTCTGGTTTGAGAGATCCTTTAGAATTTTATAAAAACCCAATCATTTCAGGTCCTGATAAATTCTAATTAACTAAGCAAAGCAGATTAGAATGTGACTTCATCCATCAAATTGTTGGATGTCATAGTTTCATCTCTAGCTGCTGGTTAATTGGAACTTAGGTTAAAAGAACAGGTCTGGCGCTTTTTATTTAAACTTTTATAGCTACACCTTTCTATTGTAAGCCAATATACATATCAATTTTTAAATCATAGACGTAATAACCAGATATAACTAAACAGCACCGTGAAAACTTTACTGATATCAACTTCATATCATCCCCATTCAAATTTTTTCAATATCAATTTTAATGTAACTAATTTCTAACTGCCGGTTGTATAAAATTAGTGCAGTATTTGTTTAGTTAAACTCGGTATGTTCTAGTCTCAGAAACAATTATTGAGACAGTTGTGCCTATGGTAGTAGAACTGAGTTCAAGTAAACTAAGAGTGAACTACTTCTACCATCCACAACTAATAAAAACTATATATATACAAGTCTGCAAACAATAAAAATTACTTGTAGCAAAAGCAGCCACAGCCACAATATATAGCCACGATACATACCTAAACGATGAAACTTAATCGAGATTTGCTCAATATATCTGACATCTATTAATCTATTACAGCTTCAACATTGATGAAGTTCAAAATGAATACCTTATCTAAAAGTCAAATATAATCGTTGCTTACAATTAGGATTCCATTGCTCAACGTACAGGCACGTGGTGAATATACTGGGTGGCACTTTGATTTTGAAGTACCTATTGTATTTCAAGCATGATCATTTTCAATTTAAAAGAATGAATTAAGTTATTAGACAAAAGACTCACGACACCTAGCTTCTACCTTTGCCTAAAACTAAAAAACTTTTGAACCACCGCATTTTCAACAAATTACTTCTATGTTAAGAAATAAGGTCTTCAGAGTAAAATTTAGACATTGTTATTTATCGAGTAAACCCTACGTAACGTAAAATATATTATTAAAAATTTTGGCAGATATGGTCTATATGGTGACCACATAAATACACCTGTATATCAAATACAGCTAATTTGTAACTATACAAAGAACATGTATGGTTCAAAATTAAATAAAATAGAGGGTTAAAGACTTCTTTCTAACACGCAGAGCTCAAAAGTATTTTCTCCATAAAAATTGAGTTACTTCGTTACAAAATATTTTGTAACCACCCTGTATATATCCGGTAAATAAACATGAAAATTTCATATCAGTAACATTACAATATAAAGAATATATTATACATTAGAGAAAAGCATAATAAATAAGAATTCAAAATCTGTTGGGATGGTGCACATCGACCAAATATATTATATACCTAGATATATATTTTCTAAATTAGTGGATAAATTCCTTATTTTATAAATACCCTTTTTTCAAAAATCACTCGGAACCGTCAATTTTATTAAATTTTTTCCCTTAATTTACATATATTTAATTTTTTACAGGTGATTCAATGAAGCTATGTTGATATAAATTTTCATATTGGGACACTATTTTTTTAAATATTTGGAAAGAACTCTTTTTTTACGAATAGTCGTGTAAGGTTTTACGGACATATCTCTTAATAAAGGAGATATGCGTAAAAGAGTGGGCCATAAGAGAGATGTGTTGGAGAAAGTCTCTGTGCCTATTAACGAGCTGATTTTCTTTTTCTAGCATACTTCTTTTGGTCATATATGCCCAAGTAATGCCCTTACCTGCCTTATAATAAATAGTAGAAATAAATAATAAAAAAAAATAAAACTTTATTAGATTTAATTAGAATATAATAATGTATTTAAACAAAAATAAAATAAATTAAATTAAAAAATACATAAGTAAAAGATTAGTAGCAAATAATTAACAAAAATAAAAAATAAAGAAAATAAATAAACAAAAATAAACAAAAAGATAAAATAATAGTATATTATTCAACGATAATGTAGGTAATAACTCACACAGATGAAGTTTACAACTCGACTCACAGGCGAGTGCTGTAATTCATTAAGTGAGTCATTACCATTAAGTTGAATACTATAGTTTATCTACGATTATAACAATAAATATTAAATTACAAGTATACAGAAACAATACTTTATACGTCGAAACTGTCATTCAAAAATGTCAAATCACCTTCCTTCCCTCAATAATAATAATAATGCTGTTCTATTTCACTGATAGTCATCTTAGCATCACGCGTAATGATTGATAATAATTCACAAGTGAGTTATCATAACTCACACCATTTGTTTATGGACACTATTAATTGTTCAAAAGCAGTTCAGTAATGAATGTATACCTAATCTAGTAAGAGTAGATAAAAACCTTTATTAGATTTAATTATAACATAAAATACTGGATTTTTAAAATGGTTAATTTTGACAAAAAAAAACTGACATAATTTAAAAACACATACATAGCAGTGGCAGCTCGTCGGGGTGGGCATGGGCATTCTGTAGCAAATCGTCTCATACGTTCCATATGATTTATAACTAACAGTTAGTCTAAAAGTAATACGAAAAGTACAAACATAATGCGTAACTAACTTCGCCAATATAATCCCAAGGTGGTAAAACTCGTAAGAATGTGCTCCATGTGGCGTATTAACACGAGTAGAGCAGAAAATTTCCGCCAGCAGTGAAATAAACTTGGCAATAATAATTTCTTTTTTCTACAAATATAAACAGTGTATTTCTATGACTTTAAGAGTATCCAAGAATAGTTACTTTACCACTGATTTCAAATTAATCAAGAAGTATAAAAGCCTTTGAAAATTTATTTAATAAAATAAGTGAAAAATTTAGAAGTGGCTATTGGTGCTTTGGGTTGGCATCTTTACCTCGGGCTTGCCTGTCCAACATATTCGTGCATCATCGCATCGACTAGTGACTCTCGCAGCACTGCTACGAAACAAAACGGTAATGATTGTGTAGAGGATAGGTACACTAGTGTAATTCCAACAGTAAGTAGGCTAACTAGAGTACAAAATGTAGGTATCGTTAGGTGTTTAATCATAAAAAGAAAAATTTGAATTTGCCCACCCAATCCAGAAAGCCGCGAGCCGCCACTGATACATAGTGTTCGTCCTCCATAGGCATAGCAAAATATTTCCTTCTCTATATTATTTGCTGAACCATTACAGTTTCGTTAGGACATTTTTGCATTGGAAAAGATTATTAGACTACTTTTTAAATTTGAAAGATTTTTTGTATTTCTCCCAGAGCAGCTTTTTTTATAAAATCACTGAAAACTATATTACATGCATTGTTATAATTATGTCCCTTCAATAACTTATTTACTGATTTCGTCCAGCTTATAATATAAAAGCCTGAACAAAATTCTAAAATTTTGATAAACACATCATGATCATGGCAAATATTTGCAAGCATGTAAACATGTGATTTTAAAAATGTAATTAACTTTTTTTTTAAATGATTTTCATTACACACCTTTGGTAACAGCCATTTCAAATAATGTAAACATTGCGAAAATATTTTAGAAAACGATGTACTTGGTACTTTCACAGATGATGGGCCATATGATCGTTTTTGAATTAATAAATAATTATTATCAGTACCATCATTGTCAGTACCTAAAAGATATGATTTACACATATTACAGTTTTTGGTGTATTCTATAATTTTTTTGGCCACAAATCCTGCTATATAGTTGTTGATATTATTGGCAATAATGTCATCAGACTCAACATAGAGCGGGACATTTGTAGGCAAAACAAATATCTCTTCCACTCCTACCTCATCATCAGATACTTCTGAATCAATGAGATTTTTTAAATTATCTAACGCACCATCACTTGAGTCCTCTTCACAATTAAATCCTTCTGAATGAGGTGAAAAAAAAATTATTTATAAGCAGAGTTTTAAATGAATTTATAAAACTTCTGCATGTCGAATTTACATTGCGGAATCCTTGACTCCGGATACAGCCAAAAAAGTTTTCGATTGGGTCCTGGTTTAAATTCCTCAAGGAAAGGAATTTAAATCCATGTTGTTCCAATTTCCTCCAAATACATTTTAAAGCCTGTAAGGTGTGGATCCAGTTTACAGTTGATGGAGGTACAGATGTTTGGTGTATATTATTTTTATTTATAAATTTAATAAACCTCAAGACAACAATGGCCTCATTCTAAAACTCCAAATGAGGCGAATTAGCAGTAATGGCTGTTCTTAGTGCTTTTCCATGTTCAGCATACACTGAAGAACCATTTACACTATCAAATAGTTTATCTATAAATAAAATAAAATCTGATGTTCCATATGCGCTATTTGGCAATATACCTGAAATGAATTTTATTATTATAAAATGGAAAATTGTTTTAAGTACTTCACTTACCAGTTTCTGCAGCGAAGTTTAAAATTGAGGAAACTCTTTGGCTAAAGACTTGGGTCGCCATTCTCACCTTCATTTTGGAAATTTTTTCCGGTATTACATGTTGATCGGTTAATTTCAGACAAAGCTTTTTTTCCTCATATCTACTATCAAGTTGATATAATTTTATTATATCATCCCAAGATCCCTCCTCATTTTCACCATTGATTGTAAAACGGACATCTTTTGATAATAACGTATTCCTCATACCTTTAATTAAGTGAGGGGGATCAAAAACGGGTATCACCTCTTGGCCAGCTATTTCAAAACCAAAATTTCTATTTTCCTCATTCTTTCTTTGATATAGCTGATGAGTTTCCTCCTTCAGTCTTTTTATAGCTGCCCTGTTGTTACTGCCTTGGTCACAAACTATAGCTATTATATGCAACCCTATACCATTTACCTCTTTAATGATGTTTTTAATAAGTACCCCTAGCTGAACAGTTGGTGTGCAATGCTCTGTAAATGTGAAGGCTATAGGTTGCTTCCATTTCTTATGTAGTCCCCTTAACATAAATACGAGGACGTGATCCGCAAAATTTGTTATTTTACTTTCTGGGCCATAGTCTTCAAATCCAATTATTGTATCTTTGACAATATCATATTCCAGACCAGCGGAGAGTAACATCTCATCAAACACAAGAGAACAAAATTTATTTTTTTCTGGCATTTTTGCCACGACTTCTCTTAAGTTGTTCAAAATTTGGTGGTTTATACCACAGTCAAATTTAATTTTGTTTAGTAATTTCATCAAGGTTTTCTTTTGTAGTGAACCGCTAGGAATCTATGCGGATTCCTGGGAGGTTACATTGTAGTTTAGAATATAAGGGTCTTTCATTTACCGAAAAATACAAGGCAGCTGGTTGTAGTCAGGCGTGGGAAGGAGCTCAGCTCTCAGACGGTCAATAAAGTCGTTAAGATGTCTGGAGTTGATTTCGGAGAAAATAAGTAAAGTTTTGAAAACCTGGCAGAGATAAGTATTTCCGTTGCAGATGTACTGGGTTAAGTCAACCGAGGTAGGGGAAAAAGGTACGCGAAATAAATGACGTCAAATTAGGCCAATCCCGTTCTAAAAGATCCACCTCCAAAATAAGAGTCTTACCCGAACGGTACCGATGGGGGCAGGTCAAGCCAAAATGCATTGATTCGGTACCACCTTAATAGCGATGGCAGCAAGATTTACGGTCGTGAGTAGGTGGGAACCGGGGCGAAAATGTGCAACCTGGCACTATTTTCCGAGATCGGGAAGAAGGCGTGAACCTGGAGGGTGGAGCGAGAAAAAGAGGAACGGGGCCCGAAAAAGACGATCGGGAAGAGTCAGGAGTCACTAGTTAGTATAGTTTTCAGTGACGGGAGCGCGAAAGGTCGCGTCCCAGGTAGAGAAGAGAGTCGGCAGTAAATAGCCGGCATCGAGAAAAATAGTCGCGCCGCGAAGTGGCAAAGTTTGGTAGAGTGTTCTGTGCGAGGTATTGTGCCGCACCTTAAGAGGATCAGAGCGGTTAACGATAACAAATAAAATAGAAGGTAGAAAACCTATAGTTTCACAATTTGTAGGGACGCCGCAGTAGTGAAAGAGAGAGAGCCAACGTCTGGAGACGCCCGAAAGGACGGGACATTTATTTTATTAGTCTAGGATTATTTTCAGGCTTCTAGGTCCGACACGGATGGAGAGGGATTTCATATGTCAAAAGGAAATTTTATAACAGTACTAAATAGTAACTTTTGTTAGCGTGAGATTCAGGGTTTTGACGGCCTTGCCTATAGCTTGCAAATAGGGGCAAGCTGAGTTTAGACTGCCCGCGCCGGAAGCAAAAGTCTCTGCCAGATACTGGTGGAAAATTAGTTAGGTAGCAATCTAGCTTTGAGAGAATCCGAGTCAGAGAGCTCGGCTCCGTCTTGGATTTCTTGCCAAGTAGGCCAACCAGCGGCTGCGTTTTGTGTAGGTCAGGTTTTTCTATGCTTATTGCATTAAAGTTAGTTATATGTTTTATGTAAACGACGACCTTCAATTTAACCCACCTGTTCCTGTAGGTCAGGTTTTTTATGTTTATTGCATTGACGTTAGTTATGTGTTTTATGTAATCGACGACCTTCAATTTAACCCACCTGTTCCTGTAGGTCAGGTTTTTCTATGTTTATTGCATTAAAGTTAGTTATATGTTTTATGTAAACGACGACCTTCAATTTAACCCACCTGTTCCTGTAGGTCAGGTTTTATGTTATTAAAGTTAGTCATATTTATTTTTTATAGTCAAATTCATGTTGACAGATGAATTGCAGGTTATATTTTTTTCTATTTTTATTTCATTAAAGTTAGTTATATTTTTTTAATCGGCGACTTTTCATTTTTTTCCACCTGTCAAAACAACATCTTCACTCAACCTTTGAAGAGCACGCACTGGGAGTTTCAACTCCCTAACTTTAGCCGTGGCCGAAGTCACGCGCCGTCTATATAGTTTTGTCGAAAAGGACTAGACAAAACACCACATCTTTTCCGGCACTACCCTTCCGTGGACAACCGGAAGTAAAACTCTTGTCCTGGTGGCAGCGAAAAACTAACATCGAACTAAAAGGGAAATCACCAGTAAGTAGCGACGCCGTTTTTCCCCTAGGCGGAAAACAGGTAGGCGCCACGAGGGCTTTATATAAGGTGACATTCTCTGTTCATTTCATATTATTCTATTATTTTATTTATTCCTCTAATAATTATCATTTGGAGTAGTAGTATAATTTATTACACCTTGATGGTAAAGCAAAGATGCTTCTTAGCAATCTTTATAACCATGTTTCAGGAGCGATAAGGCTAGTATCTTATCATCTGAAGTATATCTTCTACCTTTAGGTTCTTTTCGCTGCCGTTCAATTTGTGAAACAAGGAAGTTGTACGTGGTATTATTCACAACAGATGAAAACTCCAGACTTCTGGAATAACGATGTGCTGCCTGCAAGCTTGTTTTGATTGTTGTACTGCGTAATTCGAGCCGTCTTTTGACTTTCTGTAAGTTTTTTATCACCTTATAAAGTTTTTTGGCTTTCGGTGTCAGTTGTGCTACTCGAGAAACATTTACTGTTTCCAGTAATGTTCTGCGCTTGCCTAAAAAGATAAAAACCAAATTAGTTCAATTTTGTATAAATCAAATGAAAAAATGTTTAAGAAATAAACGACTTTTACTGATATTACCTTCGTGCTTACTAAACTTATTCATAAATTAAATTTCTAAGCCTTATGTATAATAATTAGTGAATTTCATTTCCAAATGGCAAATATTCAATTGTAAATCGGTGTTAACATAAATGCAAAAAATCTTGCACTACGTCTTGCGTAAATAATGTAACATATTTCTTAAAAGAATATTTTTTAATGTATTAATAAAACTAGTGTCTGCAGTATGAAATAATCTTGAAAATATGCAAAGGTAAACTCCATGCACTTACATTCAATACCTACCTGAACGCATTGATATTGGTGTCTTGAATACTGTGCTACTAGTTAACATCTGTTGTGGTGGTGTCGTGCAGTCTCTCGAGGTGCCAGCAATGGGTGAAGATGGTTTTGATATATATTGCATTGAGGTCGGATCTATTAATAAAATAATTGTTTGTTATTAACATATTATTACAATATGACTTTCTGTAACAGTTAATCTGTCTCATTCAATCAACGTGATACATGTTTGAGAGTTTTATTTACTATTTGTTGACCTATCCTTTCAAAGAATGAAGTACTTCTGAATCCAATTTAAAGAACCAAAATTGCTGCAAATTATTAATCTAAATGGGTCGCTATTGAATTGGACTCATTTATTCTCTGTCAGAAAGTAATTGAATTCGAATAAGGGCAAGAATGACCAATGCTGCGATTAACAGAAGACATAATGACGCAACAAAATAATTTTCAGACATGAATAATATCTATATGTATTTAAAAATATGCACTTTATGTACTTTTCCTGCAATATATATATATATATATATATATATATATATATATATATATATACAGGGTGGTCTTTTTCAACGTCAAAGTCCAGTAGCTCACTTATACCCTGTTTCGCTTACAAATGACTTGGAAGAAAGGTATAAGGAAGGTAATGTGCATCAACTAAAATTATTTTGAAACCTACAGGGCGTTGTATATACAGCGGCCAGCAATTGATATACTTTTTTTTAAATGGAACACCCTATATATTATCTTATTTCTGGATTCTACGTAAAATTCTAAACACATGTCATGTTGGATGTCCTATACCTATCTTCAACTGTTTTTGAAATATCGACAGGTGAATATTGACATTTTTGCAACTTTGACACCCCGTAAAATCTAAACGGTTTGAGATAAAGCAAAACGGTTTGCACATTCCTATATTAACTTTTCATAAGCTATCGTTTGGTACTAATTTCAAATTTATTCAGGAACCAAAAATTTTCTAATCGGAAAATGTTTAATTCCTGGATAAATTTGAAATTAGTACCAAACGATAGCTTATGAAGAGTTAAGATAGGAATGTGCAAACCGTTTTGCTTTATCTCAAACCGTTTAGATTTTACGGGGTGTCAAAGTTGCAAAAATGTCAATATTCACCTGTCGATATTTCAAAAACAGTTGAAGATAGGTATAGGACATCCTACATGAAATGTGTTTGGAATTTTACGTAGAATCCAGAAATAAGATAATATATAGGGTGTTCCGTTTAAAAAAAGTATATTAATTGCTGGCCGCTGTATATACAACGCCCTGTAGGTTTCAAAATAATTTTAGTTGATGCACATTACCTTCCTTATCCCTTCTTCCAAGTCATTTTTATGTGAAACATACTATAAGTGAGCTACTAGACTTTGACGTTGAAAAAGACCACGCTGTATATTAATATGTGCCCCGTGTAAAATTATGTAATTTGAGTATAGAATGTGCACCGAGTGTTGAAGCTGTGATTTTATTAACATAGACATTATTTATTAGATGAAGAATATATCACAAAACTTTATCATATTATTGGATTAAATGGACTGATTATAAGAGTAACAATTACAAGAAAATTTACCTGCATGTGTAGAAACTTCTGATTCGGTACGGTTTGTATGTGCTTGTTCAGGTATATTCACCTCATCTAATTGAGACGATTCACCTACCAAATTTAAAACTTATTAAAGAATTTGTGCAATTGTGATCAATATGATACAATTATATTTACAAATTGTTAGTGCATTTTTATACCACTAACCGATCATATATTTAAGGAATATTACTCAGGGACTAGTTCTATTAAATACTAATTAAAATGTCAAATTTTTGTGGTTATGCCTGTTTTAAAATCATAATAATTTTGCAAAATTAAAAATATTATTCTTCAACTTTAAAAAAAAAGATACTTACCAATAATACTTGTAGAAGATAAAGATCCATATTTATACTGAGAATTTTCTTCCGTTGGTAATTCTTGATATCCTAAAAAAAATAATTTGACTATTAGATCAGGCAGAGCAAGGGCGAATCCTCCAATAATATTTGCGGGAACAACCAAATAAAACAAAAAAATATATTTAATTAAAAGGTTATGTTGATGAAACCTTTACCTACATAATTCAATTGCTCCCAAAGAGATTGAAAGTTCTTTAAACCTTGAGAACTATGTAGCAATCACTTTATAACTATAGTTAAGTTAAAAGCCACGATATTTCTACTTTATTATACAAATGTTTGACAAATTGATAAATTGGCAGATGGAATTGGCCATTCGGGAAATACTTGCACCACCCGAAAGACTTATCACAGAAACTTAGCAATCTAACAGAAAATTGACTTATGAGACTATTCGTTGGACATTGCTATTATATGTACATATATACAATTTCTAATTTGGAACAATCAAGGTATATATAACCAGTATCATGTGCGAATTGAACAAAATACCTACCTGGTAAAAAGAGTGTAGGCAGACTTCCAAACTTTAATCGTCTCTCACCAGGAATTCGACAAAAGTCACTAAAGTGTTTGTCACAAAGTCGGTAACGTTCTAAAACACAACCTCTGGATCCATATTTTTGAGTTTAGGATTTCCAATTCGTTCAATCCAAATGTTGTAGATCTAGAAACAACTCCCACATTAATACGTGACTTAAAAAAATATAATGCTTATTATACCTCTTCATACATGATGAGTAAAGCTCTTGAGGTTTGACCTTTGCTGTTACAGTTCGGTACACCACAAACGAAAACCATTCTAAATTTTTATTTAGAATAACGCAAAGAAAAACTCACAAATTGCACAAACTCACGAAGTATAAAAATAACACCAAACTACAGCTTATAACCAAACTCAAACAGAACACAGAAATAAAATAATGCTTGCGCTTGTTAGTTAAAATCAATTGGTTAAAACGATTACGTCTTTATCGATCAACTGCAGCGCCAAAGTGTTATGAAATCGAACTAAATTACGTATCTACCCCCACCACGAGTGTGCGCACGCCATGGGTGTGATCACTTATATTGCACTGATGAGACCATAAAAGACCGGTTTGCAGTTATTAACATCCTACGAGGTTGAGATCCAAGTTAGTGTTGGGCGATCTAGCACATTTTACTGTATCAATACATTAGATACGATACAATGGAGTGCATCGAAACACACTTGTTCTTGTGGGTTGCCTGCTTGAACATTGTATCATTGAATATACGTTTGTATGGTGTATTACCCACCGACATTTTTAGTGTCGAAGCTGGGGATTGAACACAAACCATAATAGGCAGTATGATGATGAGATCCCACTATTAAATATACGAAATTTAGAGATATTCTGGTTGATCTATAACTAATTATTTATTAAAATTCATTGAATTAATGTAATATAAACATCCAAAGACCTTATGTTTTTTACTACGCTGTATTTTTTCATCTTTTACTTTGAGCTAAATACTGCTACTATTACGTTACATCATTACAAACACAACAATTCTCGTTAGATTTTCAGGCTTTTTTAATAAGAATAATGAATAAGGAATTGGCCATTCGGGAAATACTTGCACCACCCGAAAGGCTTATCACTTTTGAAAGATACTTTTGATTGTTGATGCTTATACGGTATATATGCCCCAAATGCTAAAATTATGCCCTTAAAGTTAATTACATTGAAAATGGTTTGAGGAGTAACAAAATTAAAATTATTCCACTTCTTGTCTAGTACAAATACATTCCATTCACGTAAACTGTTATATTTTTGCATAAGGAAGGTACTAATCTGAATAATAATTATTTCCTAATATTGTTGTATACCCTAATGGCTAAATATCTTGGTAATAATAAAATACAACAAAAAAAGGTCTATAAATATTTAGGTAAGTGTTCTCAGAGGGTATTTACTTAAAACATACCCAGCAGTTGATATTCATGCATTACGCAACGAGTACAAATATATTCCAAAAAGATTTAATGAATCTGTGATAATTGCTGACTTTTCTTTAGTGCTAGAAGTATTTCACTATACCTACCTATACTCAATCAGTTCAGCTTTTTGCTAGGCATCATTAACGAGAATACTTTAAACCTGCTGAATATATATTAAAAATATATATTTCATATATTTTTAGCAACTATGTCTTTATATGTAAGTGGCGCTATTTTCATATCGTAGGCACTGCACATGAAAATTGGAGATCATATGGTTTTTGTAATCTATTTTAGCCGAGCCTAAAATATCACCTGTTCTTCAAAAATAAGTACCTATATTATTATAACCTACCTAATAATTTATTTGTAGCACAGTTCTAAAATTCATCAAACACTTTTGCGAATATCTCACTTGCAAATAAAAAACTACAAACTTTTCAAAATTACAACTGCAACATCGAGGCTATAAGTTTGAAAAACCCCTGTACGAAATGTAATGATTGCAGTTCTAACATTTAATAAAGCTAAACATTATCAGAATACCCTGTTCTCGTTTTTATTTTCCAAATAATTTCTCAAACTTAGGATCCAATATATTTTGATAGATCACCTCAAAGAATATATATATATAGGAAATCACCTCTTAATATTTATTTCTATAGAGAGGAAGCATGTTTCAATGGGAAATAAAAATTCCACTGGCACCATATAATTCATAATCATATTATTAATGACAAAATCCAGATTAATATCATATATCATTCTTACACAAACAACAAACAAAACATACATGGGTTATTAGAGGTTATGATCAACTTTGACACTTACCATCGCATTTTATACGTCGTCTATTTTAACCGGAACACAAGTAAAAGTTGGTTAGGCACGGTAATATTTAATTTCTAATAAACCTTATTAATATTCATAAAAGATAATTAAAATTATATGAACTTTACGTTTTAAGAGTTTTTACTTTGATTGCAACAAGTTAATTTGATGATTTAAGCTAAAATCGTTTTAATGATATCACTTAATATATTTAACCGGTCTCAGAGCTCAGAGGCTCGTTGCTAAAACATGCTAGCGTCCGTAAAGTAGCGCTCGGTGGGAATCAGCCAAACCCCCCATTTCAGGGTGACGCGAGAGGCTTTGTAAGCAAGATAATCGCGGCGGCGATGTGCCGCAATTTGTTCTCACACGGGACTGTAAATGTATATCATAGATACCCAACGGCTCCAAAAAGATGTCGTCGATTTAAAAATTATAAGACGAAGAGAGAAAAAATATTGGATTCATCTTTATCTTGAAAGAAACATAAACTGCAGACTACATTAACTGCAGTAATTATAGAGGCACTCGTGCTTTTCGACTTCCAGTATAAAATTTAGTTCATTCGACATGATTATTTTGGACACTTCCGTAACATGCATATGTTAAAACTCCAGAAAATCGAAAATTTCTTATGGAACACGTATGTTGCATGTATTATTATATTTTTGGATTCTCTTTTAAATTTTAACTATAATCTATATGACGTTCTCTACTCTTATTTTGTTTAGTTTTCAAGATATTGACGAAAATGTGAGTTTTTTCGTTTAAAAGACCACTTTAACTAATTTAATGGTTAGCTATTTTCTTTAATCAACTTATATGTATTTGTTAAAATTTAAGCGCCCTACTAATACTTTTTTCCTCCATAAGTAAAACCTAAATTCAACGTACTTGATATATTAGCGTTAACCAAATTTTATTGTGCCATAAAAAGAAAAAAAAAGTTGTATAATGAAATGTGAAACGGTGAGTTGTCAGTTTAAAGTAGATTAGCAGATTCATGCAAATTGTGACAAATGTATTCTAAAGAAGGTTAGATATGTATGAGTACTATGTTAAAAATAACAAAATTGTTGGTCTTACAATAAGCATATCCTAGAAGAAAAATCTCTGAAAAATTATTTTTCAGCGAATTTAACAAGATATACGAAATCATGGTATTGTGATATATAAAAAAAAATTATAAATTACGAAATGTTTTAACAGAAGAGTCACAACCAAAGATCTTGCTATATTTTGAGAAAATGCCTGAAAAATCTTAAGAGATACCAGTAGAAATTTGAATATAGCCAGATCCACAATTTACTTGTCCACGCAAATTAATAAATATAAGGCATATAAATATGCAAAACTACAAGTGTTGCATCCAAGAGATAGCGTTCTTCAATTTGAATTTTGTAGTTTGACGATGGATCGTTAGTTTGAAACTAACTTGAGATATGTTCATATTTGGTGCGCTATTTGTAAGAGACATATTTTAGGCCCTGTCCTTCTTGACCAATATTTAAATGGTCCCAGGTACCTTAATCCATTATAAACTTGCATTTTACCTTTATTGGATGCCGAAGAAGATGCTAATCAGATCATCTATCAGATAGATGGATCTCCATGCCACAATACTGCAGTTGTAAGGAATTTTATTAACAACCATTTTATGGAATGGATAGGGCCAAACGGCCACTTGATTATTTTTTAAGGGGTACATTGAAAGGTCGAGTTTATAAAACTCAGACTATTAATGTGGATGATATAAAGATTAAAATCTGGATGAAAATTCAAGCGCTCAGTCAAAGTGATTGGGCTGTAAGAAGACTTTGAATTATATACACAACATGCATAGCTGAAAATGGAGGACATATAGAACACTTAATTTAATTTATTATTTTTATTGTTATTTGTTATTATTATTATTATTTGTGTATTTGTTATTTGTGGTTCTAGTTGCAAACATAGTTTTTAATAAAATAATAAGTATACCTATTTATAATCAGTATTAAGGAACACTTAATATAATATACCAAATAATAGTGAAGATGTTTTTAATAATAGCTGATAATGATTAATAGCTGACATTTTTTCCACATTTTCGTCAATATCTTGAAAACTAAGCAAAATAAGAACAGGCAACGTTATATAGAGTATGGTTAAAATTTAATAGAGAATCCAAAAATATAATAATACATAGGATGTTCCATAAGATATTTTCAATTTTCTGGAGTTTTAATATATACATGTTTGAGCCATCTCTCAAAAACATCCTGTATATTAATAAAGTAATATCGATTCAGTGAAGTAATTTTAGAGTCTAATTGTGTACGAAATAAACTCTGTTTACATTTTTTTGATTGTCTTATTTGTTTTGCCGAGATTTTTTGAGCAGGTGTTTTTAAAGATATTTTTCTTTAAATGCTAATATCTTCGTAACGGTAAATGATAGATATAGGATACTCCGAACAATGTGGACCTAAAATTTTAAGGAGAGTTCAAAAACGTAATTGAATATTGGATGTCCCATTTAAAAAAAGAAAGTTGATGCATGGATCTGAGAAACTGTACAACCTGTATTGAAGAAAGTTATAAGAATGGAAAATTCAGGTAAAAACAAAAAACTATGGTATTTAACTTTGGTCTGTACCTTTCATACTTTTTGAGATAAGGGGATAGAGGATATTATTTTGGACATCCTGTACAATACAACATACACTGGCAGCATATCATAGTATGGTACATAAATTATTAATGGTCCCTCTATCGCAGTCTGATTTTAATAAAGCATTAAATATAATAAAACAAATAGCCGTAAATAATAGATATAAAGCCAAAATGAGTAGATTAGATTAGATTTTTATTAAAGTTCTTTATGAAATTTTTTCTTTACAAAAAAACAAAGTGATAAATATTTAAATTTGTCAACAAGTTCTTATATCAACATCATACTAGGATGAACCACCTAAGCTTCGCTTGTTTTATGGTTATCATCCTATTATGTACATACTTAAATTTTTATAATTATCATTATTAGTAAATCATAATACATCTTATTAAATATATAATATAAATTATTATATCTGTGTATAGTGGTTACTATCTTCATACAAACAATTATCCTAAGAATAATAGAACAGATTTCAGTTTTGGTGTAGAATACAGCAGGCGCTTGTGAGTTAGGTTAAAACATAAAAATTCTTATACGGATGTATATTATTATTATTACTATTTTTATGCATTTAATATGTTTTGCTACATATCATAGACTGTCCTAAATTGGTTATAATTAGCATTTAAATAAATTTTTAGCTGTTTTTTTAACCTAGTTTTATTTTTAATATTCTTTATTGCCTTAGGCAACATATTGAACAGTTTGGGACCCATATACCATATAAATCTTTGAGTATGAGATAACTTATACAATGGTATATTTGCAGATTCGTTGCTCATTGTTCGTGTATCATATTGGTGACATACATAAGACACAGGCGATGACATGACCCATAATAAGCTTTGATAAGTGTACAATTTTCTAATATCAAATGAACCACTTTCTTCATACAGAAGTTCTGTGGAATACAGCTTCTCCTTTTTTAACATTATTTTTTTATTAAACTATTTTGAGTTGTTTGTAATACACGTAAATATGCCTTATAAAGTCCACCCCATACTACAATACAGTATCTTAATGATAGATTCAGCCAAGGCGTCATACACCATCATCATGAGTTTTTTGTTTAAAATATTTCTTAACTGATAAAATTTAAATATCAGCTTTCGTAACCTTTTTACAGTGTATTCAATGTGATTGTTCCACCGCAAGAGTTGGTCAATCATCACACCCAAATATTTTATTGTATTTACTTTTTTTATGATAGAACACTTGCAACTATGTACGTTATTGCATGAAAATTTATACAGGAGTAAATTTTCTCGGTTTGGCTGATCTCGTGCGGTTGAGCTAAATGCAATAAACTTAGTTTTTTCATTATTCAGGCTTAGATGACTAACACTGAGCCAGTTAAAACTAATTTGTAGTTGTTGTTCAGCCATGTCATATACATATTCCCATGATTTACCAAAGAAAACAATTGCAGTATCATCAGCATATGATATTAAGTGCCCCTTTAGATGATTTAAATTATATATATTGTTAATATAAATTATAAACAAAACTGGTCCTATCACCGTCCCTTGGGGGATGCCCATGGAGATCGGCAATGAGTCACTAAAAACATTGTTAATTTTAACAATTTGTTTTCTATTGGTTAAATAATCTTTAAATATATTAAGTGTGATACCTCTAATTCAAACCCTCTCTAGCCTTTCTAATAGAAACTCATGATTAACAGTATCAAACGTCT
The DNA here is from genome assembly GCA_963924545.1 of Pogonocherus hispidulus. Classification (NCBI taxonomy): domain Eukaryota; kingdom Metazoa; phylum Arthropoda; class Insecta; order Coleoptera; family Cerambycidae; genus Pogonocherus; species Pogonocherus hispidulus. The sequence goes on from OZ004699.1 coordinate 47,381,459, forward strand.
TAGCAAGGTCTAAAAAAACCATTAAACATTTTTCCATACTGTCAAATTTTCCAACAATTGTATGGATGAGTTCATGAACAGCGTTTTCTGTTGATAAATTTTGGCGAAATCCCCATTGGCAATTTGAAAGAATATTATTTTTTCCAAGTAGTTAACCATTCTATTTTTTAAGCATTTCTCAAAAATTTTTGTAAAATTATTTATTACTGAAATAGGACGGTAATTAGTTACAAGTTTTTTATCACCGGATTTGTAACAAGGGGTTGTGATTGACTCTTTGAAGGCTCTAGAAATATTTTGAAAAACATAAATTTATAATATGACGTAGAGGATTCAGAAAATATAAATTATACTTCTTTATTAAAAAAACCGATAGTCCGTCAGGGCCAGAGGAAATGTTGTTTTTTAAACTAGAAATTACATTTGTTATCTCATTTTTTATTGCAGGGTGAAGGAACAATGATTCGCGATTGGTTACCCAGTAAACAATCGTGTGATTTCTATATCTCCTGTATATACTTTATAGAGTACATAATTACGTACTATACTTATGTACCATAGACATCGTAGATATATAGGTACTTTTTTTAACATATCGTGCGCAATATACCAGGTACATAAAATTGTTTTTATTTCCGGTACGACTAATTATATACAGGGTATGTATGTAACTGTATCTATCTATATACATGGTATGATAACAAAATGCTGTTCCTTGGATGTAGCCGATTTAACATTAGTATTAATCACGTACAATGTATATAAAATGTTTCACATGTCAGATATATTGGCATGTTATCATTAATGGTATGTACCACAAATAGACTTGCTGGTAAGTATATCGAATTGTACATCGCCATTTTGGTCTTGACCATGTCTAACTAAAAGGTCTTGACATTATCTAAATTCCGTGCGTGATCTCCATTTACAACGATTTTCCACTTTCCACCGTTTCAACGTTTAAAAATTTTGTCAGTTTTGGCATTTATTTTGGGTGAAATAAGTTAGGTAAGAAAGATTATGCGAATACTTCTTATATTTTACGTAAAATAATACAATACTGTAAGTACTTGAGTACCTATTAGTGGTTTATTAGTGGAGGTTTCAAATGTCTGATAAATCAAGATAATTTCTCTTTGAATTCACGGTAGAAACAACTCCGTATTTTAGATTGATGCTGATGCATAGAAATTAAGTAGGTAGGTACTTAAAAACATTTTCTATGGTCTGATGTGAAACGAAACCAAAATAAACCAAATTTAGTAATGATGATGCTTTAGAAAATAATTTAAATGTTCGTTGGTAACGAAAAACAATATGTACGATTTGTAGTCTATAAAGACTAAATTATAGGTGTCTATTATATTGTAACGTTTGTCTAACCTCCAAACTGATTAAACCAGCTTGTTCGACGAAACAACACAAATCTTTATTGTCACTAGATACAAACTTCAACTCTTTTTCACAACTGTCAACACAAATTCCTTAGTTTAACGTTTCGACCAGGGCCTGGGAACTCTTATGGGAGTTTTGTAGACAAATTGATTAGTTTCACTACATCTCACCAGAGAGCGTTTCACAAAAAATTTGAGCATCTGCCATTCATAAGAAAATAAAATATGCTAATAATCATATACCTAAATGTCAAAGACAACTGTCAGTTTATGTTTAAAAATTATGAAGGGGAATCTCAAATTTTATTTTTTATTTATCCTGAATTAGGTATGTGTATTAGCTTGAATTGTAGTGAATTGTGTCTCAGTATATTTAGTGACATTTCTTCGGAATTCAAAGAAAACAGATTAACAGTAAAATGCAGTTAAGTGTGCAGATTGTATGAAGATAAATAATTGTTCTCATGGTTTAAGAAGGTAAAAGAAAAATTAGTTAATGTGATGTGTTTTATTAATTTTGAATTTCGTAGGATAATATACACTTTCAAAGGTATGGAGTCTGTATTGTGTGAAAACAAATAATTTTTCTAGATGTCTGAATAAAACAGGAAGAGAAAATCGAATAGATATCAAGTGTAGTTAGCGATTGTTGTTTAATTGAAACTACAAAATTGGGCAAATATATTATGGTCTTCTATCATTATAGAGGTATTTTGATCAAATTGATAAATTTGATAATTTGCGAATATATTGTAAATATTGTAATACAAAATATGCAAAAATATACTTATTGTAGTTTTATTTGTTTCTATCTTCATTAAAAAAGTTAAATATGTTACAAAGGTAGGGCGATTTTATACAAAATTTTTAAAAAAGTTCCACTACATCTCTACAGATGTCGTTTTCCACGTCGTTTTTTATCAACATTGCAGATTCCTATCTATCCCTAACCTAATCTATGGTTTCGACTTAACGCGCTCACGCTTTCGACTAAAAACTCCCCGTCCTCTTGAAATCACGAGTATTTATATATTTTTCAAGCTTCCGGAATATTCGGGAGCCTCTTTTTGGATTCCGGAACATAATGGAACGATTCTATGACTTAAAGGAAAATTCTAGATTAGAAACGTCAACCTAAAGATTTTACAAATGTTAATTTATAAACAATAAGAAATGAATTAACAAAACAGGCAGATTCACTAGCAAGGTAGGTGAGCTTCCGTAACACTGCTCCCCTCTCAGAACTGATCGTCTCGATCAGGTCTCTCCATTGTCCGCATGGTGTTCTTGATAAGGCGTCAGTCGATCTATGTGAACAATCTTCATTTTGGATTGACGATTTCTTTGGATCCTATACACGACATCGTTTAACCTGGTCACAATCGAATAAGGGCCTTCCCAAGATCTCTGTAATTTAGGTGATTTCCCCTTAGTCCTCTTTGGGTTGTACAGCCAAACTTTATCATTTTCATGAAACCCACTACTGTTGGCACGTAAGTCGTAACGGGTCTTCATTCTGTCACTTTCTAATCTCAGCTTTTCTCGTACCTCCTCATGTACCAACTTTATTCGATCTTTCAGGTGGCGGAGATAGTCACTGATATTTTCCTGATGTTCTGGTCTATTTGCAATGAGATCTATCGGTAGACGTAATTCGTTGCCAAAAATCACACTGGCTGGTGTTTTACCAGTGGTTTCGTGAACTGCCGCTCTATATGCTAAAAGAAATGGAGGAAGGCAGGTGTCCCAGTTGGTCTGCTTTTCATTCACGGCAGTTTTCAGGAAATTTTCAATGGTTCGATTGAATCTCTCGACCATTCCATCTGATTGTGGATGAAGAGGTGTTGTTCTAGTTTTCGAGATACCTAGTAGTTGGCAAACATTCTGAAATACCTCAGATTCGAAGTTCCGTCCTTGGTCAGAATGGATTTCTCTCGGAACTCCATAACGGCATATCCAGTTTTCAAATAGGACCTCTGCTACGGTGACTGCTTCCTGATTAGGTATAGGATATATTTCTGGCCACTTGTTGAAGTAGTCCATAGCTACTAAGATATAACGATTGCCAGAGTCATTTCGAGGAAATGGGCCAGCTATGTCAATAGCTATTCTTTCAAATGGAGCACCGACATTGTACTGCTTCATCTGTCCGCGACTTCGAGTCATTGGTCCCTTACTAGAGGCGCAGGTTTCACAACGCCGGCACCATTCTTCCACATCGGAACGACTCCCAAGCCAGTAGAATCGCTCTCTGACTTTGTTCAAAGTCTTATTGATTCCAAAATGTCCACCACCAACGCCACTATGAACCGCTTGGAGAACTTCTGGAACTCTTGTCCTGGGTAATACAGTCTGGTAGTTCCTTTCTTTGCCGTCCGGACTCTCCCATACTCTTTTTAGTAGGCCATTTTCTACAACTAGGGAGTCCCATAATGCCCAGTAACTTTTCAGAGATGGAGATTTATTGGAAATATCCTGCCAATCAGGTCTATCCATTTTATTTATTTTCCATTGGAAAATTGAGCCAAACTCTGGATCTTCACTCTGTTCTTTAGCAAGGCTTCTACTATCCCAATGTTCTGGGCCTTGGATGCTAATTCTTCGGCAATGAAAATCGTCCTGTTCCCTTGCTTCCTGTCGCAAGCAATATCTACAATCAGGAAGGCATGGCCTTCTGGATAAAGCGTCAGCGTTGCGATGGCTCTGTCCTCTTCGGTGTTCAATTTTGAAGTCGTACTCTTGCAAACGTTGAAGCCATCTTGCCACTTGGCCTTCCGGGTTCTTGAATTGCAGGAGCCACTTCAATGAAGCATGGTCGGTTCTCAAAATGAACGGCTGACCATAGAGATACTTGTGAAAATGCTCCACTGTTTTGACAATGGCAAGTAACTCTCTCCTAGTCACACACAGCAAGAGATGAACTACTATCTCTTGCTTGGAAAGGACTTTGCTAAAGTAGGCAATCACTTTCTCTTGTCCTTCCTCTACTTGCGATAGTACCCCTCCAATTCCACTATTGCTGGCGTCAGTGTCTACGATGAACTTCTTTCCAGGAATTGGATATGACAGGATCGGGGGAGAACACAGGGCGCCTTTAAGCTTCTGAAAAGCTTCCTGACACTGTTCCGTCCACATAAATGGTTGGCTATTTTCGGTAAGTCGATGCAGAGGTTTGGCAATATCGGCAAAATTTTTCTCAAACTTCCGATAGTATGTGCAAAGTCCTATAAAACTCCTTAATTCATGTTTGTCTCTCGGCACTGGCCATTTCCAAATGGTTTCAGTTTTCTCCGGATCAGTCTTGACTCCATCTGTAGAAATAATGTGTCCTAAATACCTGACTTCTTTTTGGAAGAGCATGCATTTCTTGGGACTTAGTTTCAGTTGGGCTTCTCTTAACTTTTGCAAGACTTCCTGTACATTCTTTAAATGATCTACAAAGTTTTTGCAAAGTATTATCACATCGTCAAGATAGACTAGACAGGTTTTCCACGTCATTCCACGGAGAATTGTTTCCATCAGTCTTTCAAACGTGGCTGGCGCGTTACAAAGCCCAAACGGCATAACGTTGAATTGCCACAAACCTGTCCCAATGGAAAAAGCTGTCTTTTCTTTGTCGTCCGTATGAAGTTGGACTTGCCAGTAGCCACTTTTCAGGTCTAAAGTAGAAAACCATTGAGATCCAGATAGTGTGTCCAGAGTGTCGTCTATTCTTGGCAACGGATAACTGTCCTTCTTGGTGACATCATTTAATCTTCGGTAGTCAACACAAAATCTAGTAGAGCCGTCTCTCTTCTTCACCAAAACTACTGGAGAGGTCCATGGACTTTGCGATGGTTCAATGACTCACTGTTGTTGCATCTCGCTCAACAATTTCGATACTTCTTCCTGTTTGGCCAATGGAATTCTTCGTGGGGCTTGCTTAATTGGAGCGGTGCCGCTGGTATTTATGCGGTGTTGAACTAGGTCAGTTCTTCCTACATCGTTCTCAGTTAGTGAGAATACATCTTGGTACTCTCTTAATAATTCTTCTACTGTATGAACGTCCTCCGATGGCAATGATGACGTGGATCGGTTAACAAGGTTTTGCAGAATTTCCGGCAGTACTCCAGGATCACAGCGTGCTGTTGATGATTCTACATTCTTGAAAACCACATCGACTATCTGACAAACTCCCAAGGATTCTCCTTTCTTCACTTCTTGTGGGTAGTCTTTCAGATTTAACATTCTCACCAACACTGAGTCGTTCTTCTTTTGTGTTAGAGTCTTTCCTAGTAAAATTCCTCTTTTGGAAAGATTGCTCTCCGGTTCTGGTTCCACAATTACTGTTTCTTCAAAAGCCGCCGAACTGTTACAAATTGCCTCAATAGTTACTTCTGATGCCGCGGGTAGAATAATGTCTTCTAATGCTTTAACGGTTTTAATCGGTAGATTTCTCACTTCAGGATGATGCATTAAAATTTCTTCACCTTTGGTCTTTAGTAGTCTCTGAGGAAGATCCAGGATAAAATTATGCTCAGTCATGATATTCAGACCAAGAATGACGTCATCGGTGATGTCGGCTACAAGGATGTCTTGTTGAAATGTATTTGTTCCTAAGCAAATGTTTGCCACATGGATGCCTTTTACTGGTATGACTTCCCCATTTGCTGCGGGTAACCTTGATCTTCATGGTTGGTGGGGCTTGGTAGCACCTCACCAGCTTTCGCCCCTCAAAGCTGGCTAGTTGGCGTTTCCCTGGTCTTGTTCCGATGTGTTTTTAGGGCATCGATTTCTGAGATGCCCTTCGTCCCCGCAATTCCAGCATCGTATGGGTCTACGTCTGCTAAATGTAGCAGAGTGGGTATGATTCCGTTCGGTTTGGAAATTGTTTAATAAATCTTGAAAATTTTTCAGCAATACCTCCACATTTTTGTCATTACTTCGATAGTCGGCTGGCTGATATTTAATTAGCCTTGCTCTGCCTTGGCCCCGTCTGGATGCTTGTTGAGCAGCTTCAATTTCTAACGCCTGCGCCAAAGCTTCGGAAATGGTTTTGTTTCTGGCTAACCTCAACGCCTGACTGATTTCAGGGTCTCGCAGTCCACCTATGAAGCTACTTACAGCTAATTGCTCTTGGAACTCTACAGGGGCAGTGGGGTAGGCTAGCTTCACCATCCGGGCTATATCGGCCTCATATTGCTGAATATTTTCTTCGAATCTTTGTCTTCTACCCTTTAATTGAGCCTGGTAAACATGTTGCATGTGGGCTTCACCATACCTCATTTCGAGAGCACTTTTCAGCATTTCATAATCGGTTTTGTTCTGCTCAGGCATCGTTCTTAAGATTTCCATAGCCGCACCTCTTAGAGCTACAGTTAACGATATCGCCTTTTCACCTTCGGACCAGTTATTTGCCATGGCAGCCGCCTCAAATTGCTTTAAGTATGTGCTCCATGGTACCTTTCCATCAAATGTTGGTGGCTTGACCCTCGAAGATGCAGGATTACCTTCAACTTTAATAACTCCTGTCGTGGACAGCTGTGTGAATTTTCGGATGACTTCTTTCTGCATCTCTTCGACTTCACACTTCAACGTACTGTTGACTTTCTGCATTTCGTTGACTCTCTCTTCGACTTCACACCTCAGCGTACTCACACTTTCTTTTACAATTTGGACTTCGTCTTGCATACTATTCCTCAATTGATTTATTTCTTCTTCTACAGTTTCTTCAAAATCTTAGAATTTTTCTTTCATTAGCTCTTCTAACTTTTTATTACTTTCTTCTAAACTGTTCTTTAGTTCTTCTTGGCTGTTCTTTAGTTCTTCTTGGCTGTTCTTCAGTTCTTCTTGGTTATTCTTTATTTCGTTTTTTAATTCATCTTGACTGTTCTTCAGTTCTTCTTGGTTATTCTTCATTTCGTTTTTTAATTCATCTTGACTGTTCTTCAGTTCTTCTTGGTTGTTCTTCACTTCAACTTTTAATTCTTCTTGATTATTCTTGATTTCCTTCATCATTTCCATTAATTGTGTCAAGGTCTCATCCATTTTTGTCGATTTCGATCTGGTAACTGGCATACACTTACTATTTGATCACTTTTTTTTTCTTCGAACGTTTCACGTCGTGGAACGTCGCACTTCTGACACCAAATGTAACGTTTGTCTAACCTCCAAACTGATTAAAGGGTCGATTCTGTATCACCTCGTTAAAACTTAAAGATCCGTTAAAAATGTTGTCTTTAACGGACCTGTTAATTTTAAATAATAAAACTGTATACTGTATCGCAAAATTAAACGGATCCGTTGAAAAGAAATTATTTTTAACAGGGGGTTAAAAATCAAGTGTAGTAGTTCAACTGTCTGGATTTTCTGCAATATACCATTGGTAACACTGAGCTTTTATAAATAATAAACAAGATATAACCTCAATTTCCAAAATAATTTGTATGTATTTTACTTGTCACTCTTATAGATATTCTGTGCTTGTCACTCTTGTCAGTATTTTTTTACTGCTTTATTAGTAGTACTTAAAGTAAAAAAGAGCTAAACCTTAGTGTTATGTGAATGTGATCAACGTTCAGTGGTAAACATGTCGACATGTAGGTCATCTTGCATGACAGAGAAACAAAATGAAAAACTGATTGTGTACCTAGAAAACAACAGAGATTTGTTGGAAGTAAAACCTAGTAATTTGGATCTTATTAAAATAAAACACAAATGGACATTTTATTGACATTATGGACAATCCTAATATTTCTATCTATTTTTTGCGATATATTTAATTTCTAAACCAAACTATGTGACAGATGTTAAAATTAAACATCCTTTTAAAATTTAACAGGTAGTCAACAGCAGGGTTTAAAATTTAAAAGCCAGAAGGTAAAACTAACGGAAATATGTTAAATTTTTAAATGACTTGCATGGTACTGAATACTATTTTAATTTTAACTGTCGTTAAAATTGTAACAGGTCTTTAAAATTTAAAGGAGTGATACAGAATCGACCCTTAAACCAGCTTGTTCGACAAAACAACACAAATCTTTATTGTCACTAGATACAAACTTCAACTCTTTTTCACAACTGTCAACACAAATTCCTTAGTTTGACGTTTCGACTTAACGCGCTCACGCTTTCGACTAAAAACTCCCCGTCCTCTTGAAATCACGAGTATTTATATATTTTTCAAGCTTCCGGAATATTCGGGAGCCTCTTTTTGGATTCCGGAACATAATGGAACGATTCTATGACTTAAAGGAAAATTCTAGATTAGAAACGTCAACCTAAAGATTTTACAAATGTTAATTTATAAACAATAAGAAATGAATTAACAAAACAGGCAGATTCGCTAGCAAGGTAGGTGGAGCTTCCGTAACAATATATTTTTTGCGTTTTAGGTTATGTTTTTTCACTTCTCACTACAAGACTACAAGTCAGTGTTGCCAATGGCAAATAGTTAAATTACCCATAGCTCTAGCCCAAATTACCCCATTTTACCCGTTGGATTATTTAAAATACCCGATTTTTATCCGCACGACACGAAATTTGCTTTTATTCTAAATTTTCTTGTTTATATTTTGTATCACATAATATGTGTGTGACAAATATAGATTATAAATCAAAACCTAGGTCTTCAGTACGACAGTACATCATTAGATGTGGCTTTTTAAGGCTCCTTTTGAAAAAACTTTTTCTGGTGACGTAAAATTTGAATATAATGTTACCACCAATAGAAATACAAATAGTAAAAATTTCTTGTCTAGACTAGAGCCCTTAACTCATAAACATAGATAAATTGACTTTACCTATCCACAAAATACAAATTTGAAATTTACTAGAATCGGATTAGGGTTAGGCGTAGATTAAATAATTATGAATAAGTAACAACAAATTACAGTTAAAATATAAAATTTTAATAACAAAATACCACAGATAAAAAATATGTAACCTAATATATATAACAACAATATATTACTTCAGTCTACAACATATACATCTATCAAATAGGAGGGAGGGAGGATTACAAATTACCCGAAAATGATCCGCCCAAACGGCGTGTTAGAAAATTACCCCCACAATATCGAAATTACCCGCAAATCGGGTAATTACCCGCTTATTGGTAACACTGCTACAAGTACAAGTATAATAACCACAGGATAATAACATAATCGACTGGATCAAGTCGCCCGGTCCCGGCTCCTTTTACGTGATTTATATTTATTATAGTACAATGACAAAATGTATGTACAGGGTGATTCATTATCCTGTGAGTGTGTAACACGGGTATCTAGCTTATTATAAAAGATAGACTGTAGGCTTAAATTCGACAAAATTGCGGAATTTTGTGCTCAATAAGTTGGCGCAAACAACACCCTCATATCTGCTTTTGTTTTTGAATAAGAGGCAAAAAAAAAATTTTTCCGGTTTTCGTTTTCTGGCCATAACTTCCATATTTTTGAAAATATTGGCTTATCGTTTTCACATTATTAGGACACTTTATTGAGGACTTTCTCTGTGTTTATACACACATACATGGTGGTCCACAGGGAACCAACTCGATCTATATATAGAAAACTATTCATAGGAAAATTTTGAAAATTTGACAGTATACTATTGTCGGTGGGGGCAACTCGCCTAAAATATTCTCAAGATGGTGGCACTTCCGGTTATACCGGAAGTAGGTGCCAACTTGCTTATTTTAAATGGAACACCATATATATTACCTCATTTTTAGATTTTACCTAAAATTCTAGGTAGATTTCATGTATCATGTCCTATACCTAAGTCTAAGCGTTTTTACATTATTTAAGTTTTTATGAGAGAAATGACGTTTGCAGGCCCGAAAGCAGTTATCCATTTTTCTTAAAAGGAAGCCTTTATTATTTAATTTGGGGTGGGTTCCTTGTTGGAAAGAGCCTATTTTAATAGAATTTTTATTATATTTCAATAACTATGAATACAGGGTGTTCAAAAAAATAGGTTAAAAAGAAAATTGGGAAAACTGCAAAAAATCAATTTTTTCAAATGGGAACCCCCAAATTTTATGGTTTTATCTTATTTAGCATTAAAAATAAGGGTAAGTTTGTGTATAGTTGTCTATCCCGAAAATTCTTAGTTTTCGAAATATTGCCCGTTTAATATTTTTATTTGGTAATTTTGCTTCGTATTTTAAGTTCAGTTACTCTTAGTTGGCTGTGACAGCGTTAAAACACAATCAAAATAAATGCTAAACAATGTATTAAGCTGTCATTCGCCATTTGCAAATTATTAATAATCATGCCGGGGCGCTTAAATTATACAAATGAAGATTATTTAAACTTATTTATTATTTATGGAGAATGTGATAAAGTTATATCAAGAACATGTGACACATTTGCCCTCCGATATCCACAAAAACAGAAACCATCACGATTTGCTGTTAAACAAATTATAGAAAATTTCAAGAACTTTGGATCCGTCAAGAAAATAGTGGAAAGAAATAAACCTCTCCTTAATAATGAGAATATTGAAATAGCTATTTTGGGATATTTCGCCGCTAATCCGACAATGTCTCTAAGACAAGCTGCGTTAGTCAGGATTAGCCAAATCAACAGATCATAGAATATTACGAAAACATAAATTCCATCCATATGCATTTTCCATAGTTCAACATCTGAGAGATACTGATTTTCAAAGACGAGTGGCATTCTGTGAATTTATGATAACTTGGGCGCAAGGAAACAATTTTATGGCAGGATCCATAAAAATAACAATGCATAGGTACTTAATTTAAAAAGGAAAACACTAAAAATAGGGAACTTTGAATTTAAAAAAAAATATTTTTTCAGTAAATGTTTAAATTGATGTGCTTGACCTTCCAGACATTTCTCGCATCTGAGCAGCACTTGTTCATGGGTCGCTTTTCTTATTGACTCAGGACTTAGATTTCTAAATTCAGTTACTCGCTGCTTACAATCTTCCATCGTTGTTGTGGGAGTCTTATACACTCGATCTTTAATTGTACCCCAAATAAAAAAATCGAGCACTGAGAGATCTGGAGAGCGAGGTGGCCAAAGGAAAGGACCACTGTTGGCTATCCATCGATCATCAAAAGCATTTTGTAAAAAATTATCGATGAGATAGCCACTATGTGGAGGTGCACCATCATGCTGGTAAAACAAATTTCTTTGAACAGCAAGCGCTCTTTCCAACAAGGAACCCACTTCAAATTAAATAATAAAGGCTTCCTTTTAAGAAAAATGGATAACTGAGAAATGGATTTAAGAGAAATGGATGGTTTTCCATATATAGATCGAGTTGGTTCCCGGTGGACCACCCTGTATATTGTTGCATATTAAGAACGCTACCAGCCTTATGGCTGGTAGCGTTCTTAATATGCAACTAGTACTACAATATCACTGTATAAATGGCTAACAACCTACTGTACACTTTAATTAATAAGGTTTTCCAGGTTTCCCTTATTCTCGTACTAAATGGTAGTTAAAGTTATAACATCGTAAGTCGTTCCTGGGCGTACTCGCGGCCCGCAAAATAATAATATGCCTCTCCCTCTCCCACACAAGTCTCTGACTTCCGGGCTCATCACTAAGATGAGAATGAGGGATAGAGATATTATTATTAGGAATTAATCGGCTAGAGCAGGTTGCCTGCTCCTAAACACCTATGCATCTCCTAAAGTTAAGTGAGGTAATAGGTATTTTATACATTAGAACTTTTTCCATAATTTTTCATGTAGAATGGACTTAAGCGATACACAATAAATTTTATTTTTCCTGACTGAATTGTAAGTCACTGATCCGTGTATATCACTCTAGTAGGTATGTTAGATATAAAAAAATACAAGATTTATAAAAACTTTCTAAAGAGCGGCTCTTCAAAAAGAGTAAAAGTAATTGGTGGAGCACAATAAAGTTCTAAAGTTCCGTAGAAAGTTCCGCTTAGTATATTTGATAAACAGTACGAAATATTCTATGGTAGACATACGATGTTTCAATTACATACTATCCTAGCATCTTTTATCTTCATAACGGATCATGTTGATCAGACATTTAATTACCTTGTCTACTGGATGTGGAAAGTACAGATAAGTATAAGTACTGCAAGTAAAAAATCTAGTAAATCGTTGATGTTAATAAGAAAGCCATATACATATAGGTAAGTATTTTTTATAGTATAGTTTTATTATTATTTATTGGCTTATTTAACTGTTTACATCTTTCCTTTATAGGAATTAAACCAAAAAGTTAACCAAGAGATAAATTATTTATGAAATTATCAATGTAACTGATAATTTTATTAATAATTTATCTCTTACTTAACTTTTTGGCCTTCTTACTTCCTATACAGGGTGCCCCAGTGTGAGCGTACAAAAATTTACCAGGGGGTGGACCAGACCAAAATAACAATAAAATTCTTATAAAAAAAATTTCTCTGATGCACGCCCAACGAGTTACAGGGTGTTATTTTGGAAAAAAAAATTTCCGCAATAACTTAAAAACCGTTTCGTATATTTAGGTAATTTTTGGGTGACGTGTACATCTATTAAAGGTCATTAAAACGACATGGTGTTTGTTTAACTCTGACACCTGTGGTGGCCTAGGCCTGCTCTTCCTTATGATTTTGCTTTCATAATTCTTGCATATCTTACTTTTTCGTGAATTGACACTAAGTTTTCCTTAATCGGCTACCAATTCTGAATAAAAAAGGTGCTCTCGTTACACAGATCTAAAATCAGCCATTTTCGAGTAAATTGAGTGTAAAGTAAGTACCGACTACATTCCTTTATGCAGAAAAATATATGCGAAGAAAGTCATAAGGAAGAGTAGGTCTAGGCCACCACAGGCGTCAGAGTTAAACAAACACCATGAAGTTTTAATGACCTTTAATAGACGTACACGTCACCCAAAAATTACCTAACGGTTTTTAAGTTATTGAGGAAATTTTTTTTTTCCAAAATAACACCCTGTAACTCGTTAGGCATCAGAGAAATTTTTTACAACAATTTTATTCTTGTTTTGGTCTCGTCCACCCCCTGGTAAATTTTTGTATGCTCACATTGGGACACACTCTATAAAGAGAGATGTACATAGGTAAGTATACCATGTACGTAAAATACTTAACATACAGCAGACGTAAAATTGACTACCTTCTGTTGATATAGAATTGATACATACAAGGTACTTTAAGCGATCAATGTAGGTACTGATAACATAAAACTACGTATAGACAATTGACATCATGTCGATTGCAGAATATCTATATCAAAATGCCTATATCTCATCGATATACATTGTGGACGTACTGATGAGTTAAATAATCATATATGCTAATTACATACACATTATGTGCGCGTGTGGCGGACATTTGGTAGTACCGGCGAGGGATTCATAACACGTTTGGTCTATAAAATTGAACATCGCAGTAAAGCTCTCGATATACCATATATGCTACTCAGATGTAATTGTGTTTGCTGGGTTCATTCTTTTCTAAAACAGGCAATTTAGACTTTCAATTCTCCTTGCCATTTCTTCTCCAACATTAACAAAGGAATTAATGAAATAATTGGCTTTATCTTTGTCCGACACAATTTTTTGTTCATCATCACTTATAATGTTATACCTAACTGTATTATACGACCCAGCTCATGTAAAATAACTACAAGTATGTTTATTTTATTATATTTTATTTCACATCTTCGTACATGACACACAACATAAAAAATACAATTGTTCTGGTTTTTTTAGCTATTCTGTTGTCGACTCGTTGATAGTCAGTGCTGCCAACATCAGGCAACTGATGTTACCAGACTGTATCATACATCCTTCCTGTTTTAATGTGGTAAAACATAATATTAATATTACAAATCTAACTTTTGTGGTCTCTTAACAGATCGACCTGATCTAGTCACTACTGTTTTAGAAGCTGACTGAACATTCATATTCTCGGAAGAGACATTTGAATCATCATGAATATATTGATTTGTAACATTATTTTCCAAGTTCGAATTACAGTTTTTTTCAGTAGTACAATTTGTTTCAGCCGAGGATTCAGTCACACTCATGGGATGCTGGTTTACATTTTCATATTTATTATATGATTTTCTTAAATCTAATCGATTTCTCCGTATTATATTGCCATTATTGTTTTCCAATATGTAAGATCTTGGGCAATTATGAATGTCAACTACAGTACCAGGTTCCCAATGATTGTTCACATGATTATGATTCATAACATTTTCATTAGGTTGTAAACGTTCTAGGTTTCTACTAACTTTATTAAAATTCTGCTCGTGGCCTAGTTGTTTGAGCCTTAGCTTATTAGATACGTCTTTACACAATATTGGCTTTAACAACTCTGCTACTACAGGTAATTTCGTTTTGCACATTCTACTCATTATTAGTTGCGCAGGACTATAATTCATAGATTTAAGAGGGGAATTTCGATAATCTAACAAAGCATCGTACATATCTTTGCATTCTTCAATACTTTTTTTTAATAAATTTTTTGAAATTGCTACGCCCTTTTCTGCTAAGCTATTGGAACGAGGGTAATTGGAGCTTCGCATAATTAAATCAAAATTCCACTCTCGTGCAAATTCCTTAAATCGATAACTCGCAAAAGGTACATTGTCACAGATTAATACATCCGGTGTTCCGAATCTCGCAAAAATGGATCTCAGCTTAAAAATCACTGCCTCTATAGACTTATTTTTTAATTCCAATAACTCCAGCCAGTTTGAATATGCGTCAAATAAAACTAAATATGATTTACCTGTGTATGAGAATATATCAGTACCAACTCTTTCCCATGGTCTATTTGGAATTGGATACAAATGCAATTCTTCTTTGCATTGTTTCCTCGCAAATTTTTCGCACATTTTACATTTTTTTATAAATGTTTCAATGTCTGACGACATGCGTGGCCAATATAATATTTTCCGAGCTCTGGATTTGCATTTCTCAATTCCTAAATGACCTTGGTGAATTAATTTTAACATTTCTAATCGCAATGATGATGGTACAATTACTTTATGTTCTAAAAATACTAATCCCTCAGTTACTGTTAATTTTTATTTTAATTTGTAGTAAGGACGAATTATTTCCGGAATACACTTTTTGTTAGTTGGCCATTTTGTTGATAAATATTGTATAATTAATTTTAATTCACTATCTGTTTTAGTTGCTTCTCTAAATGTTTGTTTTTTCGAGAGAGACATTGGCAAATAATTTACTAGTGAATGCACAGTATATTCCAATTCTGTATCTACATGAACAGGATCATTTAAAAATGCTCTAGACAACGCATCTGAAAAAAACATATATTTACCTGGTTTATAATTTACTTTAAGATCGTATTTGAGCAAGCGTAAACGCATGCGTTGAAGACGGGGAGTGACCGATAATAAATCTTTTTTAAATATTGACACTAATGGTGAATGATCTGTTGTTATTTAAATATCTTTCATTCCATAAATTAGAAAATGAAATGTCTGAGTTGCAAATAAAATTCCAAGTGTCTCTTTTTCTATAACTGCATATTTTTCTTCTGTTTTATTAAGACTACGAGACGCGAATGCAATGGGGTGACCATTTTGTAGTAAACACGCACCTAAACCATCTTTGGAAGCATCTGTTTCAATTTCAATGGGCAATTTCGAGTCAAAAAATTACAACACGGGGGCATGAATAAGTAAATGTTTTAATCGCTCAACAGATTGGTCTTGGTCCGGACCCCATTCCCATTCAAAATTTTTTTTAGTTAAGTTTCGTAATGGAGATGTAATATTCGATAAATTGGGAACAAACTTTCCTAAAAATTTGGCCATACCGAGTAATCTGAGTACATCATTTCGATTTTGGGGATTAGGCATATTCAAAATAGCTTTTACTTTGCTATCATACGCTTTGACACCGCCTTTAGAAAATTCTTGACCCATGAATACTACACTTTCCAATTTGAATTGAATTTTCGACTTGTTAAATTTCACGTTGTATTTCCTAGCCCGTTCTAGAACTAACCTCAAACTATTATCATGTTCTATTTCATTTTTTCCTGCTATGATGAGGTCGTCAAAATAAATACCCACACCACTGATATCGCCAAACATTTCGTAATTTTTTCTCTGAAAAACTTCTGGCGCTGAGCAAATACCGAATGGTAACCTAGTAAACTGATATCTTCCGAAAGGAGTACCAAAAGTACACAATTCTGCACTCTCATCATCAAGTTGAACTTGAAAATATCCATCTTTCATGTCTAGTACAGAAAAGAACTGTTTATCACTCAATTTGTACGCAATTTTTTCAGCCGTAGGAATTAAAAATTGTTCACGTCTAATTGCATCATTTAATCTTTTTGGGTCAAGGTACAGTCGAATATCTTTATTTTTTTTCTCTACTATGACTAGCGGATTTAGCCAATCAACAGGTTTATCTACTTTTCTGATAATACCCTGTGATTCAAGATCACTTAATTTACTTTTTACTCGTTCATGAAGGGCCTGAGGTATGCGCCTACAAGGTAACACAGAAGGTGTTGCATCGTCTTTTAAGGTAATATGATGTTTAGTGGGGAAACAACCTAAGCCTTTAAAAACATCATTATACTCTCTAGTCATATTATCCAGTGATTTAAAAACTGTATATCCACTTTGGAGATCATCAACTCTCCTAACTAAATCTAAATCTATACATGCTTGTAACCCTAACAATGGTATTTGATTTTGTACATCAATAACCGAAAAAAGTATATCAGCTTGCTTATTTTACCTTTTAACCTTACACTTTAATGTTACCTCACCAATAGGTTTCATTTTAAAATCTGTGTTGCCATATGATACAAGTACAACATCGGTTTTCCTTAATTTAACATTTTTAACTTTCCGCAAAATGTCTCTAGGCAATACACTGACCTCTGCACCACAATCTAATTTAAACTGGATTTCACAACCATTAACACTCACCTGCTCGGTCCACTTTGTCACATTTTTCTGCAGTTGATGTATTTCTCTTACCTCCGACGCTGATGACACAACTCCAACGGCTCTTGTTATTGCATCTATGGTAAATTCGTCTGATGTTTCAGCATGGGAAACTTCTTCAGTAATTTCGTTTACTTTCTTCTTACGACTGCTGCAAGAAATCTTTTCACTCGGAACAGACGCTTTACACACGTTAGCAAAATGGTTTCTCCCTTGACACTTTGCACATGTCTTCCTGAATGTTGGACATTTCTTTGGTGGATGTTCGTAACCACAATATTTACATTTCTTACTAGAATTCAACTTGCTATTTATCTTCACGGTATGTACACTTGCTTCTGTGGCTAGAACTTTACTCTGATTTTTACTAATTTCTGTTGCCCTACAGAAATTTATGGCTTTCTCTAGCGACAAATTAGACTCTCTCAGAAGCCGTTCTCGGATGTTTTTATCAAAAATACCTATCACTATTCTGTCCCTGATCATGTCATCTTGGTCTTTATAATCGGTAGACTTCACAGCTTTCCTTAATTCAGTAAAAAATGCATCAAATGATTGACCTTCTTTCTGCACGATACTATTAAAGACGAACCTTTCAAATGTAACATTTTTCTTTGGGGAACAATAGTCTTCAAATTTCTTTTTGATGTCTTCTAGCTTTTTGGAGTCTTCGCCTGATCCAAATGTGAATGAATTATATAAATCTAATCCATCATCACCAACTATGCTTAAGAATACTGCTATTTTCTTTGATTCTTGTTTTTCATGCAAGTCTGTGGCTTCTGCAAATAATTCAAACTTTTGCACAAAATCCTTCCAGTTTTCTGCCACGTTTCCTTCCAAGGACAAGTACTTAGGAGGCTTGAATAAGGGTTCCATATTAAGTTCACTGCTATCCTAGGGCAACTTTAACTTATTTTTTTTGACCTGACACCATGTATTATACGACCCAGCTCATGTAAAATAACTACAAGTATGTTTATTTTATTATATTTTATTTCACATCTTCGTACATGACACACAACATAAAAAATACAATTGTTCTGCTTTTTTGTTTCTGCTATCTCGTTGATAATCAGTGCTGCCAACATCAGGCAACTGATGTTACCAGACTGTATCATACACTAACTATTATCATTTTTTGATTTTTTATTATTACTTATTTCATTTATCTGCTGCCAAATTTTCTTGTAATTATTATTAACTTCTTGTATTTTTTTTAATAAAAATCATTTTTTATTTGTCTTATTATCAAGGTAAGGTAGTTTCTATAGTTTTTAAATTCATTTTTATCCTGTTGTGTATGTTTCCTACCAGGTCGTTTTTTAATAAATCTCTATGTTTAATCGAATTAAGCAGACCCTGTGTTATCCATGGTTTTAGTTTATCATCTTTTTTGCTAGTATAGTTTTTTGTTATTGTATTTATGTTAATGTGATTTAGTGTTTTTTTAATAAACGTATCATATTATCCAATATTTGATTCATATGACTCCAAGACCTCTTCCCACTGCTCTTGTTTTAGAGAGGATTCCAATTGTTTGTGGTAAATATATGTATACTATTAATTTTTTATATTATTATTTTTCTGACTAGTATTATTTTCTAACTGATTTTTTAACTCAATACTTACTAATGCATAGTGGTCAGTTATATTTGTTTTAACAATGTAAGATTTAAGTTGTATTTTACTAAATATTAACCTATTTTGTAAACTGATAAAGATGTAGTCTATTAAAGTAGACGAGTTTTCAGTTTCCCTTGTTGGCTTATTTACATATGAGAAAAAACCATACTGCGTTAGCATATTAATATAATAGTTACATTTAATATCAGCCTAATCTAAAATATTAATGTTTATATCACCAATAGAAACTTTTACATTTGCGCTTTGTTGAACAGAGAAGTAGTGCTCTAAACCACTTAAATAAATGTCTAAATCCCTAGCAGGTACCTAGTCTATACGAAGCTGTTAGAATTAATGATGTATCATTTAATTTATAACAGACTAGACTTCCAATAATTTAGTTTGTGATAGGCATTTAATGGAGGTTATATAATCAATACTTTTTTTCACATATACAATTACCCCATCATTCTGATTATAACGTGAATCATTGTAAAGAATATCAAAATTAGTTATTGCAAAATCTTGTATGTCATGTAACAACCAAGTTTCGGAGAGAACTATGATATCAATATTTTTTTCATTAAAAGAAAAAATCTCTGTACCTATATAAAAATCTCTGTAAAACTCTATGTATAACAGAAATTCGTCAAAATTTTTTTGTATGCTTCTTATATTAAAATGAACTATATTAAATAAATGTTTGCCTTTAAATGTGTGTTTATTAACACTCACCTCATCAAGAACAGTTGCTTCTCTCTCTTCACTGTTTTCTAAAATCTCTAAAAACTCAAGCATTATAGCAAAAGGTAAACAAACAGGGAAACTAAAGGAAAATTAGGAGAGTACAAGCACACTTATATTAACCTAAGTACAACTATACTGAGTAGAGTATATACAAGAATATTTACACTATGGAATAATAAAGCATTAGAGAAACAACCTATTAGAACACACTAAATTATTTCTTATACTGTAATTTTAGTCTCTGTACGTAAATTGATATTTTTCCCTTCAACTTTAGTAAATATCTGACCATTAAAAGACCAAACCTTTTCCTCACTTAAGTCGTTTTTTTGCCTTCGCTAGTAGACTTCTTTTATTTCTTGTTAAGTCCTCTGTGAGAAAAATCTTCTTACCTTTGAATTTTTTTGCATTTCTTAAAATGTTAATTTTTGTTTCATGATTCAACAATTTCAGTATTATGGGTCTAGGTCTACTACTATTTTTAATGAGTTTACCTACTCTATAGGACATTAATATATGCTCATAATCAATTCCTAAGGCTGTGTTTCCATTTATAAGTTCTAGTACTTTTTGTTGTAAGTTTTCACCATTTTCTTCGTACACTCCGTATATACATGTATTATTTATTTTTGTACTTTGCTGTAAGTTATCCAGTTTTTGTTCCAAAAGGTCTATCTTACTGTTTTGTGCTGCTAT
This sequence comes from Pogonocherus hispidulus, assembly GCA_963924545.1. NCBI lineage: Eukaryota > Metazoa > Arthropoda > Insecta > Coleoptera > Cerambycidae > Pogonocherus > Pogonocherus hispidulus. The sequence continues at coordinate 47,401,877 of OZ004699.1, forward strand.
TTCTTCTTCAAATAGTTGTAGTTTTTCTTCCACCTTATCAGTGATGTTTTTTGTTATTTAATTGATAAACTCTACACTTTAAAATAATTCGTTAATAGATTCCTTAACTGCAGACTGTAAATCGCTTTTACTTCTTGTACCCATTGCACACTTACTTGTTTGTAATACTGTTTATTAGATTTGTTGTATTGTATCGTTGTGACCAGTAAACGGTGAAATATTTTACTTTCTGCCACTCTTTAATTATAAAAACTTTAAGTATTTGCAGGAGCAATATAGAACACGTCCACTCACTAATACATGTAGTCAAGAATGTGATGTGATGATTGATGTGATAGATAACTTGTTATGGAAAAAACAATATAATATTGCTCTAAAAGCTATTTATGCTATTAAAAAGATTCACTATTCCTAGCTCAAAATATGCTAGCTCATTAGCTCTTTGTGGATGTTCAACCGAAAAAATAACTAATTTCTTATATAAACGTGGTCTGCATATATCATATGAAACCAATAATACTTTGAGCTCCATTGTAAAAAACAACAAAGATAAAAATAAAAAAGATGAGAATTCTGGTGTTTATAAGTTGTCTTGTGGTACCTACTTGTCCTAAAGTATATGTTGATCAAACTGGACGAAATTTTAATAAACGCTTGGATGAACTCAAAAAAAATTTTTCAAATATGAAGACTTGCTCTGCGTATGCCAATCATCTATTAAAAGAAAATCACACATTCAACGATAACTTTGATATAATCGACACAGCATCCAAAGGTAGAACACTTACGTTATTAGAAAGTTTGGAAATTTACAGATATAAAAATCTAATAATTTACTAAATGATCAAACTGATGTAAATAATTCTCCCATACTAATTCATCAACTTGCATAACTTGCTTTAACAAAAAAATTTTTTGCACATTTAAATACGTAATTCAATTAAGTCGTAAACAGTTAGGAATTTCCAATTGTAGATAGGTTTATATTTCCTTAGAATTCGTTTACCTGTTCTAGATTTAATTATATTTAAGGACCACTCTTCTCTTATTGTAAGTAGTGTAGTATTTATATTTGATAAAGCTAAAGTTTAGCGAAACAATTGATATGTTTATTATATAAAGTTTTAGTGAAAATTTATTAAACATTTATGTTTTATTCAACATAAAGTATATAATTAATAAATAAGTATATTTTCTTTTAAAGTTATTTTGTTTCATGGTTTCGCTTTCTCTAATGATGGCCCTTCAAAAATGTTAATATAATTAAAACATTTAAATCGACATTTGAACATTTTGGTTCTAACAATCAAACTGATTTCAATGTTTTTGTATACAAGGACGATATTTTCAAGAAATACTGGTATATTTTCTAAGTATATTTATCCTGCGTACATTTATCCGTAAGCTTTCATAAATATAATGAAGTGTAACATTTAACCTAACTACCTATGTTAATTAAGTTTAAATCTTTAAATTCAGTTTAAAAAAATATACTTTTTTATTCATAATATTAATAACATTACTGCAAATATATTTTTACCGAAAGAACAAGATACAGAATCTTTCAGAAACTAAAATTAAATTTAAAAGCTAGGCACAAATATAATAATTTATTACTAACCTTTCTCTTTACTCTCATTGTCCGATTCCATTGCACTTTATCTCTTTCCTTTGTTAGAATTAGATGTTATCTGCATCTGCATTCCATATTTTATTTCTATAATTTCTGGCAACCGTACAGTAACTTATGACAGTCTCTGTCCCTATTTTTATACCTAACAACCAAGTTTTATTTCCAAGGAGATGGTGATCGATAATAGTGAAACTAGTAAAGACGTCTACCTCTGGCTTTCGCTTTTGCTCATGACTAAAATTTGTACAAATTTGTCTGAAATATGAAACATATTAACATTAGCTCCCAACACCACAGAACCATTAATGGAAAATAAATGTAGTTTATACAATTATTATTAATCATAGGTAGCTCAGTATCTATAATAATTATTAACTCCATTATCAAAATATTTTCAAACTTAGACATTTAGATAATATCTGTAACTTATTCGTGGTGCGTTTTCATGATTCATAGTTTCTTTTGGGATTACACCAACTATAAAATAACAAAAAGCAGGAAACCAAAAGCATACAAATTAAATATTCAAAGTGCAGTATCAAGGCAAATTAGACAAAAAAACTTAGACATCTAGTCTAAGTTTGAAAAATTTTGTCTAGTTTAAAAAATATAGTGCCTCAAAATAGTTGCTAAATTTCTAGGTTGTAACTCAAGGAAGACTCCCACATGAACAAAGGTCGGGGAAAATCCGATCATTTACTTGGTCGCTAAAGGAATTCACGCCTATCGCCGCAATGTTAAAAACAAGTGAGACGTGAGCTAGTGGCAGCATCTGTTACTTCAATAAACACGGATTAGAGAGATCTGCGAGTGATTATAACTGTGAGTGAGAAGTTTGACAAAGTAACGGTATGTTTAGATTTAAACTATTGGTGATTTTTTTTCTCTTCTTTCACCATTTTATCAGATTTTTATCTTTTATAACAAACTGTGGAAATATATGTTTTTTTTTAATTGGATTGTCTATATAAATAACTATAAGTTGATTTACTTCAAATGTAATTGTGTCATTATCATACCTTGATTATTTTTCTAATCTGGCGAGTAAAATAATGCCAACTCAATTTGACGGCAACTCAAATAATTTAAAATCTTTCTTAGACTCCTTAGAGTTACTAAAAATTAATTGTCTCAATCACGAAGATAATGCAGTTTCTTTCGTCAAAACTCGTTTGACCTCTAAAGCGCGATTTAATTAACAACGAAACTACGTTCGATGAAATAATTTTAAAATTAAAAGTAGCATAAAAGAAGAAAGTTCTCGTCTTCTTTCCGCTAAATTATTAAATTTAAAACAAAATAATAAAGATGCTACTAATTTTGCTAATGAAGTAGAAAACTTGGCGGGGAAGTTGCAGCAATCTTACATTTCTGAAGGTTTACCTGTCAATGTTGCTCAAAATTATACGGTAGAAACAACAGTACAAGTCAATATGCTTATTCAGAAAAAGCTCGACTAATAGACAGATAGATAGATTTATTAATCTCTTTGTATCAAATACACGACATGAGATAGGTCATTTGTCCAAACAGTCAAATTGGTAGACATTCAAGCATTACAAATTACAAAAAAAAAGAAAAACATAATAGTAAAAGCAAAGTTAGAGTAAAACATACATCATATTATCGTTATAAAATAACATCATATAGTAAAAGCATATATAACAATTAACATTAACATAAAATACATTAAGTACAATATAGAGCAGATAGTGTGACAGTGAGCGCTACCTATGTTTAATAAATTCATCCAGCGAATAAAAGCAATTTTCTATCAGACATGCTTTGAGAACTTGTTTAAATTTTGTTAAGGTTCTTATCTGTTTTATGTTAGGTGGTAGCAGGTTATAGAAATAACCTCCAGCATAGATGGGTGATTTTTTATAATTCATTCTTCTCAGTTTACTAAGATGAATATTACACTTAGTTCGAGTATTATATTTGTGGACATCTAAGTTTTTCTGGAATTCTCCTCTATGCTGGAATGTATAGATCAGCAGTTTGTAAAGGTAAATACACGGACAAGTCAAGATGTAATGTTTAAATGTATTCCTGCATGACTCATAAAAGTCAAGATTAAATATTAATCGGATAAACCGCTCTGTATTATAAACACACGCTTCATCTGTGTTGCCCTCCCCCACACTGCTACACAACATCCAATCACTGAATAAACCAATGCATAGTACAACTCTATTAAGTGATTTCTATACAAGTCACATTTTAGTGCATTCATGGCGAAGTACGTCTTATTTAGTCTGTCACATAGGTACTCAATATGTTCTTCAAAGGTTAATTTTGAGTTCAGCCAAATTCCCAAAAATTTTGTACTATTGGATGGTAGAATATTGTTATTACCAATTTTAAATATTAGATTATTATTTGGTTTAAGTGTTACCGTAAATTCAACAAATATCGTTTTTTGTTGGTTGATAATAAGATGATTATTATTACACCAGCTGATAAACTCATTAATAACCGTTTGAGTCTTGTTATAGAGCTCGTCGAGGCTATCTGCGTTCACTACAATAGTTGTATCATCTGCATAGATAAATACCTGTCCATTCTTAATATTCGGTGACAAGTCATTTATATAAAGTAAGAATAAAAGAGGGCCCAGCACGCCACCTTGAGGAGTCCCTAAGGATATATTAAATTCATTAGAGAGTACATCTTCTACTTGTACTCTTAAAAGTCCATCTGTCATGTACGATTCAATCCAAAATTGAACTGGGCCTTATACCCATTGATTCTAATTTTATTTTTAGGTATTTAGGTTTGATAGTGTCAAAGGCTCGCGTAAGATCAAAGAAAATTCCCACTGTATATTTATTTTGATTTATGCTTTCATGAACGTACTGAACGAGCTAGGTGGCAGCAGTTTCAATGGAGAAATTTGAACGAAAACCATGTTGAGACGGAGTGACAACCCTGTGTTTGTCCAGGAATGCAGTTAATCTATTACACATAGCAGTTTCCAGTATCTTTGAGACACAGCTGAGTAAGCAAATCATTCTATAGTTTTCTGAGCTGTGTGGATCACCTTTTTTAAATACAGGTACTACTATTGAAACTTTTAATTTACTAGGGAACTGGCCTTGGGTGACAGATAGGTTTGTTATAAATGCTAGTCTAGGAGAAATTTCGTCAACACATTCTCTGAGTACTATAGCTGGAATTTCATTAATTCCTGAGGAGTACCTCTTTTTTAAACCCAGTATGATTGATTTGATGTCATGTTTAGTAACTGGCAAGAAAAACATTGAATTTGAGTTTGGTTAAGGACCTCCACTGGTTGTACATAAACCATCTGGAAGATTTAATTTATCAAGTTGGCTATGAACCGAGTTAGCAAAGTAATCACCAAATTCGTTTGCAACATCTATTTTATTAGTTTTTATCTGCCCGTCTTTATTTAGCGTAATTATTTTATTTGTCGATTGTTCTTTTTTCTCGTTTTTGAACAAACTAATCTCCATAATGTTTTAGCTTTATTATTTGAGTTATCAATTATATTGGCATGAAATGTTTTCTTTTCTTTAATAATTTTTTGATTGATTTGCTTTTTCTTCCTATTGTAGAAATTAGATATAACAGGGTTGTCAAGTCTTTTCTTTATCCAGTTTAAATTTCTAAGTTGATTGAGTTCAGAGTAAAGCTCTGCTGAAAAAGGAATTTTGTCAAAAATTTACTCCAGTGTTTCTTCGTTTTGCTTGCCGTTTTGGAAAGGCAATCTCAAAACACCAAAGAAAATGATTGATGAAGTTATCAAATACCTGATCAACTTTTGTTGTGTGAAATATAGTATCGTCAACAAAACATTCATAGAGACGTTTGAACTCTGATAGCGATGTATCATTAATTGTCCTTATTGGTAAGTTATTATTAAGGTGATTGTCAGTTGCATTTAAATCATGGCACCAGGACATAATCTGCGCAGAGTGGTCAGATATTCCCAAATCCTGCACTGAACACATGAAATATTCAATGTTACTAACCACATAATCTAATCCACTTGATACCGTATTAGTGTTATAGGTTGCTACGCGTGTTGGATCATCATAGAGAAGTTTTAGGTTAAACATTTTAAATATATCAAAAAGTTGGACTTTATACTTACATTCACCTTTGAAGTTAATATTAAATCACCAGACAAAATCATATATGCATACTTGGCCGTTATACAATTTAACAAATAGTACAATTTATCAAGAAACATTTTAGGATCTGCATCCTTAGAGGAGCTGCGATATAGAGTTACGATACATAAGTTTTTATTCACCTCAATAGCTAAGCATTCAAAGTGAAGCTCCAATGAGGAGCTAACAAGATACTTGATCTCAGTGCAAGCTTCAAAACAATCAGATTTGACAAATTTTGCAGTACCTCCATGTTCCAAGTGCAGCCTACTGTAGGAAGAGATTAACTTATAACCTGCTATCACCAGTGGTTTTAATTTATTTTCACACATCCAATGTTCTGAGATACATAAGAATGTAGGAGTGTTAGAACTACAGTGTAATTCAAGAATATTGATTTTATTTGCCAGACTTTCAGCGCTTACATGCATGAGCTTATATTCTAATTTTGTGTTGACCGAGTCGGAGAGGCAAGTCCGTGAAAATTTTGGATAACCTGGCTAGACCGATCAATGTTATTGGGTTGACGGTTGTGTTGATGGATGATCCAGGAATCGTTGGCCTTGCTTAAAATTAAAGCGGTTGAAGTGAATATTTTTTGGCCAGAAGCTGCTTTCATATATTCTCTGATGTAAATAGGGCTCCACACCTATCATAAAAGCTTGGTTGTTTGCAAAACTAGCTTTTGTTTCTAATTTCTTCACGTATACATCCTTAGCGTCAGTGTGTCTCTGAATATAACTTTTTATATTGTTTTCCCCTACATTGTCCAGTACTCTCGATAAGAAGAGCCAGATTTTCTTACTGGGTTTTTCTACCCCCTTGAAATCATTGTCACCTTCACCACTTCCAATGTTCATGTTTTTTTTTTAATTTTTCTCTTTGTTACTGTGGAAAACTCATTACTTGAGTTCATAGCACTGCTAGTGATATTGCATACAGCTGCAGTGGACATCTTTCTTAAAGGTTCATTATTCCCAAGATTTATAATTTCGTTCACCTTTTGTTCGGTCTGAACTTTCATTATCTCATATGATAATTGTTTCGTCTGGGTATTTGGTCACCCTGTATAGACCCATTCTGATATTTATCTGTGTTGTGAATGTTTTTTTTTTGAGGATAACTTTTTTGTTTCGTTTACTTTATCTGTTTGTGTCCAGTTTTTTTAAGGAACTGGATTTTATGTCGTGATTCACAGCTGATATTATTTTATCATTTACTGACAAGGAGGCAATTTTTCCTTCGAGAAGAATTATTTTTTCTTCAAGTAAGCTAATCACTTTACACTTTTCAGAAATTATGATGTTCTTATCTGCTATGGTATGCTTAAGTAGTTTGTTTTCCTCCTTTAGGTAATATTCTTCAGTAATCTCCCTACTGTCTACTGTGTCTACAGTTTGTAAGTCAATCTCATGTCTACATTCGGACTTCTTTAATTCACTGGCTTGCTTGAGACAAGCTGGATGGAAGTATTCACCACACTTTACACATGTGACCTTGTTTTTAACCTTTTTTAAGCAATGTTTTCAGGTCAAAGTTAAATTTTCTTTAGGAGCAGATAACTGACAACTTTCACTATCCGCCATCTTTTTTAGTCGAAGCAGGTTCATTTATGTCAGTACAGGAAGTTTTAACCAAAATTTGTAAATACAAATTCGAGAAATAATGGAAACTAATCGGACCCACAACCGGTTCGATTGATGGAAATGTAAATATTTATAACTTAAATCTGTCACTTTCCAATTTTGGTTTTGTCTATCTTGAAATGACATGTCGAAAAATACACTTTTGGTTGATACAGGTGCAGACATATCAATTTTTAAACGTACAACCGTAAATTTAAATCAAATCATTAACATTGCAAGTATTAGCAAAATTAAAGGTGTTACGGAAGGTCAAATTACTTCTCTGGAAATTATGATTAAGATACAAGTATACCCCCAATTACTTTGTTTCTCATACGCAAGATGGAACTAGTATCAGGTTGGTAAAGCAGGTACCAAACTTGGAAATCATAGTAAACTTCTATGCAGCGTTGCCGGTTTTCAGCACTTTTAGAACTCGTATCATTTATATGTGTTTATGAGGCGGGTGAAATGCACATACGAATGAAAGAGCACGCAGTACGGCGGAGGAACAAAAAATGGGAGAGAGTGCGCTCCACCACTTTGCTAATGAGATGAGATACATATTCGTCCTTCACCTGTCAGATGAAATGAGTTGACCGGTTTATATAAGTTAAAAATCCTTAGGTTTAGCTAGGCCACAAAATTTAGAAAATATATACTTATTAATATTATGTTTTAACTAGAATTTAGCGTCCGCCAGTATTTTCTTTTTACAAAATGTCTACGATATTAATTAGAAAATCAAGGAGGATCCATAATTCTTAAAAATAAATAGGGATCTATGTTTTACATTTCAATATGATTAAAAATTGTTTATACATAAATATTATACAACTTTTGATACTTTTTTTTTGGATTTTGACTTATACGCGATAGCGACAGCTTAGCTTGCATAAAGAAATATCGGTGAAGAGAATAATTATTATATAAATTATATGCACATTGCATTTTCATTCGGAAGTAGGTATACCCAAATAAAACAAACATATTTTTGTTCATGTTAGGTATTTGCTATCAGAAATAACTACGACATTTTTCATTTGGGCTGATTTCTTAATTATTTCTATCGATTATCACTTTTTACAAACATAATTTAATATTTTTTAACACTTTCATATATCGATACACTCTTTCACATACCAATATATAAAAAAATGTTTAACATTCCGCGAATTAACCTTTTATTTACTTAAAATTTCATCAAATTACAAACTTTATATAGAATTTTCTTATACAAGCTTTTATACTTCACTTATGTGTGTAAATACATAAGAATGTAAGGAAACGTGGTAGGTACAAAATTTTTAACGCTAATTTCTCCGTTGTTACGTTGGGCTATTAGAAATATTTTTTGCATAGTATTATATAATAAAACATTACACAATAAAAGATACGTAGCCGCACGACAAAGTGGGGTTTCGGCAAAAATTCCAAGTTGGGGGTTGCTCGTCTCTCAGCTCGCCGTCGGTAAATAACAGAAACAAAAAAGTAGTAATTGTTTAAAATTCTTCAAACGCAAACTTGTTTTACAAATAATATGTGGGCGACTCATACAACTTGTTTATAAAAAATATATTTTTTATGGGAAATGTTAGTAGAATTTAATATATTTTTAAATTATTTTCGACTACAGGAAGTTGTACATGTACCGCAATACAAATTAATATTTTCATTTTCTAAATATCACACCTATATTTTTACATTTTTTAATTCCTTAATCAATATTCTTTCACCACTTTTATTAACATTTCCTATACCAAACTTGAATACCTATAATGACCTATTAATGTAGAAAATGACCAAAATTTTGAAAGACTTACATACGTCACTTACTTGATTATAATGTCATTAGTAGGTATTTCATAGTTCGTAAGTATCACTACTATTTTTTTCTGAACTGTTCACAAGTTCACATCATGTAAGGCGATATTATTTTTTGAGAATTGTAATATTTATCGAAAATTTCAAATGATACACCCTCTATATTATTTCAGTGCATTTAAAAATTGTTTTAATCTTACATTTGATCAATTTATATTAATGATGATAATAATAATATCTCTATCGCTCATTCTAATCACAAGAATTAGTCCAAAACTCTTAGATTTCCCCTTCCTATTTCACCCTTTAATAGTGTATAAGAATATGACAAAGACATTATTTTATTTTCATCTTATATTTAATATATAATTATATGTTACTTAAATCAAAATTAATTGCAAAAGTCTATCCAAAAAAGCAATAAAAAACAGTTTTTTATTATAGCCATAAATTACTTAGAAACTACAGCAAATAATATTAGCAAATCTGATATAACTAGAAACATTTTCGTATTTATTAATAATTGTATAACTTTCAATAACAGAGGCATAGATCATCTACGCACTAGTGGCTCACCCTTTATATTTTATATTTTACTTTATAGTTAAACTGAAATGTTAAATCATGTGATTTTTCATAGAGTGGCATCCATATAGGCACAGTATAATGCTAAAAGCATTATACTGTGTAGGTTGTATAGGATATCTAATTGTTCATAAAAAAATCGCATTTCGCGATCTTGCAAACCTTCATATTATTGATTTTTAGTGGAATCGGCCAATAAACAGAAAAAATCGCCTGTCAAATTGTACAGGCATTTTGCATATATCGATATTCACGTTCTTGAAAACACCCTTATACTGATTTTCCCGACAGTGAAAACCCGCTGATCCCAATTCTCGGTTAAAATAAACCATGAGTGACAAAATTCGTTATATTAGCGCCTCTATCTTGAATTTGGAAGAGTTTGTAATTCACAATTCTAAAAACCTACAAATATCTATTTTCAGTAGGATCAGACCATAAATAGTAAAATTACTATTGTATATATTATTTATAGATATTTATAATTTTTTATGTATAAGGGTATTAAAGTGTATTGTCTAAATATAGTGTGTGCCAAATTTTAGCTCAATAGTGCAATGGGAAATGGGCGAAATTAGAGTTAAAAATTTGGAACCACGTTTACGTCGTGAATTACTGAAACAAGTTATTTAGGTGCTAATTTGTGAAAGCGGCTTCTCCTCCCTGACACTGTTATATAGACACACGTACTTATGTTAAAAAAAAAAGCTGAAATATACAGAGAATATTAAAAAAAATATATTATGTCCATTGTATTTTCAACGCAATTGCGCAGTTTAGAGTACCTAAACCAACTGCTATATAGACTTTGGTAGCTCTGATTAATAATTTAATTTTAATATATTTAAGTGCTGTTATAAATAATTTTGTTATAATTTTTTAATGATATAAACTCGAATTTGAATAAGGGTGCGTATCATTACCCAAAAAGTTTTACATTTTTTATGAGAAAATGATATTATAAAACTTTAAGATTAAATAATTATCGATTAATTACTGTTTGAATATCCACCGAAAAAAATGTAGATATTTCATTAAACGTTAATGTCCACTCAATAAATAGATAACAGTACGATTAGTGTGGAAGGTTTATATTATCAACTTTTTTCCAAACATAAATATTATAGGTTGCAGTTCTAGATTATCTCTACTCTTTGGTTCTAGTACATATATATTTCCTTTCTCATTTAAATTTTTTCTAACCATTTCTTTGGTTCAATTATTTTTTTAAATAATTTCTATTGTAATAAAAGTCGGCTCAAAAATTTTATAGCCTTATAAAATTTAGCGATCTAAAATATATATGTCTGCCAGTCCGGCAAGAGTTCGAATCCCGACGGAACCACTTTTTTTTATTTTATTTTATATTGTAACATTCCATTATCAGTACATTTTAGTTTAAAAATATTCAAATGATACCTAATTCAGTGAATTATTGAAAAATATTCGCATAATATAATGTGTTATTCCTAGCTTCCACTGTATTCTCTAAACGCTAAAGTTTCATGATTTTACCTCCGTAACCAGTCTCAAAGTGCCGTCACGATCTGGCAACTATGTAATTCGGGACTTCAAGTTGCAAAGATGACTAACAGAGGACAGCACGTGCTGGTTGATTATTGTTGAAGGCGATTTTGATCAATTATTATTTAATATTTTAAAAAGATCTCTAAAAACTTCAAATATTTTTGGTCCTGTCCATCATTAAAAGACTATGGCATCATAATATACTTTTAAATCCTAAAATTTCTTTATATTAATTGTGTTATAAGCAATGTTTTACTAAAAATGCATTTTTTTTCGAAAACTGTAAGTTCAAAAATTTTCAAAAAAATTAGACGGATTTCCAATAGAAATCACATTAATCTCATAAATTTTAATCAACATCTGTCGACTAGTTTTTGAGAAAAAAAATAAAAACTAGCTTTTTTCAAGGTTTTTTCACTTTTTTTCAAAAATTAGTCGACAGATATTTTTCATTATTTGCTATTTTATTCACCATGTATCAACAAGTCTACATGAATTTTTTCATAATTTTTGAACTTACAGTTTAAAATGAAGGGGGGTATACGTAAACCTTAAAATAAATCAACATAAAATTCCACATATTTTTCATATAGTAAATGGTGATTTTCCAATTCCTGCTGATGGTATTTTAGGCAGAAACTTTTTACACAAATTTGGAACTATCATTGACTATAATGATTGGTCGTTAACGATTAACTGTCACCAAAAATGTATTAATATTCCAATTTTTAATACACTCAGTTCCAAAAAAAGTGGCGCACCCGATTTTTTGGTTAACTTCAAGATCCTATAACTTTTATACTGGTGAATCGATTAGCAACATTTTTGTGTGTGTGTGTAGCTTAACTCTTTGCTAATGGATTAACTAGTTAATTAATTAGTTAACTCATTAACTCGTTCAAAATAATGGAGAAATTCAGCGACATGTTTTTTATAATTTTTTTGAAACACCCTTTGCATTAATCTAGTACTTGAATAAAAAATCTATACGATCCTGTTGAAATTGCTGTCCTTAATGAACATTTTGTTTTTTTGTTCATTGTTTTATCTTAAAAATTGACGAAATTAGAGAATATTTACTGGAACCGTATTTATAGCAAAAAAATCACCTTTACATTACGACTGCAGCATTGATTGAAGCATTGAGTAGGCTTTGAAAAAAAACAGTAACATCTCCAAGCAACCATATTTTAACAACATTTTGTTGACATTGTGATTGTCATCAAAACATAACGTATTTTGTGTTTGAAATCAAAATGCCTATTACACCCGAACAGAATGCAAGATTAGTTGCTTTAGTGAGTGATGGTCGTAGTACACGATACGCTGCTCGTGCAGTAAGAATTCCGGAAACAACAGCTCGTAGAGCCATTCGAAAGTACGAAGAAACTGGAAGCACTGCTCGAAAAGTGGGTTCTGGTCGTCCCCGAAAGACGTCCTGTAGAGATGATTGTTTTCTGAGGTTGCAGATTTTACGAAATCGGTCTAACACAGCTGTGAATGCATAGCAAGACCTCCGACAAGGTCGAGGTACAATAGTTAGCAAACAGACTGTTTGTAGACGGCTGCAGGAAATAAATTTGAAAGCCAGAAAACCTGTAAAAGGTCCTAAATTATTACGAGCGCACCGTGCAGCGCGAAGAAATTTTGTTCAAAATTATGGACAATGGAACAATGAAGAATGGTCTGACGTCTTATTTACTGACGAATCACGATTTTCACGAATCAAGATTTGATTAGAGAATCTGAGAATTTTAATGGGGGCTCGGTCATGGTATGGGGTGGAATTTCTTTGAATAGACGTACACCTCTTCACATTTTTCCTATTAGGCAGTCAATGACAGCGCGAATTTATATCGATGACGTCTTACAGCACTATGTTCGACCTCTTGCTGAGTTAGCTGATCAACATTTTGTACTAATGCATGATAATGCCCGACCCCATGTAGCACAAATAGTGCGAGATTTTTTAGATACTGCTGGTATCACCACATTACAGTGGTCTGCTCAAAGCCCAGATATGAATCCCATCGAGCATCTATGGGACGAATTAGGACGCAGAGTACGTTCTCGCGATAGGCCTCCAGTGACTCTACAAGAAATGGCTTATGCATTATCAGAAGAATGGGATAACATACCACAGCAGAGGATAACCAATTTAATTTCCAGTTTGCCACGCAGATTAGAAGCTCTTAGAGTTGCTAGAGGTGGCAACACTAGATACTAATATTATTCATTGTCATGATTTTGTTGTGTGTTGCTGTAATACTGTAATTATTAGGTATTAAAATATGGTTGCTTGGAGATGTTACTGTTTTTTTTTTCAAAGCCTACTCAATGCTTCAATCAATGCTGCAGTCGTAATGTAAAGGTGATTTTTTTGCTATAAATACGGTTTCAGTAAATATTCTCTAATTTCGTCAATTTTTAAGATAAAACAATGAACAAAGAAACAAAATGTTCATTAAGGACAGCAATTTCAACAGGATCGTATAGATTTTTTATTCAAGTACTAGTGTAATGCACAGGGTGTTTCAAAAAAATTATAAAAAACATGTCGCTGAATTTCTCCATTATTTTGAATGAGTTAATGAGTTAACTAATTAATTAACTAGTTAATCCATTAGCAATGAGTTAAGCTACACACACACACACAAAAATGTTTCTAATCGATTCACCAGTATAAAAGTTACAGGACCTTGAAGTTAACCAAAAAATCGGGTGCGCCACTTTTTTTGGAACTGAGTGTAGTTCAGAAGAAAATATTTTTCATATACCACCAAGATGTGAAGTAATTAGGCAAATTAATTATTTAAGGAACATCTCGGAAGATTGTCTTGAAGTCAATAAAGAATTAAAACGAGGTGTATTTGTAGCTAGAACGTTAGTGTCAAAAGATACTCTACACCTTAGTGAAAATTATTAACACTACATGTGAAAGTGTAATTTTAACAATATACTCTTTGAAAACAATGAATATAGATGAATTTCAAATTTTTAAAATTTCAACAGAACCACAAAATAGACAAAATCAACTGTTAAGTGAATTAAATGATAATATACCAAGTTTCATTGAAAACGACGTCTTACATTTGTGCAGCGAATTTTAGGACGTATTTGCTTTAAAAACCGATAAATTAACTGTAAATAACTTATTCACAAAAACTTAATTAGGTTGAAAATAAGCCTACATATATTAAAAATTATAGAACACCTAGAGTGCTTAAACAAGAAATTAAAAACCAAGTAAGTAAAATGTTAGAACAGTATTATAGAACCATCTATATCCGAGTATAATAGTCCGGTATTATTAGTTCCTAAAAAGCCTACTGATAATAATGAAGCTTGGAGATTATGTATAGATTTTAGATCTGTAAATAAATCTCTAATTGCAGACAAATTTCCTTTACCACGTATTGACGACATACTAGACCAGTTAGGAAGAGGTACATGGTTTTCAGTGCTTGATTTAATGTCAAGTTTCCATCAAATTCCTCTGGATGAATCTTCGCGAAATGTTACCTCATTTAGTGTAGATTCAGGCTCTTATAGATTCACCAGACTACCATTTGGTTTATCTGTAAGTTCGAATAGCTTTCCACGAATGATGTCGATTGCTTTTGCGGAAATAACCCCTGAAAAGGCTTTTCTTTATATGGATGACTTAATAGTTATTAACTGTTCTGAAAAACATTATATGACAAATTTGAAAAAAGTTTTTGAAAGATGTCGAAAATATAATTTAAAGTTAAATTCGCAAAAATGCAACTTTTTCAGAAAGGAAGTCACGTATCTGGGTCATAAAATAACTGATAAAGGTATTGTACCAGATGATTCGAAATTTGAGGTCATACAACGATATCCGACACCGCAGTCGGCTAACGAAGGAAAAAGGTTCGTTGCCTTCTGTAATTACTGTCGCAGATTTATACCGAACTTCGCATCGGTAACTAACCTGTTGAATAAATTAACAAAAAAAAGGCTATATTTGTTTGGTCAGCTGATTGTGAGAAAGCGTTTGAATTTCTTAAAAATGCATTAATTAGTCCAAAAATTTTACAGTACCCTGATTTTTTAAGCAGTTTATTCTTACAACAGATGCATCAAAATTTTCTTGTGTTGCTGTGCTTTCGCAAAATTTCGAAGGTCAGGACATACCCATTGCTTACGCGTCAAGAATGTTTACAAAAGGCGAAACAAATAAGGCCACTATCCTAAAAGAATTAACCGCAATACATTGGGCTATTCAATATTTTCGTTGCTATTTATACGGACAAAAATTTTTAGTTAAATCAGATCATCGACCTTTAGTTTATTTATTTTCAACGAAAGATCCATCTTCCAAATTAACTAGAATGCGTATGGATATCGAGGAATTTGATTTTGATGTAGAATATATAAAAGGAACACATAATACAGGAGCAGACGCGTTGTCTACAATAAATACAAACCTTTTGAAGCAAATTCAAACATACTTGTCAAATTCTATCAGTTACTAGTTCAATGATAAGCACAAAAAATGAAGATACTAAGAACAAAAATAAACCGGTAATATCAGGTTCTGAAACAAATAACCCTCTTGAGGTGATTAAAGTTTTTGAAACATTAAATAACTATGATGTTTTAAAATTACCCTCATTAAGATTTAAAGTATCACGTACGAACATAAAAATATTAGTTTTAAAGAAAATAAAAATTAGCGCACAAGCTGTTATTCTTATCATTAACCGTAATATTGCTCTAAAGCAAATTTTATCTAAGCTGGAAAAAATGGCTAATGAAGGAAAATATAAGAAAGTAAGATATACAAGAGAAGAAGAGAGAAGTAGAGAAATATGAATGATAATATATTTAATAGGTGCACCATAAGTAAGTTTAAAGAAATTAGTCAAGAAGTTCTTAAAAATGTAACAATTATCCTTTGTAGCCCACAAAGAATAATAACTAGCAATCAAGAAAAGATGGAGCTTATCAAAAAGTTCCATGATGACCCATTGTTAGGGGGTCACTGCGGTCAAAACCGACTTTTAAAAAAGCTAAAGTCTTTTTGTACGTAGAAAAACATCTTATATAGCAAAGTATAGTAAACAATGTCATAAGTGTCAAATTAACAAGCCGCAATTAAAACACTTTGAACCATTAACACTAACACCCATACCTCAAAAAGCTTTTGACATTATTTGCATTGATACTATTGGATCTTTTCAAAAATCAGATCAAGGTAATTCATATGCTGTAACTGTGCAGTGCGAACTGACTAAATATGTCATAATAATGCCTATTCCCAATAAAGAAGCCAGTACCGTGGCGAAAGCAATTTTTGACGATTTTATTTTGGTATACGGCCCCATGAAGGAAATTCGAACTGATATGGGCACTGAGTATCGAAATGAACTTTTAAAAAATATGGGAAAACTTTTAAAATTTGAACATAAAATATCTACCGCGTATCACACTCAAAGTGATCGGCGGATGTGAACGGAATCACAGAGTTCTTAACGAATTCGTTCGCATCTACATCGATGCAACACATTCACAATGGGACACATGGTCGAAATATTTTCCATTTTGCTATAACACAACGCCAAGTAGTTACCACAATTACACACCTTTTCAATTAGTGTTTGCAAAATCGGCTAACCTTGATGCACTTTTGACGAGTTCACGGGTAGATCCACTATAGGTACCTATAACGTAGATGCATATGTGCAAGAAATTCGCTTTAGATTGCAATTTGCGCATAATAGAGCCAGAGAATACCTTGAAAAGTAAAAAATGATTCATAAAACAATCTTGACATAAAATCTAAAGAATTAATTCTAAATCCCGGAGATATTGTCGTCATTACTAATGAAAATCGACATAAACTAGATGCCTGGTTTGAGGGACCATTTTCGGTAGTCTCGATGCTTGATCCAAATTGATTTAATTTAAAGATAATCAAGGTAAGGTAACTACAGTACACAAAAACCGATTAAAACCATATGTTAATTCTTAATTAAGTACTCAATTGTAAAAATCGTATGCAGCATATTATATTGTATTTTATGCAATAACACTTTAATTATCCATAAGACGGGCCTGTCGACAATGATTTTTTTTACATTGAAAGATTTATTAATGTAAAATGTAATTTTTTATTTGGGTAATCTTTAATTAGTAAACTGTATTATTTTGAATAGATAAAATTAGGTACAGAGGTATTTTATGTAAGTTTTATTGTATATTGTATGTAACTTTTTTTTTGTGTTTTACCATTTACCAATTTATTTTTTTCTTTTCTTTCATATCAATTTTACTACTGTCATAAACATTTTTGTTGCATTGCAAGAATCCGTATTTTGTAACTCACTCAGAAGATATCCTTCACAAGTGGCCATAGTGAAGGCCATTCTCTGGGAAAGGAAGCTGTAACGGTTAAAGTATATTCACCTTATTGCGTCAATCAATCTAGACCTTTGTCAGCACTAAGGTAAAGCAACTTTGTTTCCTGGCAAATATTACGAATGTACCTATTAATGCGCATATGTGTTAAACCATTTTGCTGATGTAGAATATGTACGAACACGTAAATCAATTACGTGAACAATATTCAATTCTCTTCCGATACCTGGAATTATATTTAGGAACAAAACAATCCAGTAATAAATAAAACTTATTATAAAATGCGTGGCATGCCAAGTGAACATCGGAAAAAGAATGCAGAAAAGACAAGTCTTCATTAAGCAATGCATCATAAAGTAGGTGAAAATTAGCTTTCCTAAAATTATAATTAACACCAGCATTTAATGGAAACTTGTTTGACATGCAATTATTGAATGTACCATCTACTGTAATGTAAAGTGCCGGATGATAAATATCTTGATGCGTCAAATGGTTGTCAGAGTTTTCCACACTACAATTATCATTATAGAATACAAGATCCAAGAGTTTATTGTCCCTGTAATGCACGAAGCTACATTGCTTCACGTCTAGCGCATTTAACAAGCCGTTTAACTTTTTGCATCAGCTTGACCACCAATTAAATATGAAGCGTATTTGGGAATATTAAAATCACCTAAAATGAGTAGGTTTTTATCTTGAATAAATGGCAGAAACGATACGAAATTAAAGAGTTTCTCATATTACACTACAGTTACACTCAGAGGCATATAAATAAGGAATATATGTAGACTAGAGTGGCTAAAGTTAATCTTAACACAGAGTATATCAATTAGCGGAGACAAATCCCCAGCAGATATATTTAAAGCAACAAAAGATTAATTATTTTTTTTATTTATAGCGAGGAGTACACCCCCGCCCCTAGTCAACTCAGTGGCTGTAAGCCACTGAGTTGACTAGGGGCGGGGGTGTACTCCTCGCTATAAATAAAAAAAATAATTAATCTTTTGTTGCTTTAAATATATCTGCTGGGGGGGGGACGAAATATTTCGACCATGTGTCCCATTGTGAATGTGTTGCATCGATGTAGATGCGAACGAATTCGTTAAGAACTCTGTGATTCCGTTCACATCCGCCGATCACTTTGAGTGTGATACGCGGTAGATATTTTATGTTCAAATTTTAAAAGTTTTCCCATATTTTTTAAAAGTTCATTTCGATACTCAGTGCCCATATCAGTTCGAATTTCCTTCATGGGGCCGTATACCAAAATAAAATCGTCAAAAATTGCTTTCGCCACGGTACTGGCTTCTTTATTGGGAATAGGCATTATTATGACATATTTAGTCAGTTCGCACTGCACAGTTACAGCATATGAATTACCTTGATCTGATTTTTGAAAAGATCCAATAGTATCAATGCAAATAATGTCAAAAGCTTTTTGAGGTATGGGTGTTAGTGTTAATGGTTCAAAGTGTTTTAATTGCGGCTTGTTAATTTGACACTTATGACATTGTTTACTATACTTTGCTATATAAGATGTTTTTCTACGTACAAAAAGACTTTAGCTTTTTTAAAAGTCGGTTTTGACCGCAGTGACCCCCTAACAATGGGTCATCATGGAACTTTTTGATAAGCTCCATCTTTTCTTGATTGCTAGTTATTATTCTTTGTGGGCTACAAAGGATAATTGTTACATTTTTAAGAACTTCTTGACTAATTTCTTTAAACTTACTTATGGTGCACCTATTAAATATATTATCATTCATATTTCTCTACTTCTCTCTTCTTCTCTTGTATATCTTACTTTCTTATATTTTCCTTCATTAGCCATTTTTTCCAGCTTAGATAAAATTTGCTTTAGAGCAATATTACGGTTAATGATAAGAATAACAGCTTGTGCGCTAATTTTTATTTTCTTTAAAACTAATATTTTTATGTTCGTACGTGATACTTTAAATCTTAATGAGGGTAATTTTAAAACATCATAGTTATTTAATGTTTCAAAAACTTTAATCACCTCAAGAGGGTTATTTGTTTCAGAACCTGATATTACCGGTTTATTTTTGTTCTTAGTATCTTCATTTTTTGTGCTTATCATTGAACTAGTAACTGATAGAATTTGACAAGTATGTTTGAATTTGCTTCAAAAGGTTTGTATTTATTGTAGACAACGCGTCTGCTCCTGTATTATGTGTTCCTTTTATATATTCTACATCAAAATCAAATTCCTCGATATCCATACGCATTCTAGTTAATTTGGAAGATGGATCTTTCGTTGAAAATAAATAAACTAAAGGTCGATGATCTGATTTAACTAAAAATTTTTGTCCGTATAAATAGCAACGAAAATATTGAATAGCCCAATGTATTGCGGTTAATTCTTTTAGGATAGTGGCCTTATTTGTTTCGCCTTTTGTAAACATTCTTGACGCGTAAGCAATGGGTATGTCCTGACCTTCGAAATTTTGCGAAAGCACAGCAACACAAGAAAATTTTGATGCATCTGTTGTAAGAATAAACTGCTTAAAAAATCAGGGTACTGTAAAATTTTTGGACTAATTAATGCATTTTTAAGAAATTCAAACGCTTTCTCACAATCAGCTGACCAAACAAATATAGCCTTTTTTTTGTTAATTTATTCAACAGGTTAGTTACCGATGCGAAGTTCGGTATAAATCTGCGACAGTAATTACAGAAGGCAACGAACCTTTTTCCTTCGTTAGCCGACTGCGGTGTCGGATATCGTTGTATGACCTCAAATTTCGAATCATCTGGTACAATACCTTTATCAGTTATTTTATGACCCAGATACGTGACTTCCTTTCTGAAAAAGTTGCATTTTTGCGAATTTAACTTTAAATTATATTTTCGACATCTTTCAAAAACTTTTTTCAAATTTGTCATATGATGTTTTTCAGAACAGTTAATAACTATTAAGTCATCCATATAAAGAAAAGCCTTTTCAGGGGTTATTTCCGCAAAAGCAATCGACATCATTCGTGGAAAGCTATTCGAACTTACAGATAAACCAAATGGTAGTCTGGTGAATCTATAAGAGCCTGAATCTACACTAAATGAGGTAACATTTCGCGAAGATTCATCCAGAGGAATTTGATGGAAACTTGACATTAAATCAAGCACTGAAAACCATGTACCTCTTCCTAACTGGTCTAGTATGTCGTCAATACGTGGTAAAGGAAATTTGTCTGCAATTAGAGATTTATTTACAGATCTAAAATCTATACATAATCTCCAAGCTTCATTATTATCAGTAGGCTTTTTAGGAACTAATAATACCGGACTATTATACTCGGATATAGATGGTTCTATAATACTGTTCTAACATTTTACTTACTTGGTTTTTAATTTCTTGTTTAAGCACTCTAGGTGTTCTATAATTTTTAATATATGTAGGCTTATTTTCAACCTAATTAAGTTTTTGTGAATAAGTTATTTACAGTTAATTTATCGGTTTTTAAAGCAAATACGTCCTAAAATTCGCTGCACAAATGTAAGACGTCGTTTTCAATGAAACTTGGTATATTATCATTTAATTCACTTAACAGTTGATTTTGTCTATTTTGTGGTTCTGTTGAAATTTTAAAAATTTGAAATTCATCTATATTCATTGTTTTCAAAGAGTATATTGTTAAAATTACACTTTCACATGTAGTGTTAATAATTTTCACTAAGGTGTAGAGTATCTTTTGACACTAACGTTCTACCTACAAATACACCTCGTTTTAATTCTTTATTGACTTCAAGACAATCTTCCGAGATGTTCCTTAAATAATTAATTTGCCTAATTACTTCACATCTTGGTGGTATATGAAAAATATTTTCTTCTGAACTACACTCAGTTCCAAAAAAAGTGGCGCACCCGATTTTTTGGTTAACTTCAAGGTCCTGTAACTTTTATACTGGTGAATCGATTAGAAACATTTTTGTGTGTGTGTGTGTAGCTTAACTCATTGCTAATGGATTAACTAGTTAATTAATTAGTTAACTCATTAACTCATTCAAAATAATGGAGAAATTCAGCGACATGTTTTTTATAATTTTTTTGAAACACCCTGTGCATTACACTAGTACTTGAATAAAAAATCTATACGATCCTGTTGAAATTGCTGTCCTTAATGAACATTTTGTTTCTTTGTTCATTGTTTTATCTTAAAAATTGACGAAATTAGAGAATATTTACTGAAACCGTATTTATAGCAAAAAAATCACCTTTACATTACGACTGCAGCATTGATTGAAGCATTGAGTAGGCTTTGAAAAAAAACAGTAACATCTCCAAGCAACCATATTTTAATACCTAATAATTACAGTATTACAGCAACACACAACAAAATCATGACAATGAATAATATTAGTATCTAGTGTTGCCACCTCTAGCAACTCTAAGAGCTTCTAATCTGCGTGGCAAACTGGAAATTAAATTGGTTATCCTCTGCTGTGGTATGTTATCCCATTCTTCTGATAATGCATAAGCCATTTCTTGTAGAGTCACTGGAGGCCTATCGCGAGAACGTACTCTGCGTCCTAATTCGTCCCATAGATGCTCGATGGGATTCATATCTGGGCTTTGAGCAGACCACTGTAATGTGGTGATACCAGCAGTATCTAAAAAATCTCGCACTATTTGTGCTACATGGGGTCGGGCATTATCATGCATTAGTACAAAATGTTGATCAGCTAACTCAGCAAGAGGTCGAACATAGTGCTGTAAGACGTCATCGATATAAATTCGCGCTGTCATTGACTGCCTAATAGGAAAAATGTGAAGAGGTGTACGTCTATTCAAAGAAATTCCACCCCATACCATGACCGAGCCCCCATTAAAATTCTCAGATTCTCTAATCAAATCTTGATTCGTGAAAATCGTGATTCGTCAGTAAATAAGACGTCAGACCATTCTTCATTGTTCCATTGTCCATAATTTTGAACAAAATTTCTTCGCGCTGCACGGTGCGCTCGTAATAATTTAGGACCTTTTACAGGTTTTCTGGCTTTCAAATTTATTTCCTGCAGCCGTCTACAAACAGTCTGTTTGCTAACTATTGTACCTCGACCTTGTCGGAGGTCTTGCTATGCATTCACAGCTGTGTTAGACCGATTTCGTAAAATCTGCAACCTCAGAAAACAATCATCTCTACAGGACGTCTTTCGGGGACGACCAGAACCCACTTTTCGAGCAGTGCTTCCAGTTTCTTCGTACTTTCGAATGGCTCTACGAGCTGTTGTTTCCGGAATTCTTACTGCACGAGCAGCGTATCGTGTACTACGACCATCACTCACTAAAGCAACTAATCTTGCATTCTGTTCGGGTGTAATAGGTATTTTGATTTCAAACACAAAATACGTTATGTTTTGATGACAATCACAATGTCAACAAAATGTTGTTAAAATATGGTTGCTTGGAGATGTTACTGTTTTTTTTCAAAGCCTACTCAATGCTTCAATCAATGCTGCAGTCGTAATGTAAAGGTGATTTTTTTGCTATAAATACGGTTCCAGTAAATATTCTCTAATTTCGTCAATTTTTAAGATAAAACAATGAACAAAAAAACAAAATGTTCATTAAGGACAGCAATTTCAACAGGATCGTATAGATTTTTTATTCAAGTACTAGATTAATGCAAAGGGTGTTTCAAAAAAATTATAAAAAACATGTCGCTGAATTTCTACATTATTTTGAACGAGTTAATGAGTTAACTAATTAATTAACTAGTTAATCCATTAGCAAAGAGTTAAGCTACACACACACACAAAAATGTTGCTAATCGATTCACCAGTATAAAAGTTATAGGATCTTGAAGTTAACCAAAAAATCGGGTGCGCCACTTTTTTTGGAACTGAGTGTATTAAAAATTGGAATGTTAATACATTTTTGGTGACAGTTAATCGTTAACGACCAATCATTATAGTCAATGATAGTTCCAAAGGGAAATTTCAGCAAGAACTTTTTGTTCAACTATTTTGGTTATCTCATTCACATAATTATCTACACAAGTGTCACATCTCCATGAGGGGACTCTAACTTTATTTATTAACTCAGAGAATCCGGCGGTCTTATTTATACATGACGAGTGGAATTGGTTTTTACATATCTCTCCTTGAATATACCAAGCCACTAAATTTAGTACACGACTTAGTGTCCTAGTCATAGAACATAGTCATGTTGATAAAACTTATTTAGGCACTCTCAGAGAAATCAAAATGCGCCAGATTAATACTCACAGGAAGTCAGTTTACACTATGCACCACTGTAAACAGGAGATACCAAATAAGTCACAAAAAAAAACACTCAAAAAAACTATTTAAAATAGCAGTAAGTATCACACACGTATCACATATGCAGCAGGTAGGCTATTCCATTGACTATGCAAATGGACTATTATGGTGAAATTTAAATGGAAATAAATGTTCTAACAAGGCGACGTTATATTCCTATCTAAGTAACTCAAAATAAAATTATTGAAAACGGAACAAATGATATATTTCAAAAACTTCAGTAAAATATATACGTACGTAATCATACTAAAACAGAGAATAAATGTTAAATATAGAATGTATTCTCAGATGCTTTTATCTGTTTTAAGATTTTGACCCTAACTTTTATAAAAATTGTATATTGAAGTTAAATTTAATCGTAACTTCTTCGATAGTTTCAAGGATAATATGAAAAATCGAGATATTTTGAAAGGCCATAGGACTGGCAGTAAAAAGTGTTGAAAATTATTTATGAACTGGTTTCCCCAGTATATAAATAAGCTCAAAAAAAAGAGTAATCGTAATTGTATAAAATTAATTTACAAACCACACACATTATGAAACACTTATAACGAAATATCCATTTATTTTTAATATTCCTATGCCCTGGGTATTACTATTTTATCCTTCCTTATCCGTATTAATAATCGTTTAAACTTCAATTCAATTGTGTTAAATGTGTATTCCTATTCATGCAATTGAAATTTTTCCAGCAGTTTCAAAATCAAGAAGACCATTAAGGTGCGTACAAACATGCAACAGAACTTCGTACCGTAACAGCGTCGCGTAATAAATTTAGATGGCACTGCGTAACAGCGTAACACGTAACATAGTAACATCAAGACAAGAAAGGCAATATTAATTCTTCTGAGATGAAACGACAGTATGTTCTACTCACAGGATACGCAACGATGTATGGATACGGATAAATCCTTAACACACCTGTTGTAAAGTCCTAAACTCCTTTACACCCTTTTCGTTCCGAAAAGTGCATATAGATAAATATGTTATTTAATTATATTTTACTTATTATAACTTGGATTGCTAGGTGGAAAAGCACCGAATAGCATGATGTCATACGCACGTCCCATTTCTTTTTCGTTGACTTTGCTGTTTGTGCTTACGCGGAAAGGTTATTAGCATATGACAAAACTTAACTTCTAGAACATTCGATTCTTGGCACGTTCTAATTGGTTGAAGTGCATAGCCTGATACCTTGTTGCACACTTCCATATTTGGGCAAACACAGCGTGTGTCATGTGACCACGCCCGTCAATAAAACCAACCCCGTGGGCACAACCAGCACTTTTTGCAGTAGCACTTTGGTGCGTACACATTGTCTTGTACTTGTAACCCTCTAGGGCTCTATCCTAGAACACAGCACCAGTCTTAAATACATGTAACTCAAGTTGTTCAGTGAGCAATAAAGTGTTTAGTTGGCAATTTGTGTTTGTATGAAGACACACCTCCTCGAACCCTCAACACACCGTATCTTCCATGCGTAACAAAAAATTGTTGCGCGACGATGTTACGTTACGAAGTTCTGTTGCATATTTGTACGCACCTTTAGAAGCAAAACTGATGCTTAGAGAATAATTTTTGGGGTAAGCAAATTGCTTATTATATTAATTCCTTTTCAGCTTTAGTTTGTTATTGGGGGAAATTACTTATATATTAATGCCTCCCTTTTAGGGGGTGTTTTAATGGAAATAGTTAACATTCAAATTCAATAATTGTTAATTGTTAAAATCTTTAAATCTGATACGTCACACGTTCTATTATACGTCTGTAAACTTTTATAGTTAAATTGTATTTAAATTTGGTGACTGATAGATACAATAGTGGCAATTTAATGCGTGGCCGTTACTCTAGAAGCAGTGGATTCAAATACTAAAATCATAGATTAATCATATGTTTATTTTATCTGTGTTATAACTTTTCCTGTAAGGTTTGTCACGGTTCGATTTTGTGGGTTGACGATTTAGCGGCGCAATCTTAATTCATGCAAATAAAATCATATTTTATATTTCGCATTGCCGGTATAGCATAGCATATGAGTTGGAATCCTGACAAGTTGGGTGAAGGATCGGCTAAATAACGGTCAATCGTAAAAGTGAGTTTGCGATAAAAATGTCCTTGTACGCCATGGGCGTCGATAACGTTATAATACTTTCTAATTCCATATCTGCTAATATCTGCCGTTCCGCAAATTAATTTGAAGATGCCCCTATTTTAAAACTGTTAGTTTTCTCTATCTGGTTCCTCAGAATATCAAACCTGATATAATCCCATTTCCAACCATTTGGTTACGACTGTGGTGTAGACAAATTCTTCATATCTTGAAATAAAAAGAATGTAACGAAGTTACCTTTTTACAGTTAGGATTTATTATTTGGAGAATAGAATGTAATATGTATTAGTTTCCGCCGAAAAATATTGTACGTGAGCTCCGTAGCGCTGTGCAAAGCGTGCCGACTTTTCAGCCGGAAGATCCGAGTTCGATCCTCGGCCGAGTCAAGTTTTTTGTATTACCGCCGTTGTTTATAACATTCTACTAATATAGTAGTTAATTATTGTTAAAATAATTAAATTCCGAGTATGAAGTAGAAAAGTCACTTACAAGTATTCCGTCAATTACATTTTTATTAATATTATAAGATTGTTTATTTTGCCGAGTTTATATCCCCTTACTTAAATATATTTTAGTTTATTTCAGGTCTCTACATTATTTTGCAGAGCTTAGAATAATTTCTATTTTTCCGAAATGATTTAAATAAGTTGGAAATATTTATTTATTATTGTTTAATATTGTAGAATATATTTAACTTATTTAGGATGTGTTATAATAAGAATTTAGTTATTTCTTGGAGTTTTAAAACCGTTCTTTTTGGTAATGATATTTAAAATAAGTGTAGAAGCCCGTAAATCTATCAAAATATTATTTTGTAATTTGTTTATATTATTTAACGCTGTGACTAGGCTAGCAATAATATATTGAGTAGATTAGTATACCGTGTACCATTAGGTTGACCGAATTTGAATCAAAAATTAAAATATCCGCGCACCCAATGCGCGATGTTTCTCCCACATGATTTACAGTCACGTGGTGTCTCCGATTTACTACTTAAGGCATTGTAACTGCCTAGAAAGTACCTTTTGACCGTCCGATTTTTTGATCTTCTGATCATTTCCGCCAGCACCAGCACCAGCAGGAGTAAGTAACCCTTAGTAAGTCCGACCGCCGCTGACAAGCTATCTTCAGGTTCGCTTGGCTGCGATCACTCTTGAGCGTTTGACATGGGCGAAGCAGCTTTGTGTGAGCTTGAAGACGCTGTTCGACTGTACGCTGTTCCTAGTATATACTTCACTAGGTGTACCTCTTGGTAATAGTTCCTCTATGAGCGTTTGACATGGGGAAAGTTGCCTGTTAGAGTGCATTAGTTAAGTGTAGCTGGTTACCGAGTATAGTAAATAATATTAGGCTTGTATTTTGTCTATGGGAGGGCGTTTCACTAGGTGTATCTCTTGGCCATGATTCCTCTATGAGCGCTTGACATGGTGAAAGTTGCTTGCTAGAGAACATCAGTTTTACGTACCCAGATTCCGGATACACAAAAGCCTGGTGCCCGTATTTCAGTGTCTTAAGTGTTTTATCATAATATGTGCCTTGGCAATGGTTCCTCTATGAGCGTTTGACATGGGGAAAGTTGCTGTTTAGGTACATTGATAGAATACCGTCACAGGCTGGTACAGTAAACCGATAGACCGAGAACAAGGTATTTTGTTGCATTATTAATTTATTGCGCTTAGCTT
The DNA here is from genome assembly GCA_963924545.1 of Pogonocherus hispidulus. Classification (NCBI taxonomy): domain Eukaryota; kingdom Metazoa; phylum Arthropoda; class Insecta; order Coleoptera; family Cerambycidae; genus Pogonocherus; species Pogonocherus hispidulus. The sequence goes on from OZ004699.1 coordinate 47,429,683, forward strand.
TTCTGGTTGCTACCGCTTTGTTGCTAATTATTGATTGCCGAATAGGTTTACCTTAATAATAATTATTGTTTGTCTATTTACTGCTGCTTGCTACCATTTGTTGCTAATATATTTCCGCTTGTTTATTATTACCGCTTCTATGAATAAATATATATACATATATTGCTATTAATATTTTGGTATTAACTGATTCATTTACCGACCGATTTATTTAAAGTATAAATAAATATTTTAGGAGTTGGAAATGTGTGACTTTTATTACTTAGGTTAAGAAATATTGACCCTCTGGCAAGTGCAGGTATGCACCTTCTTCACTGCAGTTACCCAGCCTTTACTCATAAGCGAGTAGACTCCGCGTGGACCATTCACCACGTGAAACCCATGTTTGGTGGCGCCCGAAGGCAGAAACCCGACCATTAAAATCCGAAACCGATTTAAGAGCGTCACAAATTGACACCCTCGAGTAGGGAACGTTACAAAAATATAGAAAAAATAAGGAAAAAAATCCACGCTGAACGGTTCTCTCAGACATTTTTTGAGTGAATACTAACGATCAAGTGTTCGGCTTAACCTGAAGTATCGTAAGGCCTGTATCTCTGAATGTGCTTTTGGTAATTTGTACCTTCCTTGTTTGGGATTTAGTCACGTTCCTGAGTGATACCGACCTTCGTAGTTTGTTTTTGTGTTGTGTAACATTCTTCAGAAGTGTCCTTCCTATTTGGGATTAAAAGCCTTACGTCTCCGGGACATCCAACATTGGAGCCGATTTCTGTCCTCAAAACCACTGGAAAGAGCCGTACATACTAGGGTTCCTTTTAACACTCACCAAGGCCCTGGTACTAGATATCCTATTCCTGCTAGTATTTATTTTGTCTTCTATACCTCGCATCCTTCGAGCTGTTAAACCGAGATCACGTGCAGAACACCCTGGAACACCTGTCTACAAGGACCTCCGTAGTCTCACTAAGATTCGCGGCTGTTATACAAGTTGAAGTAGAAGTCATAGCCTATACAGTGTGTCCAGTGTAAGATGATCTGTATGGGTATCTTGGAAACCGTTAGAGATACGAAGATGGTTAAATGGGAAAAAAGTTGCATAATTATATGCCCAAGCTATAACAATTATTAGATTTCGAAAATTCCCTTCCATTCGTTAGATACAGGGCGAATACTGAAAATGTGCGTTTTCTATAAATCGCTATATCTCGTTTATTATGAGAGCTACATCTAAGATATTTGCAGGTTAGGGGTAATAACTGGCGAGGATTTTAATTATGATATTGAAAAAAATCTAAGCCTACTAGATTTTGAGATAATCTACCTAACTTTCGATTTTTTTTTATGGACGCCATATTGTATTTTTGCATTTTTGAATTCCTCATAAAAAATGCTTTTCAGCCATATGTAATATGTTTATAATCGGTTAAGGGAAAAGTAGAAAATTACGTCTTTTATTTCGGAATGAAGTAGGCCTTGATCGATCAGCCATATTATGTACTATTATTCTACTATCGCAGCAGAATAAGTAGGCGCTGATATCTTTGACATGTTTACAAAAGAACTGCGTCATTGTTGCTACATTTGTGTAAACGTCAAACAGTTATTGTTAAAGGTTTCTGTGTTTCAATTTTCTATTAAAAGTTAGAAATGAATTCATTTTCCAATAGTGACAAATATGATATGTTGGAATGTTTTATTCTCGGCAGAAGAAATAGTGATAGAGCTGCCGGAATGTATTTTGATAATTATCCGGAAAGACGTCAGTCGAGAAGAAGCATATTTAGGCGTATACGTGCAAATTTAATAAACCATGGCAGTTTTAATAAAGTAAAGAGAAACCGAAATATTAATGAAAACAACGAAAATGTTGTATTACAAGCCGTAGTTGAGAATCCCCGCATATCTTTACGTGAAATTGAAAACAATGTAGGCGTTTCTCGATCATCAGCTGTAATTTTAAAACGTTATAAATACCATCCATACCATGAACGACCCAGCCAAGGGCTTCGAGAAGGCGACCATGCAAAGAGGATGGAATTTTGTCAATGGGTCATCGGACAATGTACTCTAAATGCAGACTTTACGAAAAAAAATTTGTGGTCTGATGAAAGCAAATTTACCAATTGCGGCATGTTCAATAGAAAAAATACCCACTACTGGTCGGACCAAAATCCGCATTTACACCGGGAAATCCGACAACAGGTGAGATGGGGATTTAATGTATGGATAGTTATTATTAATACCTCCATTATTGGTCCTTTTTTTTACCATGAAAATTTGACCTCTGCTACTTATTTAAATCTTCTTGAAACTGAGGTAACAGAAAGGCTAATGGAGCTTCCTCTTGCTACTGTACGGGATATGATTTTCCAGCAAGATGGCGCACCTGCACACGATGCACACATTATTTCCGATTTTTTAAATATGGAGTATCCCAATAGTTGGATAGGAAACCAGGGACCAATAAGATGGCCAGCCAGGGCTCCTGATCTGTCGCCTATTGATTTCTTCTTGTGGGGGTATGTAAAAAATAGGGTGTATGCAAGGTCCTACAACAATGAGGCGGAATTACGGCAAGCAGTGCAACAAGCTGTAAATGATATAACTCCAAATATGATAACAAAGTCTTGTGTTGCAGTTCTGACTCGATGCAGATGTTGTCTCCAGGAGAATGGAGGTTTATTCGAACATTTACTTTAATTGATTATTTGTAAAGTTCTGTTTTCATTTTTTGTTGCTTGTTTTCTTTGTTATGTTTAATGTTATTAAACAATAATTTAAATTTCTAAGACATTATTTGATAATAAAGAAATTAGTTTTCCTTTAATTTAAATGCATAAAATGCATAAATGCTTCATTCCGAATTAAAAGACGTAATTTTCTACTTTTCCCTTAACCGATTATAAACATATTACATATGGCTGAAAAGCATTTTTTATGAGGAATTCAAAAATGCAAAAATACAATATGGCGTCCATAAAAAAAATCGAAAGTTAGGTACATTATCTCAAAATCTAGTAGGCTTAGATTTTTTTTAATATCATTATTAAAATCCTCGCCAGTTATTACCCCTAACCTGCAAATATCTTAGATGTATCTCTCATAATAAACGAGATATAGCGATTTATAGAAAACGCATATTTTCAGTATTCGCCCTGTATCTAACGAATGGAAGGGAATTTTCGAAATCTAATAATTGTTATAACTTGGGCATATAATTATGCAACTTTTTTCCCATTTAGCCATCTTCGTATCTCTAACGGTTTCCAAGATACCCATACAGATCATCTTACACTGGACACACTGTATAGTGGATCCACACCCCAACTGTCAGCAGCTGATAAGTTATATGTTGTACCGTTTCATATATTACACTTTATAAAGGAGGTTACCATGAGAAGTTTAGCCTATCATATTTTATAACTAATGTTATCATGAGAGGGTTTAGCCTTATTTAAATTTATGAAAACTTAGATCACACCTTTCACATCACATCACATCACATAATATAGATCTATATTCCACCGGGCGCTATTTATGTGTTATATAAGAGTCTCATTACAACTGACACTGCCTTTTCTTTTGAATTTTGTTAAAATAAAAAAATATATCTGTCACTACCTTTTTTTTTATGGTTACCATCAAATCGACCCTGAGATTACGTGGCAGGTTAGCATCATATGTTCCTTCTTAAAATGACGTAAAAACTGAATGATCATTCTCTCATCTTTCAGAAGAAGTTTACAGTTACAGTACTTCCGAACTTCACTCTTAGTAGAGTTTGGTGGAGGTGGTCCACGAAAACACATGTATTCATAAACAATTCATGTAACCTGGTAAAACAAACACTTCCCAAGAGAGTTATTAGGCCCTAGGAAGGTGTATTTTTATGCAACCCTACGGGCTTTCCCCTCCACCAAGGTTCCCAGAAACGAAGTAAAGAAGATTTCCACGAGGGTCATTCCAAGTCAGGTCCTATACCCAAATAACAAGAAGAGAGTAGAGATACGAATTTTAGTTCTTTTCTTTAGTTCACTGCAGTACTTCTCTGACTCTCGTGGAATGTATTAGTACAATGTACCTACTACTTTAGTATATGTAGTACAGGCGACAAGTGACCATGACAACATTATCGCAGAGTAAGCTAAAAACCAATGTTAATACATAATGCTTAGTTTTTTATTACAATAACATAAATAATTTAATAGAGAATTATTAAAGTACACTTAGGTGTACAGAAAAGTAAATTAAAAAATATAGAAATAGAACAATACTAAATATTTTAAAAATATATGCAGCAAGACAGTCTTTAATGTATCAATGTAAAGGAAATAAAAAACAATGCTGTTAAGTCCTTTATAATATTTAAAAGATTTGAATGTATTTGAGGTCGCCAATTATCCAACACCCTAGACTAGTCATGTGGACATCAAAGCAGTTATTAAATTATAATTAAAATAAATAATAAAATTTTAAATAAAGTCCACTAACGTGAATTTATTAAAATAACCAGACAAACCAAATACATTCTACAAATAACATTTTATTTAAAAAATCAGATTTAAATACAATACTTAATAAATAAAAAATCAGATGATACCTACAGATTTCGGTTTAAAAACAATGTCGGTGACACTCTTGCAGATTTTAATTGTGCCCGCTTTTCCATCAAAACGTGCTCAACTTTATTAAATAGTTTTTCACAGGGAACCGAGGCTGCTGGAATGCAAAAATGTTTTTTTTTAATTAAGTGTAATATATATTTTTTATTATAATATAATATAATGTATTTTTATTATAACATTCAGATCGCACAAATATTTATTGAATATACATTCTTCTGCATACATACAGTATAAAGCACTAAATATTGAACAGCTTGTGAAATATATTATATTCCGCTTTAAAAGGCTAGTACAGTTATAAACATTTTTAAGACTTACTATATCTACCACTGAACTAACTATACTCTGAACTTTATTAGTGTCAAAAACTTCGGCACACATACTACACATATCCAGTTCTTCCAGTTGCTGCATCACCAGCCGGTCGGAATCAAGGATTTGTTCAGTTTTTCATCCTTTACAGCCTTTTCATCAGTTGACCAAAGTGAGGCTGATGAAAGGAAATGATTGGATATGTTGGCTGCACTTCAAGGGTAGCAAGGCCACGATCAAGCGCCAATATCTCTACGGGGTCGTTGACCTCTGCCGGAATAACTTGATGTTTTGGACGTATCCTCATTGGGATGTTAGCTAGTTGAAGGGACATCATTTAAATCTGCATGGTTTTCTGGAGGCCTTATTAGATAAGGCGGAGTTGCTGTAAGGGGATTCGGCCTGGCAAGCCTGGAAGTAGAATTTTGAGAGATCTTCTGTATAGTGGGCGCCCTGGGGTAAAACTACCATCGGCTTTATGGAAAGGAGTTAACGCAGAAATATGGTACTTGCTTAAGGAGGTCGATGGAGCGTCACTGGTGGTCACCTCATAGGTTGTTCGAGTTACCTGCTTAGAGACTATGTAGGGTCCATCTCATTTGGGGGCAAACTTAGATGTATAGGAGTTATTAGATTTGCTGAGAGCATGGAGATTCACAAGCACTTAGTCACCAACTTCTAGGGTTGCAAAACGTCCATGGGCACCAACATAGTGCTTCGATTTGTCCTGCTGGTAGCTGCAGGTTTTTTCGAACCTACTTAAGTACCTTGTCTAAATTTGCCAAATATGGGGTTATCTGGGAAATAAAATTGTCATTAGTTACAATGGTTCATAGGTCTCGATGGACGTCGTCTGGAGTGCGGAGTTTACAACCAAGTGTCAGGTAAACGGGAGTAAAGCCTGCCGATCTGCAGCGGGGAGTATTTAAAGAGAAACGTACTGTAAGCAGTAGCGGCTCGTTGGGGTGGGCATGGCATAGCAAAAAAATTAAACCCCGTCTAAAATTTAATTTGCAACATCTCCATCACTTGAATAATACCAGTACATATAATTTTATTCTTATTTAGAAATACTTATTTATAGTTTAAAAAATATATAATAAAATATAATCTGAAGTATCAGCGAATATCTAGTCCATCCTTTATTCAAGTGATAGAGGCTACGTTTACAGGGTGGGCGAGCCTGTTGCCGTTGAGCTAAGTCATATTCATATCACGCGTTTCTATGAGTTACAATTATTAATAATAAGTAAGATACTAGTATGTAAGAGTGTGTATCATTTCAAATAGGCTAGCCCATAGCTTCTGTATCAAATCCTCGCATACGTTCCATATGATTTATACCTAAAAGTTAGTCTAAAAGTAATACGAAAAGTAAAGTAGCATGTAATTAACTTCCCTAATATAACCCGAAGGTGGACAAGGCCGTAAGAATGTGCTCTATATGAAGTAGCAACATGAGTAGAACTCGGCAACAATAACTTCTTTACAAATATATATATATATATATATATATATATATATATATATATATATATATATATATATATAGTGAAGGCGTTAACCTGACTGGATAAGTTAAGACAAGGAACAACTTAAAACGGGATTGCAGTCAAATAAGCCAGAAAAGAAGAGTACTCTTTTTTTCCAAAATCGAGCTTTCGAAGCTGTTTAATGCTTCTTCTTCAGGAATACTACAAATACATTCAATTATGAATAATAAAATTACATTACAGCATGGTACTTACAAGAATAGAGGTTATAAACAGAACAATTGACTAAATTGTTACAAAAATACATCACTATGTAGACATTAGCAGTTGTTGTCAACAATATCAACAATTACATCTTACGAAACATTTACATAATCCATGTTTGTAAAAAAAGTAATCAGGATTAATAATTAAAACAGATTGCCACAGGCCATGTGCTACTAATCTTAGAACAATAAAAAACCATAACAGGCTGGGTAACATAATTTGAGCAGTGGAAACAATTCCAAAAAACTAAATTTACTAGGCATCCCAAACAATAGAAATGCCTGGTTGCTGAACAGAGATATCAATATTTAAATGGAAGAGAGGTAAATTTGAATTTATTACAAGTCTCAAGAAAAAAAGAAAACAGGGAAAAGCACCACCCATCAACAGTGAGGTAAAAATTCTTTGAAACAAACCACCCACAGAACAAAAGAATAGGGTAGTCTTCTTAGTCAGTTATACTAAATAACCAATTCAAATTCTTTTAAAAAGGAAAAAAGAGAATTCACTAATTAAAAAATAGTACTATCAACTAAATTGTTAATACTGTCATTCTTAAACTGTAAAAGGTAAGTATATATCAGACTGAGATTATCTATATCCCTCCTCGAGTTAATACACTCCTCATCTCTGAAGATGTGTACCATCTCCAAGAACGATCTCTTGGTCAAATTACTCTCCACATCCAACACTTGAACCTCACACCAAAACATTGGTGATTTTTTTCCAAAACGTGTTTCGCTAACCCACATGAGGTCCTATTATAACGAATATCACTCTTGTGTGAAATGATTCGGTCTTTGAGACAACGGCCAGTCTGTCCGATGTAATTTGTATTACATTCAGAACATGGAATAGAATATACCACCCTACTGCTATGTAAAAAGGTCAGATTTATCTTTCGTTATTGAAAAAAGAGATTTGAGACTAAGTACATTACGAAAAGCTAATTTAACGTTATTAAATTGTGAAAAAATTTTTTGAAATTTACCACTGAGTGGTTCTAAAAAAGGTAATGAAAAATAAAATTGAACTTGATTACTGTTAGTGACATCATTATCATTAACGTGCCCAATATTGTTAACATTGTTATTCAAATTAGTGGCATTCGGCAAAATTTTATAAAGAAGTCTTAGAGGATATCCACTTGACACAAACCTATCGAACAGAATCAAGAGGTTCCGTCTGCAAAGTATGGTGACTAGTACGTATGACCCTATCCTTCATTGCAACGATCAAGTTAATTTTGTGTTTGTGGGGATGATAAGATTTTTGTAATGCAAGAACCTACCAGATGCACCTGGTTTCATATACCAAGAAGTAATTATAGTATTATCTACCCTTCTTATTAGTCTAGAATCCAAAAAAGGAACAGACGCTTGATCATCTTCTTCTTCAATCGTGAATTTGAGGAAGGTGTCATAGTTATTAAACACTTGTAATAAGTGATCCATACCATCAGCTGGTATACTGAGTACCATGTCATCCACATAGGTACTTCTTCATAAACGGAACCACAAAATTCAGCTCGACAAGGCAAATGTCAAGGAGATCATCCATGACATATTGAGCCAAAATGGGAGAAACTGGACTACCCATTGGCATACCCATAACCGTCTTCTGTTATTCAAACCAAATCTAATGCTTGTATTTCACAATTGGAAAAGTGCAATAAATTGACTTCTGTTTTAGCAAAAAAAGTATAGATCTTACACTGGAGTTATCAATAAATTTTATGGTCTTCCGAAGGTTCACAAGCCTACGCTTCAACTTCGCCCTATAATCTCTGGAGTGTCCAGCCCGAATCGAGGTATAGCACAATACATTACAGATGTTTTGACTAGGTCTTATAGTAGAGACAATCCTTATTTTATCGGTGACTCTTTTGAATTTTGTCAATGGATCAATGAATTTCAACTTCGGTAAATTTAGTAAAAAGGAGCATTGAGAGGAGGTGGGAATCTATAGAAACCCTCTGCTCAGTTCCGAAGAACTTGTTTCTCAAGCTCATTGAGTTTCTTTTTGACTTAACAGTTTTTTCTTATTCAGATATCATTTATAAACAAATATTAGGTATGCCAATGGGTAGTCGAGTTTCTCCCATTTTGGCTCAATATGTCATGGATGATCTCCTTGACATTTGCCTTGTCGAGCTGAATTTTGTGGTTCCGTTTGTGAAGAAGTATGTGGATGACATGGTACTCAGTATACCAGCTGATGGTATGGATCACTTATTACACGTGTTTAATAACTATGACACCTTCCTCAAATTCACGATTGAAGAAGAAGATGATCAAGCGTCTGTTCCTTTTTTGGATTCTAGACTAATAAGAAGGGTAGATAATACTATAATTACTTCTTGGTATATGAAACCAGGTGCATCTGGTAGGTTCCTGCATTACAAATCTTATCATCCCCACAAACACAAAATTAACTTGATCGTTGCAATGAAGGATAGGGTCATACGTACTAGTCACCATACTTTGCAGAGACGGAACCTCTTGATTCTGTTCGATAGATTTGTGTCAAGTGGATATCCTCCAAGACTTCTTTATAAAATTTTGCTGAATGCCACTAATTTGAATAACAATGTTAACAATATTGGGCATGTTAATCATAATGATGTCACTAACAGTAATCAAGTTCAATTATATTTTTCATTACCTTTTTTAGAACCACTCAGTGGTAAATTTAAAAATTTTTTTTCACAATTTAATAACGTTAAATTAGCTTTTACATAATGTACTTAGTCTCAAATCTCTTTTTTTAAAAACGAAAGATAAATCTGACCTTTTGCATGTTCTGAATGTAATAAAAATTACATCGGACAGACTGGCCGTTGTCTCAAAGACCGAATCATTTCACACAAAAGTGATATTCGTTGTAATAGGACCTCATGTGGGTTAGCGAAACACGTTTTGGAAAAAAATCACCAATGCCTTGGGATGAGGTTCAAGTGTTGGATGTGGAGAGTAATTTGACCAAGAGATCGTTCTTGGAGATGGTACACATCTTCAGAGATGAGGAGCGTATTAACTCGAGGAGGGATATAGATAATCTCAGTCTGATATATACTTACCTTTTACAGTTTAAGAATGACAGTATTAACAATTTAGTTGATAGTACTATTTTTTAATTAGTAAATTCTCTTTTTTCCTTTTTAAAAGAATTTGAATTGGTTATTTAGTATAACTGACTACCCTATTCTTTTGTTCTGTGGGTGGTTTGTTTCAAAGAATTTTTACCGCACTGTTGATGGGTGGTTTTCCCTGTTTTCTTTTTTTCTTGAGACTTGTAATAAATTCAAATTTACCTATCTTTCATTTAAATATTGATATCAACCTGGCATTTCTGTTGTTTGGGATGCCTAGTAAATTTAGTTTTTTGGAATTGTTTTCACTGCTCAAATTATGTTACCCAGTCTGTTATGGTTTTTTATTGTTCTAAGATTAGTAGCACATGGCCTGTGGCAATCTGTTTTAATTATTAATCCTGATTACTTTTTTACAATCATTGATTATTTAAATGTTTCGTAAGATGTAATTGTTGATATTGTTGACAACAACTGCTAATGTCTACATAGTGATGTATTTTTGTAACAATTTAATCAATTGTTCTGTTTATAACCTCTGTTTTCGTAAGTACCATTCTGTAATGTAATTTTATTATTCATAATTGAATGTATTTGTAGTATTCCTGAAGAAGAAGCAATAAACAGCTTCGAAAGCTCGATTTTGGAAAAAAAGAGTACTCTTCTTTTCTGCCTTATTTGACTGCAATCCAGTTTTAAGTTGTTCCTTATATATATATATATATATATATATATATATATATATATATATATATATATATATATATACAGGGTGCACCATTTAAGTTGGCAAACTTGAATATCTTGAAAATGAAACATTTGAGAGAAAAATGTTTCAGATAAAAGTATCATCAAGTATGTTGGCCACGAGCGAATTTTTTGCCGTATGTTTGTTGCTGATCTAGACTCAATATAAAGCAAATTTGTAATTTGAAGACTTAAAGAGTTAAGTTGAGTCCGAGCTACACGTGAGATCGCATCAATTCAAATTTCACGAAGTTATTATTTAGCTGTGTGTTACTAATAAAGCGTTGTATGTTAACGAGTATGTTACCGATGGAAACCTTAACAGTCGAAGAAAAAATTGAAATGATTTTCATTTATGGAGAAGCCGGTCGCAATATTGAGAACGCACGCGAATTGTATGCACAGCGTTTTCCCCATGACATCCATCCAGTAGATCATTTTATCGTGTTGTGCATCAGTTTTCTGAAGATAGCAGTATTCAACCAAAGAAAAGACAACGTCGACGAACAGTAACTGGAGAAGAAAATGAAATTGCAGTATTAGCTACGGTCAATATTATAAAAGATATTATCTTTTATTGTTATTAACTTTCAGGGATCGGATCACTATCTACATTTATTACAACTGCTGGTGTCCAAATTGATTTTGGTTTTAATTCTACATATACATTTGTTCCTATTTTTATTGGTCTTAAAGGTTGCACTCCTTTTTTGTCATAATATGCTTGTTGAGTTACTTGTCGGTCTTTTAGATAGTTATTGTAGTTTTTTACATTGACAACTTTGGGTTTAAGGTTTTTATTCGTGCAAGGTATTATCGATCTTAATTTTCTTGACATTAAAATTTCCGCTGGTGAAAATTTTCCATCTATTACCATATTACGATACATAAGTAATGCTAAATGAATATCCTTATTGTCATCAATGACTTTCCTGAAAATATGTTTTGCAGTTTGTACGTTTCGCTCTGCCATGCCATTCGATTGGGCATAGGTGGGAGAAGTTATAATGTGACAAAATTCCCATTCCAACGCAAACTTTTTAAATAACTCGGAACCAAACTGTGGTCCTCCATCTGATATTAAGGTGAAGGGTATGCCGTGCCTTGCAAATATTGGCTTTAAAATTTCTACTGTACGATGACTAGTTGTATCGTTAAACATCTCCTCAATTTCTATATATTTTGAGTAATAGTCTATTACTAATAAGTATTTTTTATTTCTAAATTCAAAGAAATCACATCCTATTTTATTAAACGGTAATTCTGGAATACTATGTGACATAAGTGGTTCTGGCTTTTGAGATTTTGAATATTTTTGACAAATGTGGCATTCGTTTATAGCCTGTTTAATTTCATTGTTCATAGTAGGCCAAAATAATGACTCTTGAGCTAATTTGAGACATTTATTTATACCCATGTGATTATAATGTACTCTTGAAATCATTTCTTTTCTCAAGCTTTTTGGTATAACTATTGCCTGACCTTTAAATACTACATCATTTATAACTGTAAGTTCATCGTTATACCTACAATAAATCTGAACTTTAGACCCTAACTTTTTATTGTTTTTTGGCCATCCTTCATTAATTACTTTTTTAAGTTCTTGCAATTCTATATCATTGTTTGTTTTTTCCCTCAATTCTTCCCTCATTTTATTTTCTGTGATATTAATTTGAGAAGTTATAAGACATACCTGAGCTTTTATTTCCTCATCAAAATCATCATGACATTTATCCGTTACATAAGCTCGTGAGAGAGCATCTGCAATTATTAACTCTTTCCCCGGTTTGTACCTTAATTCGATTTCATACTTCTGTATTTGAAATAACATTCTCTGGAGGCGTGCCGGACATTTATTCAAAGGTTTCTTAAATATTGCTATAAGAGGTTGGTGATCGGTTTCAACTATTACTTTTTTCCCGAAAATGTACTCGTAAAACCTACTCAGTCCAAAACAGATTGCCAACAACTCTTTCTCTATTTGTGCATAGCCTTTTTGGGTTTCCGATAGAGCCTTAGAAGCATATGCACATGGTAACTTATTCTGCAATAATGTTGCACCCATTCCAGATTTTTAACTATCGACAGAAATTGTCGTTTCATGATTAACATTAAAAAACTGTAACACTGGGCTACTTGTTAACGTGTTTTTCATCTCTTCTATTGCCAAATCGTGGTGTTTTTCCCAAATAAATTCTGTATCTTTTTTTAACAAATCCCGAAATGTAGCCGTTTTGCTTGACAGATTTGGGATAAACTTACCTACGTAGGTTAACATACCTAACAACCGTTGTATATCTTCTTTGCCTTTTGGCTTTGGCATGTTTTTTATGAAATTATATGTCCCATGTAATTTATTTTTGTTTTTCCGAACTTACATTTATTTATGTTGAACTTTACATTACTTAATGTAGCTGTCTCGAGAACTTTTTTAAGTCTAATATCATGCTCTTCTTTATTTTTGCCCCAAACTATGAAGTCATCTATATAAACTGCCGTACCCTCACAACAATTAAAAATTGACCTGAACCGTTCTTGAAATACCTCTGGTGCCGATTTGATCCCATAGGGTAAACGCAGAAATTTATACCTCCCAAATGGAGTACCGAAAGTGCAAAGATTTGCACTTTCTTTGTCAAGAACTATTTGATAGAACCCACTGGTGGCATCTAGAGTACTGAAATATCTAGCACCTGCCATTTTACTTGTTATTTCCTCTAAAGTAGGAATTTGACATTACTCCCGTTTTATGGCAGCATTTAGATCCTTCGGATCAAGGCAGACCCTCAGACTGCCGTTCGGTTTCCGCACAAGGACTAATGCATTTACCCAATCTGAAGTTCCTACAACTTTTTCTATAATTTTCTGTTTAACTAGCTCTTCTAAACTCTGTTTTAGTTTTGGCATTAAGGGTAAAGCTACTCTCCTAGTAGGATGAATTACTGGCTTTGCACCTTCTATTAAATTTATGTGGTACGGTTTTGACAAACACCCTATACCTTTAACTAATTTGCCATATTCATTTAGTATTTTATTGTAATCATTAAATTCAACCGCGTCTACTTTAATCACTAAATTTAAATGCTTGCACGAAGGTAAACCCAAAATTGCCTGTGTTTCTGAATTTACTACATAGAAAGTTAATACATACGAATTATTATTTTTATAGCATCTTATGTTACAAACACCTACAACATTCAAATTGTTACCTGTATAAGATTTTAATTTTGTTTCCGTTTTTCTCAGGACACCCCTTGACGAGGATAACTTATTAAATTGTTTCAGTGGTAATATATTGCACATCGCACCAGTATCTATCTTAAAACTAATATTTACATTATTTAGTTGTAACTCTGTATACCATGAATTGTTATTTTCTGAATTTTCTATAGAACCTACATATAAATAATTTGATTCCTCATTTATTTCATTTACATTTGTTTCTACTTCATTTACTCTCTTATTTTTATTTCTACGTACATTCGCAAAATGATTTTTTATTTTACATATATTACAAAATTTTCCGTATGCAGGACAACTGTTAATTTCGTGGTTTCTTCCACATTTTTTACAATTTGCTATCATTCTACTGTTATACCCTGCATTAGTTTTGCTTTTATCAAATTTACTACTACTACTACCTTGTAATTGATATGCTTTTCTTGGAATTGATTGATTCACTCTGACTGCATCGACTGACCCCATTGTGTTTATTTTCTGGCTTTCTATCTCCCTGCTCTGCTCCTTGGACTTCTCCATAAGCTTACACAGCTCTATCGCCTGCTCCAACGTTTTTTCATCATGCTGAAGTAGTTTCTCCCTCATTTCGTTGTTGATTACTCCACATATGATCATGCACTTTATTAAGTCGTCCTTTAGTGTTTCAAACTTACATTTTTGGGCTTACTTTTTCAGTTCTGTTACGAATTGTTCCAGGGACTGGCTCGACTGTTGTCTACATGTGAAAAATTTGTACCTTTCATAGGAAAGATTTTCTTTTGGTAAGAAATGTTCTTCTAATTTATTTATCAGTACATTTAACTTGTCTTTCTCAGTGTCCTCAAAGGTAAATGTTGTGAATATTCTAAATCCTTCTTCTCCTATATAATGTAGCAATTGTGCACATTGAGTAGCTTCAGATTTTTTATTTATTTCGGATGCTCGTAAATAGTTTTCAAACCTCATCCTCCACATTTTCCAATTTTTAGCAATGTTTCCTTCCATTATCATGGGACCCACGCCTCGTTGTTCGCTGGCACTCATTTTTGTTTGCTTTATTTTTTTTTTCCCGACTTATTCTTCTGCCTTGAACTGTTATTTTATTATTTTCTTGACAACCGACTGCGCCATGTAAAAGATATTATCTTTTATTGTTATTAACTTTCAGGATAGGGTAAGTATTCAAAGATATGAAGCACAACATTACTTTATTATTGACATCAACGCCATGTCCACATTATATATTTTTGTGTCCAATTGTAAGGTATGCAACCTAACATCGTACATATATTATTACTGGTTGCATACTTTATGACAAATATGACTCCACACACAAGTTCTCGTGCAATTTCTCATTATCTTGGGATCTTACAAACAAGCATTTTTAGAATACTGAAACGTCATAAATTTCATCCCTACCACGTATCTCTCCATCAGGAACTTCATGGCGATGACTTTCACAATCGAGTCACATTTTGTCAATGGGCACATGCACAATTACAAGCTGATGGAAACTTTTTTCACACAGTACTATTTTCTGATGAGTCAAATTTTACGAGTTATGGAGAAGTGAACAGGCACAACATGCATTATTGGTCTTCAGAAAATCCTAGATGGTTGCGTGAAGTACAAATGCAGAGACGATGGACGGTAATTGTTTGGTGTGGCATAGTTGGCGATAAATTAATAGGGCCTGTCTTTATTGATGGTGTTTTGACGGGGGCAATGTACACTGAGTTTTTGGACCATCAATTACCACAGCTTCTTGAAGACATACCACTACAACTCAAGAGCAACATGTGGTACCAGCACGATGGTTGTCCACCACATTATGCACGGACGTCACGTGCAATATTGGACCGGGATTATCCTGGGCGATGGATTGGACGAGGTGGTCCAGTACATTGGCCCGCCCGATCCCCTGATTTGACTTCCCTAGACTTTTTTTTGTGGGGATATCTTAAACAACAAGTTTACCAAGATGTACCAACCACACCGGAAAATATGCAAGAACGCATTAGAAATGCTTGCCGCGACATTGACAGAGGCATGTTAGTAAGGACGGTGGACAATTTTGCAGTACGCATTGAACGATGTATTGCAGTCGAAGGCCATCACTTTGAACATCTGTTAAATTGATTAACTTTTAATTTCCGGATGGAATAACTCGCAAATAAATGATACTTCCTTTTTGCAATAACTTAGTAGGTACGCAATAAAAATTCTGTTACTCTCATAAATAACTAAATGAAGAAGTTATGTTCAGACCTCTAAAGGTAAGTTCAACTTACCTTTAGTATCCAGTCAAATATTTCTCCATTTTTCAGAAGTGTTCTGTACTTCTACATTAAATGCGTAATTACTCGTAAACGCTGAGGTTAAACACGGAATGCCACAGAACAAAAGTTGATAGGTTTTTACGAAGAATACGAATCATTAAAAAAAAAAATAGGGGTTCCTATTTAAAAAATCAAAGTTACCCTTCAAATAACCTTGAAACTCTAAACCAAACAAACCTAACATATAACCATTAAATCCCGCTTGTAAAACGATGATACTTTTATCTGAAACATTTTTCTCTCAAATGTCTCATTTTCAAGATATTCAAGTTTGCCAACTTAAATGGTGCACCCTGTATATATTTTATATCACTTAACACTGGATTAGCTTTTTAAAAGCTTTTATTATTTACTAGCAGTTTAATAACATAGATTATATAAAAGTAATGGTTAATAATAATGTAGTCGACTTGCTACCACGAGGTATAAAATGGCAAGTGTTCTTATTTGTGTCTTTCGGTAGTATTTATAAGGTATGGATGTCGACGCAAGCATAAGCATTCTAGGAACATGATGCCTTGTTTGCGTCTTACAGAGAATGCTTCGAATTTGTTAACTGAGGAAGCTGTTATCGCTTTAGTTAAGCAATATCAGATTACATGTTACTTGATACATTCAGAATGAATAGTATCATATTTTAGCATATAACAACTCCCCTTTATTTTGAAAAGTTGGCGTTTTATGCCGACTTTTTAAGGTAGATCTTGCATCTCCCTTTCTTCTGTGTTTAGATGGGGGTCTTCTTCGTAGAAGGTTGTTAATCCTTTTCAGCATCTCATTAGGGGTTGTTTCTTCAGATTTCTTACAGCATCTTTTCCTGCATTTCCAGATAACGTAGATGGTGACGAGACTGATCACGGTACCAATAATTAAATATGTGACCAGAGAAACGTGTTTTGTCACGAATGGTTCATTTATTAATTGATCCAGGTCTCTAGAATATTGTTCGAGTTAATGATTGGCTATAACCAGATTTTCTATATTTAGGTGATCGAACTGGAGGGGTTCTAATTTGGGAAGTTGAAGTTTTTCGGGGATATTACTGCAACAGTCATATGGTATAACCACTGGATGAGAATTATCTGTAACATTAAAGCTATTGCGGCCTTCTGCTTGCACCTTTGTTATACCGACAAATGCGTAGCAGTCTGATTGGAGTTTTAACATCGAATTTTTGTTATCGTGGTGATTTTAGTGTCCATCAGATTACAGTTTATAGTGATGTGGATGGGTTCAGAAACAATTATTAGCCATACGTTGTTTTGTAGTTTTTGGACGTTATAGCCCTGTCCATACACCAGGGTGCTTTCGCAGTTTTCGGGAACCTGCCTGAAATTCTTTAGCAACTGGGCTTTCCATATTGCGCTACTATCGATCGGATAGGCGTAGAGGTCTGAACATAACTTCTTCATTTAGTTGTTTACATGTGCTCAAATCTTTTACAGGGATGTACATTAATGAATCATCGTTACGCGCAATGAATCTTTGTGAAAATGATAAAACGTGGTATAGGCCAGTTCTATTGTCTAAAATCGGAATGGGATATAAATGATATAATGTGTAAAGTTGTTGTTCTACTAAAGGTATTCTTAGAACGAAAACAAGATCTGATTTTGATTGAAAGGCTTCTAATTCAATAATTTCCAAGTATGTGGGGATTTTTTAATATTTTATTGGAAGGGGTAAATTATTTTTTACTAAATTTTGGGAAATTTTCTGAAGTGCGGTAATCAAATTTTCGGGCGTAATGATTGAGGAATGTATTATCTTCAAACGGGCGAAGGTTATTGAATTTAAAATGTCATCAAGATTACTCTGAAGGTACAAATAACTTTTGGTTAATTTTTCGCATATTTCAACGAATCTTAATTCGGCCTGAAGTAATGCGACTCTATCATTTAATTTGTGTAAGGAATTTTGAATCTTTTTCATGTCTTCATTAAAGGTTTCTTGGTTAATTTGCAAATTTTGAATTGTTTCGTTAAACGTTTTTATCACGGTAGAGGTGACAGATATTTGATTTTTTAAGAGGTTTTCCATTTGGTGTTGATCATTATTTAATTTATTTATACTATCCGTAAAGAATTGACCATCTTCGGCGTCTAGGTTACCGGTAATTGATTTGAATATGCTACCTAAGCCGTTTAGTATTCCGCGTTTAAAACGTTTGGTGTTAATGAACACTTCATCGAATTTTATTTTAAGGGAATTTGATATTTGATTTAAAAGAGTTATGTGGGTTCTAACTTTAACTAGAAATTCTTTTGTTTCGCGCGTGTCGACGGCGAAAATTTTAAAATCAATCACTAACATATAGTGACTGATTTTAAAATTTTATTGTTGTTTTTGAAAGCTTCTTCAAGGCTTGATAGATTATTATGGACAAGTAGAGTCCATTTATCATTGGAAATTACTATCCTTGTTTCGTCGTGGTAATAGATCCCGACGGTATTATTGATAGGTGTTATCTGGTACTGGGCTACTGTTGCTCCGATCAGCAGGATGAATCTGTAAAGTAATTAGGTTTCAAAATATGGTTTTAACCTGTCAAAGTTGACTTTAGTTTTTTGTTTAGTCTTTAGGTTAAGAAGAGTGGCTGAATTTTTATGTTCCACAATCTCAAATGGGCCATTGAATTTATTATGCAATTTATCGGTGATTTGTGATTCCTTTACATATACCTTTTGACCGACCTGATTTTCGGGGGCTTCTTTTGAAACGTGGGCATCAAATCGAATCTTTGCTTTCTGTTTCTGTATTTCAGTTTTTGCGCGCCTTACTTTATAATAATAAGAGAGGCGGTTATTTAGGTCTCTAACGTATTTCGTGACTAATTCTTTTTGATTATACAATGTCTCTGGAGGTCTACTGGACGTATGTCCGAAGACCAACTCATATGGGGTAAATCCATGAGTTTTATTTGCAGAGTTATTATAGCATATTACTGCGTAGGGTAATATATTAAATGGGTGTTCATTGGGATGATCTGTCATGTATATTCGGATCATTTCTAATAAGGTAGAGTGAAACCTTTCTAAGGAACCGTTCGATTGGGGATGTCCCACGCTCGAGTATGTTAATTTAATATCATAGAGATTGCATAAATCTCTTAAGAGAGCATTATCGAACTTTCGGCCATAATCGCAATGTATTCGGAGAGGCGTTCCGAAGTGTTGGAAATAAACGAGCAAGGTGTTTGCGATCGATTTCGCCGATTTGTCATTAATTGGGCATGCTTGACTAAATTTCGTGAGTTCGGCTCGTATCGTAAGGGCATGATTTTTTGTGGGGACTTCTAGTATGTCAATATTTATGCGTTCGAAAGGGGACCTCGGGGTTTCTGTGATTACTAGGGGTGTGTCTAGATTTTTACGACAGGCTTTTGTTTTCTGACATGTTTCGCATTTTTTATATAGTCGTCAACATCCTTCGTCAAACCTGTCCAATTATATTTTTCCCTAATGCGGCGGATAGTTTCATTTATTCCGCGATGGATATGAGCTTTGCCGGCGTGATACTGATCAATAATAATTGGAATTTGATCATCACTAGGTATTTTTGTAATATCTTGACATATTTTAAGTTTCACGTCTTTTTCTGATAGGAGAAATGACAAAATTCCAAGGATAGGTAGGTCAATGTTATTTTCAATGCAATATGTTTCAGAGACTTTAAACTCTTCACGGCCATTATATAGCGAAGCAAACAGATATTGAATTACTGAATCGGGGTCGTATGGTAGGGCAACAATAAAATAGTTTCCATTTCGCACCGACTTACTGGATAATTTATTTAATTGTAAATTCCGAAAGTGTGTGTTTTCTTCGAACAAGTCTTCAATGATTTTGTAATGAAAATCCTTGAGATTGTTTTGTTGCAGAAAGGTTACAATATTTTTGTTGGTCTTGTCTAAAAGTTGTCCGTTTGAGAATTCAATTTTGGAATAATCTATTAGTGACGTTGTTTTGTATAAGTTCGTGAATGTTACAAATTCTTTTATTACGTCTTCTTTTTCGTTTGTTTCTATTGTGTCACTTTGATTGTCAGAGTCAGGTTCGTTTGAGGTAGAAGGATTTTGGATGGGGTACGTCGATAATTTTGATTTTGCCTGAAAGTTGGATAGTCTTGGAGGTGAGTTATTTTTATGCGAAGTTAAAGATCATCTGCATTTTTGTTAATACGCCCGGGTTTATACTCTATCTCGTACTCGTACTCTTCAAGTTTCAGTCGCCAGCGTGCTAGGCGGCTTCCGGGATATTTTATGGAGAACAGCCACGTGAAGGGTCTGTGGTCGGTTATTAACTTGAACTTTCGTCCGAATATGTATGGGCGGAAGTGTTTTACGGCCCAGACAATGGCTAAAAGTCCACGTTCTATAGTTGAATATTTGGTTTCGGCTTTGCAGAGTGTCCTTGATGCATAGGCTATTGGTAGATCTTTACCAACGGGGCCTTGTGAAAGCACGGCGCTGATAGCGAAAGCGCTTGCATCAGTGGTCAGTAGGAAGATATCGTCGAAATTCGGGTAGATAAGGACTGGGGTCGAAATAAGTGCTTGTTTTAATTCTTCGAGCGATTTTTCGCATTCGGAATCGAAAACAAAGGGGATGTCTTTTTGTAATAGTTTGGTAAGGGGTTTAGATAATTTGCCAAAGTTACTGATGAATCTTCGATAATAGCCCGCGAGACCGAGAAACGATTTTATCTCTTTTTGATTAGTAGGTTGGGGAGAATTTTGGATGCATGATATTTTATCGGGATTTGGTTTGACCCCTTCTTTAGTGATAAGATGGCCTAGGTACGCGACCTCTTTGCGAAGAAACTCGCACTTATCTGGCTGAATCTTTAGATTGGCATTTCGAAGGCGTTTAAACACTTCTGTGAGAGGGGAGATATGTTCATGGACGGTGGGAGAATATATGATGATGTCATCCATATATACCAGGCATCGCTCGTTCTGGATACCCAAAAGTATATTGTCCATTACCCTTTGAAACGTAGATGGAGCGTTTTCAAGCCCAAAGGGCATACGAACAAACTCGTAATGTCCGTTATCCACGCTGAAGGCCCTTTTCGGAATATCATTTGGGTTTATCTCGATTTGGTGGAATTCAGAAGCAAGGTCCAATGTAGTAAAATACTGGCATTTACCTAGCTGATCTAAAAGGTCAGAGATCTTAGGTAAGGGATACTTATCTCCTACAGTTAACTCATTGAGTTTTCTATAGTCCACAACTACACGCCATTTCTGCTTACCTGAAGCGTCTAGTTTTTTGGGTACGACCCATACCGGAGAGGAGCAGGGCGAATTTGAGGGACGAATGATGTTTTGATCTAGCATTTTGGATACTTGCGTTTTAACTTCCTCCTTATGTATTTGAGGATATCGATACGATTTCGTGAATATTGGTTTCGCGTCGTTGGTGTCTATCGCATGCTTAATTTCGTTAGTGAAGGTTAATTGGTCACCCTCAAGATAGAAAATATCAGAGAATTCTAGACAAAGTCGAGTTATTACCTCACTTTCCTCTTCGCTTAGGTGATTTAGACGGAGTTGATTTATTATTTCATCGTGTCTATTTGCATAAGTTTGAAAATCGATTTCGTTAGTATTATTTAATGAGAAGTTTTGGATAGGTTCTAGTTTTATGTCTGAGAAATTAATAGTTTTAGGCATTGCGTTTGCATTTATGATGGAACTAAGAAATTCACCTTTGTCGTTTATTTGAACTATCGCGTTAGGAAGTCTTACTTTATCAATTTCTGTAGCTAGCAGTATAGCTTCGGTTAATCAAATGACATTTAAGTTTCGAAATTTTTTCTGTACGTGGTTCGATTGAGATTGTATTTGAAATGCTGCGAGCAGTATCGCGTTAAATCTGAATGGTTTTGTACGTCTTCGGTGAAAGTTTGGTCTGTAACCTTGTGAATGGGAATTGTTTTGAAACTGGTTATAAGTTGTTTATTTTTTATGTCTATTATGCAGTTGTAGTGTTCCAGAAAATCGGAACCAAGGAGTCCATCGAACTCTATGTCAAGGTTGCATACATAAATTTTAAAGGTTTATTGTCGTCGAACGGGATAAGAACGGCTTCATTGATACTTATTTTTTGATCGGTTATCCCTTGGATTGTGACATTTTCGGGATATCTCATTTTATAGTTCTCGCAAGTCTTTGGTTTGAATATAGACAAACCTGCGTCTGTGTCAATTAATATTTTATAAGTATTGGTAGCATAGTAAATATAGTACAGATTTTTAGATTTCACAGACAATAGTGGGTTTAGAGAAAGCGTTGTTCTGGAAAATTGAAATTGGGATTGTAACTGTCCAAGTTCATGTTGCCAAATTGGGTCTGCAACACTGTCATATTGGGGTCTCTGGTTTGGTGATACGGTGGGTCCGACTGGGTAGGTGGGCCAGCTCGACAATCCTGATTATATGCAGGGGTCGTATCGAAACCTAATTCATCAGTATAGTAATTCTCATAGGGATCATTACCCAGTAAACATGAAACATAACCAAAATATTAAAAAATATTTTTTTCAGATTGCTTTTTCAATGTTTATTAGTAACATAACGTTTGTGTAAGTACAACATTTATTTATTGTATAAAAAACATTTATGTTGAAAAACAAGTATGGTATTATATTTCAACATTATTTAGGGATTTAAAACAGAACATTTACGTAATAATGGTAACAAAGAAAATTTAATGTTGCTGTAACAATAATTAAAAATCATATAAGCGATATTGTTTTCACAACATCCGGTAACTATGTTAAGTATAAATTTAATAAAATAACAACATTTAGGCAATGTTTCTATTATAATATTAACAGATATATTATTGCATAACATTATTTAAAAATCCTTAATTTATATTAAAAATAACAAGCTTCATAACAGTGTGGCTATATTAATATTATTTTCATTTATTTATCCCATAAATGTTAAAAATCTCTAAAATTTAAACGTCTATAGGTATAAAAGCACGTGATCTGTATAAATCCGTTTTATTGGATAATCAAAATCGTTGAGGACGACAAGAACAAGAGAGTACCGAGACCGAAATCGGCGTGGTCGAAGTACTTGCAATTTGCTGTGTTTTTAGGTGTTTTTTAGGTACTGTTCTTGTGGCCAAAAAATATATACCTATCCAGATTTGTGATTGTTGCTGATTGCTCTAATATGACTGTAAGCATCATAAGCATGAAGCATGAAGTACGTATAAACAAGTATAAAGATTATGGCTGTAAGAAATCAAACTTAATAAAAAAATGTTCGAAAACAAAAGGGTAAGCAGCTGGATATTATAATTAATGAAGATTATTTAGTCCATAGACAAGGAATTGGCGATGTTAGATTGGTTAGGTATATTTAGTCATATGTGACACCACAGAGTAAATACTCTTCCGCTGTATTTAATTAAATGTATGTATAGGTAATTGATTCGAATGACCATATATATCTGCACTGCCATTTTGGTTTATTTTCAGTTACAGTAAAACATTTATTTGCAAATGCTACTGACAAAGAATTTGAAGCCGTTATAGGGGAATGGCTGCGGTTTGCCAAGTAGCAAGAAGCATACTTAAACTCAAGTCAATAAACTTAAAAGAAAAATATCCGAAAACAAAAGGGTAAGTATATAAGTAGATATTATAATTATTAATGAAGTATTAAAGTCCTCCATCATTCCATCACTATGTTTGAAAATGGTGACTAGGTATTAAACCTTCCATCTTTTAATTAAAATTTCAAAGGTCTTGGAACTTGGAATGTTCAAGTCGATCCTAAAATACGTTAGGTTAGGTTTGATTTGAAACAAACCAAGCAGCTTCAGATCGAGATATGTACATATACTCTACTCGTATATACCTACTACTTAAAGTCAAGCTATATACATTTCATCACATTAAACTAAATAGACAAGTACTCATTCGTAGTTGTCACGTGAAAATATATCATGTAAATTTTTAGAGAAATAGGTGTAGAAGGAAATGTACCACCTCACCTACATATAAATATATAGGTAAACCAATTTAAAAGAAATCCTTTTAGGTGCTACATTTTACTTTTGTATGTTTTTTATGTTCCAAGTAAAGCTAGTAAGTAAGTACCTACCTGTATAACCTTTGTATAACCTGTATACCTTTATAGTTAAAAATATAAAACATTGTTTGGTTTCGATACATATTTTATCGTACATGCAGCTATTTCTTACCCTTACCTATTTTATATATTCTAGGATATTGTCGTCAGAACAGAATATCCACAACTAAAAATGTATTGTTCCATATAGCAGGCTTATACTTTTCCCGCAGCGGATTCATGTGAATCCTAATAGATGATTAATTCCACTGTCGTTAATTATACATATATAATTGATTGACTAATTCGAATGGCAATATATATCTGCAATTTCATTTTGGTTTATTTTCAGATGCGGTGAAAAATTTATTTGCAAATACTACTGACAAAGAATTGGAAGCAGTTGAAGCAATATTTTTTTTCTTGCATTATTCCTTTTTTGGCTGTTTGGAGTCATCTAGTTGAAAGCAATGTTAAAATTTATTTTTTACTAGTAGGTCTGTAAAGGTCAAAATATCTGATGTAATTTTATAGAGAAATAGGTGTAGAAAGAAACGTTCACTTACATATAAATATATAAACCAATTTAAAATAAATTCTTTTAGCTGCTACATTTTACTTTTGTATGTTTTTTTATATGCTAAGGAAAACTATAGTAAGTACCTACCTGCATAAGTTTGACCTTATAAATTTAAGACATTGTTTGGTTTCGATACATATTTTATCGTACATACTTATTTCCTACCTATTTTATATATTCTAGAATTATGTCGCCAGAAAGATATATCCACAACTAAAAAATGAGTTGTTTCATGCAACAGGCTTGTACTTTTCTGGCAGCGGATTCATGTGAATTCTATGTCATGTGTGACACCACAGAGTAAACACTCTTCTGCCGTCTTTAATCATATGATAATTATTGATATGACTAATTTGAATGAGAATATCTGCAACTGTCATTTTGGTTTATTTTCAGATGCAGTGGAAAATTAATTTGCAAACACTACTGACAAAGAATTCGAAGCAGTTGTAGCAGATTGGCTGCGATTTTCCAAGCAAAGAATCATCAGAGAAAATTAATCATTCATAAATAATTAATATTTTATTTGCTTTACCTAGGATAATATAAATAAATTTGAGCCAGATTTTTTCAACTGACTTCTTTTTTATGACTACCTATCCTAGACTATTAGAGACTCTGAAAGAGCATGTGTTAAAGTTATTACATAATAATAACATATTTTATTTAAGATATCTCGTAAGCTTTAACTAAAAAATTCTAAGTTCTATAATAATCTGGAAGACTTGGCTGTTTTTTTACAACAAAAAATAAATTAATCACTAAGGAGCCATCTAGATGTTATCAATAAAAATAGTATTTAAAATAAATAGAGCCTATAGGCAATCATTATTTCATTTATCTGTTCCGATACATTCGGTATTGTCTAAATGAAGGTATACACAACTTACAAATTATATTTTAATGTGAATAAAATGTTTCAATGGTAAGTATCTGAATATATTATTATACAAATTTTGTTTCCTTTTGTGTTTTGTTTTCATTATTCATTATGTCTACAGGGTGCCTTATAAAAAAAGCCGCAAGCTGTAACTCCGCCATTCTTTAGCCGATTAAAAAAAAACATAATTGATGCTTCAAACAACACTTCAAACTCGTACCAGTGTCTACTTTTTTCAGCATTAACTGACATCCAACTTTTTATTTTTAAATAAAATACATATATATTTTTACTTCATTCAGCTCTTTTTCGTGAATTCAAGGATGTATCAAGGTGATATTTGAGAAGGTAACGTTTTGTTGATAAAATGAGAAAAGTAGGTACTTTCATATCAATTTCAACTTTTATCTCAATATTATCGAATGAACCTTGAAATACCTATCTTTCATAGCACAGTACTTTTAAAACTGAAATAGCATTTTTCACAAGTTTTTCATGGCTAACTCGATAATTTTCATAAAAGTTGAAATTAGTTTGAAAGAAGTACCTACTTTACTCATTTCATCCACACAACTTTATTCAAATATCAACTTGTATTGGATCGTTGAATTAAGAAAAAAGTCGAATCCAAGAAACAGAAAAAATACATATCGTTCCATTTAAAAATAAAAATTTTACCATAAGTGATTTTGGAAAAAATCAACACTGGCATCAGTTTGTAGTGTTTTTTGAATCATTAATTTAATTTTTTTAAATCGGATAAAAAGTGGCGGAGTTACAGCTTGTAGCGTTTTTTTTATAAAACAACCTGTATATAATGTAAAGCATAAATGTTAATAATGCATGAATCTAATATTTCCTAAATATAAGGGTAGTATTAAAAGTATATTAAAGTAATATGATTTAAACATAGCTCTAATAGTTATAATATATGTAATTTAACATAACTATATTGTTTTTATAATCATATATAAATATATTCTTATCATATTTAAAAAATATAACCAATATGTTAAACGTAACAAGAAAATGTTAATACTATAATATTGAAAGGATGTTACTGTAATATTTTGTTTTTAATAATGTAACATTGTAACATTCTCTACTGGGACACAATCTTTAACATATATGTTATATGAACGTTAAGATTATTTATGGAATAATGTTGCATGTAACGATGTGATGTTATTGTTGTGTTAACGCCATATTTTCATGTTTACTGGGTAACAGTATAATGATCCTCGTTATTATCGTATTCAGAATTATTAGCTGTATAATAATTCAAATTCATGAAGGGGTTATTATCTGTATAATAACCATCGTTTGTATTTTCATAGACTTTATTGGTACCAGGATAATCTTGATTTGGTTGTTCTAAAGTTTCATGATCGATATTTTGGTTCAAATGAAGTGTTTTCCTATTAATATGTGGTCTATAGTAATTGGGGTTCTGTTGAATCGCAGGGGGTCTTGGACTATTAAAATTTGGGTTTGGTGCAATAACAGGTGGTCTTGGTTGTTGGAAATTTTGTGAATTTCCAGAATTTTGGTTGTAGTAGCTGGGTCTTTGCTGTTGGAAATTTTGTGAAGTTCCAGGATTTTGGCTATAATAATTGGGTCTTGGAAAATTTTGTTGGTTGCCAAAATTAGAGGGTTGAAGATTTTGTTGTCTCTGCCGACACTCACTAATGACGTGTCCCGTACGTTTGCAAAATGAACATTGTTTTATAGTCGAAGATACATTCGGGTTGCGTGTAGAGGTATTAGAATTATTACCGCGATTGAATTATTGGGCTTCGAAATAATTTAGTTGAAGTTCTCTTCGAAATCTCCTAATTGCCGTTAACATATCTTCGGGATCGCTTGCTCTAATAACGTGGGCGATTTTAGGTTCTAAGCCCGTGAGTAGGGTATTTAGAATCATACTTTCGGTAAACTGTATTTGTGCTTGTTTTTGTGACATTGATAGCTGTTGTTTTTGAATCGAGGCATACATTTTTGCCTCGTGAGTTTGTAAACGTGTAATAAACGTAAGAAGCGATTCGCCAGGAAGCTGTCGCATCATTTGGAGATCTTGAATTAATGTAATTAAATCACGACTGTCACTGAAATGGCTCTCTAAAAGTATTTTTATTTCATTCCATATGCTTGGATTCCTAGAGTTCACTAGTTCAGCTGCACGACCTTTTAATTGATTTTTTATATGAATAGTTAAAAGTACCTTCTGGTTACCAACTGCCATGTCATGGGCAGTTTTACATGAATTTATAAATGTGGTTAGATTTATTTGATTACCGTCATATTCAGACACAAGGGTGAATATTTCGTCTAGTTTATAAGGTTCAACCACCTCTGGTTCAGGAGGATGTAGTTTCTGTTGTTGTTGAGGCATGTTTCTAGTAGTGATTGGCATAAAAGATTTAAACTAATGTAAGCTAGCAAGCTTGGGTCTTGTTTAAATTATTAACAGTGAGACCAATATAACTGTCTTTTTCACGAGTACGTGATTGTATTGTCACGCTTATTAAATTGATTAAATTGTACACAAGAAATGCGAGATGATTCATTAAGTACTTATATAGAATTCTTCATTGGTTGGAGTTGGTTCTGTTGTGCAAAGGATTGGAATCCACCACCGGCTATCGAAGTTGTTCCTTTTTCTGGCGATCCTTTCTCTAGAGTTAGGCACTTCTGGAGTGTGGCTCCTTGTTCTTCAGGCAGGTTTTCGTCAGTTAGGCTTCTTTAACAGGTGTTTCACAATCCTACCGACTGCGCCAATTTTATATCACTTAACACTGGATTAGCTTTTTAAAAACTTTTTATTATTTACTAGCAGTTTAATAACATAGATTATATAAAAGTAATGGTTAATAATAATGTAGTCGACTTGGTACCACGAGGTATAAAATGACAAGTGTTCTTATTTGTGTCTTTCGGTAGTATTTATAAGGTATGGATGTCGACGCAAGCATAAGCATTCTAGGAACATGATGCCTTGTTTGCGTCTTACAGAGAATCGCTTTCTGAGGAAGCTGTTATCGCTTTAGATAAGCAATATCAGATTACATGTTACTTGATACATTCAGAATGAGTAGTATCATATTTTAGCATATAACATATACCGGGTGTTTCACATAAAAGTCCTCAGCCTCGTATCTCGGCAACGGAAAGATATATTTTGATTTTGAAAAAAACAGATGATAGAGCCCATCTATGGCTTTGTCACGGAGTTCAACTTGATTTTTTCAGAGCAAATTGGAGATGGCGCTGAAGTCGAAAGAAATTTTTCGTTGGCAGGAACTTTGTAATAAGGTTTATCGGATACTTTGTTCAATTCTAAACAATTTTTGTGAAATGACTATTTTTCAAAAACTTAATAGTTTCAGAGATATCGGGCTCTTCATTTGGTGAGGTCTCAACTCAAGCGTATTTTGGAGTCTCAAATTATTACCTTATACAATGAAACAATAATTGTTGAAGTAAATTTAATAGCTCTTTTTAAGTAACAGTGAAATAATATGTATTTTTATAAAATATGGCAAGAGTTTTTTAAATACCTAATTTATTTTGTATAATAATTCATAATTATTTCTACGCTTGTCCTAAAATAAATCCTGAATATATGTATGTACAAAATGAATTAGGTATTTAAAAAACTCTTGCCATATTTTACAGAAATACATATTATTTCACTATTCCTTAAAAAGAGCTACTAAATTGACTTGGATAATTATTGTTTGATTGTATAAGGTAATAATTCGAAACTATAAATACGCTTGAGTTTGAGCCTCACTAAATGAAGAGCGCTATATCTCTGAAACTATTAAGTTTTTCGAAAATTATCATTGACAAAAATTGTTTAGAATTGAACAAAGTATCGGATAAACCTTGTTACAAAGTTCCTGCCAACGAAAAATTTCTTTCGACTTCAGCGCCATCTCCAATTTGCTCTGAAAAATATCAAATTGAACTCCGTGACAGAGCCATAGATGAGCTCTATCATCTGTTTTTTTCAAAATCAAAATATCTTTCTATTTATATCTTTTATATCTTTCCGTTGCCGAGATACGAGGGTGAGGACTTTTATGTGGACCACCCGGTATATATGCATATATGTCGAGGCTAAAATCAACTTAGATCATCGCTGCCGTCAGGAAACATCAAACACTTCATTTTTCTGAAAATGAGTTTCACTAGCTAAGTTCACGTCATCTGCTGATTCGAAAGAAAATTGCCAAATATAAGTGTTTCACAAGAAACGATTATAGTGTTTAATTATTGTAGGTACGTATATATTTTGACAGTTCATATAAAATTTCAACCCTTCTTTTTTGTTCTCTATAAGGGAATGAGGGCATAATGAATGAACCTTAAATATGTAATGCTGAATGGAACTGCTTATTTCCCATTTTATTTTTTGAAAAATTACTCCTTTCATGAAATAATATGGGTATTATAAAATGGATATTCACAATCATTGGTCATTAGACCTAAGTATAACAAGAGGTAGGTATATAAGATTCTTAAAGTAGCACCTATGCCGAAAGTGTCTGTACCGACTTTTTATGAAATGATCCTTTTCAAGTGAATACAGCTATAAATACCATGTATAATTAAATAGCAACTTTGAATAGTTGGACTTGACATTGAAGCAGAACTAAAGATTGCCAATGTATCCATATTAATGAGAAAATAAGTAGGAACCTAAGCAATATAAAAATAACCATATTATTGGTATCGATATTCTGTTTAACTTGCTAATAGCCATTATTTTAAAAGTTAACTAATTACTTCCATATCGTTATTATAATTTTTCAGTCCTTTCTTCAAAGGACTTTTTTTCATTAAATCAGTTTCAGATTTTCATGTACTTAGGTACCCATAAATAATATACCTACATTCCCTCATACAAATGTTTAATCTACATTATTATGCATAACTTTCTTGCTATTAATATTACTTGCCATGCACTTGGCAATCATATATCATTTGTATATTATGATATATGCCCATTAATTAATAATAATCCATGTTGTGAAGAAAGTATGTTCGTCTAAACAAAAATATTACGTAGGTACCTACCTATACATTAATAACATGATAAGTAGGACTTTTTATATTAGATATCATCTATATAAATAGTCCAAGAACCTTGACCAAGAAAAGAGCTATAAATTGTAAAAAGAAAACTTAGTATTAAAATCTACTTACATGTATTAGGTATAGATTAATACCTAAAATTTAATAATTTAATCGATAATTTTTTTACTAATATGTAAACCGTGTAGATAATAATAATAAAGTAGCAGACATAAACACTATATACTATTCACTTCTAGACTACAAATTGAAATGAACTCATATTAGTGATATTTCAGAAAATTCATTAATTAAAAAACTTGGCAAGCGTAATGCATACCTGTTCTTGGCTTGAAACCAATTCTCATAAACAGAAACGTATGGTAAATGTTTAGCAATCGTTAAAATTTGGGAATGCTAAAAATAGTATATTGTTATTAGGATTAAAACTATCACTTTTTTAGAGAGCAAATTTTGTACTTGCGAGGCGAAGCGTAGCGTAGCCGAGCGGATGCAAAATTGCGAGACAGCAAATAAAATGAAGTCGTCAACGCTTTGGTCACAGTATTCAATGTTGTGGTCAACATTGGATATAAAGAAGGGGATTGATATACACAAATATACAAAGGTACGTGCTTTTGTCAAGAGATTCTACGATAGTCGCGATAGTCGCATGTGCTTGGTATTGCGTCTAATAGTTAATAGTTTTTCTTAATAGTGGCGTTTCAGAAGTGGTTCATTACCCTGTGTTTTGAAGTTTACTTACTGTATACAATTGGCATCTTAGTGGCAATTTGTAATTAACTGTAAATTCAGACTTAACCTATAAAGTAGTGAGTGTGTAGTCTATTTGGATTTTGTGTCGCCAGTGGCGTATCAGTTAAAAATGCCTCCTAGTAATTCTGTCTGTGCTTGCTGCTCTAAATCCTTCAAGAGTAATTTAATGCTCAAATGTTGCATCTGTAAAAAGCTTTTTAGACACGCTTGTGTTAATATTACTATTGAGGAACTCAATATATTAACAGACAGTACAAAGGGATATGATTGGACCTGCAGTAATTGTAGAGAATTGGGAAACGAATTAAAGGATTTGAAGATACTAATTTTAAATCTACAGAAAGATATCCTTGATCTTAAATCAATAAACTCTGATGCTGTGTCTACACCCAAACAAAATGATTTTGAAGATATAATTGATGAAATCCACCAAAGAAATATACGCAAAGGTAATCTGCTTGTTTTTGGGATTCCAGAACACAGTCAAGAATTGCCTACGGCTTCACGAGAGGCAAAGGATAAAACTGAAATAAATAAAGTCCTAAATGCTATGATTCCTGAAAATAATGTTGCTGATGTTAAATTTCATAGACTTGGTATTTACAGTACTTCAAGAAGCCGGCCTATTAAACTGTTATTTAGCGATGAGAAGCTTGTACTAGATTACATACGTAAATGCAATGTTTTAAAAAATTTGAGGGCTTTTAAAAATATTTATTGTTCTTTTGACCGTACCCCCCGTCAACGTGATCATTATAAAGAAGTCAAAAATGAATTAATTCAACGGCAACACTCTGGGGAATCGAATATTAGAATAAGATATATTAAAGGCATTCCAAAAATTGTTTCTTTAAATTAGATATGCCCAACAGATCTACGGCTTTTAGCAGCAAGTTAGTATGTTACTACCAGAATGTAAGAGGTCTGAATACTAAGGTCCCTGAAGTTTTTTCAGCAGTTAGTGTATATGAGTTTGATGTAATATTCATGGCTGAAACTTGGCTTCATGGTGATGTGCTCAGTAGTGAATTATTTCCGGTTGACTTATATTTGGTGCATAGAAAGGATCGTAAATTCCAGGTTATTGGTCGGGAATCTGGGGGCGGTGTTTTGATTGCTGTAAAAAATTGTATAAAGTCTGAAACCCTTGATGTTTCCTTTTTTGACATAAATTTTCCGTATATAGACTTATTAGCTGTTAAATGCTGTGTTAATTGTAAATCGTTTATTGTAATTAATTTGTATATTCCTCCTTCAATTGCTATAGCTGATTTTGAATTATTTGTTGACTCACTTGAGCAGCTTGATTTTTTACATAGTAATAGTGTTATTATGGTTGGTGATTTGAATATACCAGATTTTGTAAACTTGAATCTTGCTGATAGGAAAACTAATGCTATTGTAAATTTTTTAAACTTATTCAATTTTCGTCAGTTTAACGAGGTTAAAAATGGTTTCGGAAGACTGTTGGATTTAGTTATAAGTAATGTTGGTTGTGACGTTTTGAGAGACAACAACCCTCTTGTACGTGAAGATACTCATCATCCGTCTTTAATGATGAGTATTTCCAAAATTGATGTGACTGAATCCAAATTTTTGCCTAATTTAAATGATAAGAGGTATAATTTCAGAAGAGCAAACTTTATATCTTTGTATAACTCTGTTTATAATGCCGAGTGGAATTTTTTAGCACAAGTTAATAATGTAAATGTAGCTGTTAACCAATTTTATGATCAGTTTTATAAAATATGTGACGATAATGTCCCTCTATATAAATGTTTTAAACGTAAATATCCTCCTTGGTTTGATGCTGACACTATCGGGAATATAAAAAGGAAGGCCAAGTTTTTCAATAAATTCAAACGGACTGGCGATAATTGCTTTTTGCAAGAGTTTAAACGTCTACGTACATTGATTAAAATTCAAATAAAGACATCATATTCTAATTATATTCAAGATGTTCAGTCATCAATTTCTGAAAACCCTCGACTCTTTTGGTCATATATTCAATCTAAGTCAAATACATCAAGAATACCGGGCGAGGTTTCGTTCAATAATTTGACGTTCAGTAAGCCGCATGATATTGTGAATGCTTTCTCTGAATTTTTTAGTAGTGTATATTTAACACCTGAGGCGGTAAATAATAACTCTAATATTGATATAAGTTATAGTAGTACTATGTTATATTTATTTACAGAAACTGAAGTATTTGGTGCCATTAAGAAATTAAAAAATAAATTAACATCCGGTCCCGATAATATTCCTTCATTTGTTGTTAAAGACTGTGCCGCAGTTTTAGCGAATCCCCTATGTCATTTATTTAATCTTGCACTTAAAACAAATACGTTCCCAGATCGCTGGAAGGAGGCTAGAGTTTGTCCTGTTTTTAAGAGCGGTGACAAATCACTAGTTGAAAATTACAGGCCTATATCTATAATTTGCATCTTTTCAAAGGTATTTGAGATTGCTCTCTATGATCGTATCTACTTGTCACTTAGGAATCGAATTTCTCCATATCAATATGGTTTTATGAAAGGTAGATCTACCGTCACAAATTTAGCCGTATTAACGCAATATATTTCTAATATACTTGATAATAGAGGGCAGGTGGACGTCATTTACACAGATTTTTCAAAAGCGTTTGATAGGATCAGTCATGAAGTTTTATTACACAAACTGGCAAATTTTGGTTTATGCAACGTCTTTATTGAATTACTAAAGTCATATCTTCATAAAAGACCCCAATTTGTTAGTTACAATGGTTTTAGTTCCAACACTTACATTGCCACGTCGGGGGTACCTCAAGGCTCAGTTCTTGGGCCCCTTCTATTTTTATTATTCATAAATGATTTGACTGATACTATAACTTGTTACAAGCTTCTATATGCAGATGACTTAAAGATATTTTCGGCTATATCTACTTTAGATGATTGTTTAAATATGCAGTTGGAATAATAAAATAAACTAATAAACAGGTTGCACCTGAATCCTTCAAAGTGTAAGGTAGTCAGCTTTACCAGGAAACAAACTTATTGTGAATTCAATTATAACATAGACAATCTTCCTTTGGCCAGGTGCGACTCTTTTAGGGATTTGGGTGTAATGTTTGACTCAAAGTGTAATTTTAATGAGCATTTAGCGCTCATAACAAATGAAGCTTTAAAGTTTTATGGTTTCATTATCAGAAACTGTAAGGATTTTACTAATACCAACTCATTAAAAATTCTATATTTTGCTTATGTGCGTTCAAGACTTGAATACGGTGCTTTAGTTTGGTATCCTTTGTACAATAATCAGAAGTCAATGTTAGAACGTGTTCAGAGAAGGTTTTTGAAATATCTAGCGTTTAAGGAGGATGGTGTCTACCCTGAGAGAGGGATTTCTTATGATCTTTTAACAAACAGGTTTTTAATAACAAGTCTTGAGGCAAGGAGAAAATGCTCATCCTTAATATTTTTATTTAAACTGCTTCACAATAATATTGACTGTGACTCTCTGCTTTCTGCTATCAACTTCTATGTACCCAGGTTGAATTCAAGGCAAAATGTAACTTTCAGTTGTAAGACGCCTAATTCTAACTTGTTATTAAGATCACCGATACATATTATGTGTAATAATTTTAATTCTTTAAGTCAGTTTTGTGATATTTTTTGTTGTTCATTATCTGATCTTATAAGATTAGCATACCAGCATTTCAATGATTAAATTATTATAGTTTATGTAACTTATTATTATGTATCACTATCTATTATTTCTGTTTGTTTATTTTGCTATCTTTTATTTATTTTTCTTTTTTTTTCCTCTGTAATTTATATATTATAATTTGTCCTGTAAATAGATTTTATCTGTTGGGCAATAAAGGCATTATTATTATTATTATTATTAAGAGACAAAATGAGGGATATTTACCGAAAAAATCGCGAGTATTTACAAAGGAGCAAGTTCATTGCTTTTTGAATAGTGCCTGATAATTTATATTTGATGATGAAAGGTAAACGCTTCAAAAATAAAACAACAAAATTTTTAAAACGAAGTGGCTAGTAACCCGGGAGTTTCGGGTGGATAGCCTGTAAACTAGTAATCTGGAACTCTCGGACCAATAGTTTATAATCCTAATCAGCCGAGACCATAGATAAAATTAAAACAGAACTGGGAGTGCATTGATTGTGTGATATTTTATTTTGTATATTATTAGAATTTATTTTATTCACTATTTTGGCAAAATCACATACTTACAAAAACTTGTGGGGACAATCAATTTCAAATCATTCTCATAATTTAAGTTAAAATTTGAAAAACCTATATAGGAATATAAAAACATTGATTAGAGAAAGTCAAATTTTATTAGTTTTATCAAACAATAAAGAGTTACACAAATTTCACTATTTAATCTATAGATGTGAGGAATATCCTTTTATATGACAGAAAATAAATCGACATACAGTCGAGTTAGTGAAAAATTGGTGTTACTTCATTTATAATTATTATGCATACCTCCCTAACCAATAATAAATTGACTAGTTTATCTCTATTTGAACTTGAAAGTGCTTGGAAAAATTACGCAGGCTGGTCCCAAATTAATTTAATTTTCATTATTAAATGCTATAATAGCTGGGTATTAACAATAATACTAATTAATAATAATAGCTATTCAACGTTATCACATGAGTTCGTTTATGTTAAATAATACGCAAATAAATAAATAAATAGAAAGATTTATTTTCTTGCACTACCTACAAGTACCTACAAACTATACCTACATGTACATCTATATTATTCTAAATAGGCAAATACGTAGGTTATGTACCTACGTATATTTACTATTTATCCAAATAGGAGGCCCTATTACACAGAAACTAAAAATTAACTAAAAAATATGTATATATAAGATCGTAAGTAATGACACTTATTATTACATACACTACACACACATTGCTACTTTGTTTTCTTTCTTTTTCGCTTTAAACCTATTAATGTTGAATCCACTCCCTTTGGGCGTCCAATTCTTTTCACCTTGAGAGGATTAATTTTTATGTATTTCAATTCTAAAGAAACTTCATTGAAATCTTCTAAAACATAATAATTGTGATCTGCTTGTATTTGACTTATATTATTCGATGTGTCCATGGAAATTTCATTTGCCGTTTCTCCTTGACTGGTGTATTTTATGGAATCCAGTACTTTAGAACTATTTAGTGAGGGAGACATAACCGGTACACTATATAATGTCTTATTTAATTGATTAATACATGGCAAAGTTTCTTCACAGACATTAGTTAATATTCCATCCGTAGTCGATTCCTTAATAATTTCATTTGAATCATTAATGCATGTGTTTCAATAACCAATATATTTCTTCTATTTTGCACGTATTCACGAAATATCTTTAACTGTTCAAGTATGTTGTTAAAATCGCTATTACCATATTCAGAAGAAAAACTTGCAATTCCTTCACTTACTTTCATTATTTGTTTGTATTTCTCATGACCAGATAATATTCGCTTATGAGAACTAATCACTTCATGAACAACAATTTGAGTTGCATTTTCATTAATTATTAAAGATGGCTGTTCCCTTATTTGCATCTGAGTTGTAATGTAATAATTTCTTGTAAATTTTATATCAATTAATGATTCATCATACAGTTCTTCATCACTAAGCATGCGATTATAAAAAATGTGCTTACAGGGCAACTTAATATTAGTTTGAAAGTAACAGTTACAGTTATTCGAAGTAAAGACAATTTCACTGTTAATGTCTTCTAAATATTTGGCCTTCTCTATATTTTCCAATACAAAAGTAACTGCATATGGTGTCATTAAATTTAGGTACCTATCTTCAACAGATAACTTGGGATAATGATGAACTGGAACCTTGTTTGCCATATTACATGCCTTTATTCTGCGTTCATTATGAAAAGCATCCAACAAAATCAATAAGACTTTATAAAATGTTGCAAGGTTATTATTTTTTATTACAACTTGTTTTATCTTCTAATTTACTGATTCTAGATGGTTTGTGGTTGCAATATTGAATGTAAGTAAATTTTTAATAAAACCTCTTACCCATTAATTTCTATTTATATGCCAATTTTCGTTAAAGTACCGAGTTACCTTTTCACAATTAAATGCAACTAATGTGTCATAATTACGTCTCGTTATTTGTAGAAAATGCAATATTCTGCAATATTTTCAAACACTCGGTTCGTTGTGCTGATGTTATATTCATCTTTTCACAGGTAATTGTTGTCCGAAATGTTGTCCGAAATGTATGAAATAGACATAGTAATAAGGTTACATTGGGAAATTCAGTCTTAAATGCTTTGCGTTCCTTAAAATCCTTGTCTGTAAAAACTGTCATTATATCAGACCAACGTTCGTTATGTTTCTTAAAAATCTTTATCATCTCTATAATATTATCAGTACTTTCATTGCTAAGTAAAAAAGTGGCAGCTATTTCACTTTTCCGTTAATTACTAGAAAAATATACAAGGGCATTCTAAGATTATTAAGCTTATATGTAGCATCACATAATAATAACTCTCAATTACAATTCAATTCAAAAGATTTTCTCATATCTTTACTTTGATAAAATATACCTTCTAAAACATTATCTTCTCGAACTAAAACTTCTACAGTAGAATCTTCCATATTTCTTAGAAGTAGCACAGCTTCTTCAAGTTCACATCTGTTTAATGATTTATTCATTTTAGTATTAATGTTGCTGATATCTTTTAACGTTAATGTCTTGCCTGTTCTTGTTTTGATCAAATTTTTAACTAGTTTCTTATTGCACCGCAAGTCTAGCAACTGCTTCACTTCTCTTTTTGCACTTTCTGAAATTGTCCGTTGTCTTGGTAATGCTTTAAACAATTTTTCTGATACTGTATGAGAATGATCCAAGATTGTTTTCTGAATTTCCAAACTCTGTCCATCTTCTGAGAGAGAAAAATAAATTCGAAAAGGACATTTTTGTCGAAGTGTACTAAAACAGTAGTTAATAGAAACTCTTGGAGTTTAATAAAATTTTTGTAAAACTTACCTTGATTTTCTTTTATTATTTCCTTGAACTTATATTTTCCACCATGTACGCATCGGTATTCCAAGAAATAGTATTTTTGTTATCCACTGCGATTTTGTTTAGACACTTTTTTATCAAAGACGGACAACATCACTATGTAGACATTAACAGTTGTTGTCAACAATATCAACAATTACATCTTTCGAAACATTTAAATAATCCATGATTGTAAAAAAGTAATCAGGATTAATAATTAAAACAGATTGCCACAGGCCATGTGCTACTAATCTTAGAATAATAAAAAACCATAACAGGCTGGGTAACATAATTTGAGCAGTGAAAACAATTCCAAAAAACTAAATTTACTAGGCATCCCAAACAATAGAAAATGCCAACCTAAAGGTCACCCATCCAAAGTAACTAGGATTGACCAGGTTGCTGAACAGAGATATCAATATTTAAATGAAAGAGAGGTAAATTTGAATTTATTACAAGTCTCAAGAAAAAAAGAAAACAGGGAAAAGCACCACCCATCAACAGTGCGGTAAAAAATTCTTTGAAACAAACCACCCACAGAACAAAAGAAAAGGGTAGTCTTCTTAGTTAGTTATACTAATAACCAATTCAAATTCTTTTAAAAAGGGAAAAAAGAGAATTCACCAATTAAAAAATAGTACTATCAACTAAATTGTTAATACTGTCATTCTTAAACTGTAAAAGGTAAGTATATATCAGACTGAGATTATCTATATCTCTCCTCGAGTTAATACACTCCTCATCTCTGAAGATGTGTACCATCTCCAAGAACGATCTCTTGATCAAATTACTCTATAAATCCAACACTTGAACCTCACCCCAAGACATTGAGTGATTTTTTTCCAAAACGTGTTTCGCTAACCCACAAGAGGTCCTATTACAACGAATATCACTCTTGTGAGAAATGATTCGGTCTTTGAGACAACGGCCAGTCTGTCCGATATAGTTTTTATTACATTCAGAACATGGAATAGAATATACCACCCCACTGCTATGCAAAAGGTCAGATTTATCTTTCGTTTTTGAAAAATGAGATTTGAGACTAAGTACATTACGAAAAGCTAATTTAACGTTATTAAATTGTGAAAAAATTTTTTGAAATTTACCACTGAGTGGTTCTAAAAAAGGTAATGAAAAATATAATTGAACTTGATTACTGTTAGTGACATCATTATCATTAACGTGCCTAATATTGGCATTTTCTGTTATTTGAGATGCCTAGTAAATTTAGTTTTTTGGAATTGTTTTCACTGCTCAAATTATGTTACCCAGCCTGTTATGATTTTTTATTGTTCTAAGATTAGTAGCACATGGCCTGTGGCAATCTGTTTTAATTATTAATCCTGATTACTTTTTTACAATCATGGATTATTTAAATGTTTCGTAAGATGTAATTGTTGATATTGTTGACAACAACTGTTAATGTCTACATAGTGATGTATTTTTGTAACAATTTAGTCAATTGCTCTGTTTATAACCTCTATTTTCGTAAGTACCATGCTTAATGTAATTTTATTATTCATAACTGAATGTATTTGTAGTATTCCTGAAGAAGAAGCAATAAACAGCTTCGAAAGCTCGATTTTGGAAAAAAAGAGTACTCTTCTTTTCTGCCTTATTTGACTGCAATCCCGTTTTAAGTTGTTCCTTGTCTTAACTAGGTTAACGCCTTCACTCTACACATATATATATATACAGGGTTATTCAGAACTCATCTGAAAAACTTTGAGGATATGTGCATCCTTAAATAAGAAATCGATATCACCAAAAAAATTGTAATAAAAGTAATTAGGATTTCCCGTAAACAATGTTTAAAGTTATACCATTATAAAGGACTACGTAGATGGGCAACTGTAGTTCAACGAGATCGGATATACCACATTCCGACAAAAAACAGTAAACAAGTTTTTTGTACCTGGAACGCCTATCTATCTTTAAGTTTATTTTAAAGTAAAAACGCTGCAAATCTTTTTTGCGCCGGGCGCGCCGGTTTCTTTCGTGCTAGCTAGTTTACATTGTCAGTCCCAATGTCACTCCGTTACAGTGGACCAGTATCCAGCGGCGTGCAATGAAAAATTTTTAAATAGTTTTCAGACCCCGCCAAAAAAATTTCTTTTTGCACTACCACATTTCTACATGTATGTTGAACATCCCCAAATTTTATTTTGGATAAGTTCTGAATAACACTGTATATATATATATATATATATATATATATATATATATATTTTTTTTTTTTTTTGTGTTATATTGTGTAATAGAATATTTTATTTAATTTATTTTATTTAAATTATTGAATTGTAATTTATTTTCTTTCAATGAGCAAGTACTCTATTTATATTTATCTCAGGGTTAAAGGTAGGTTCTATTGTGAATTTCAAAAATTATATTTTAATTATTAAATTTCTTCAATTGCTGAAAATAGTAGTCATTTGTTGATTTGGTATTTAAAAAGATATATTAACTATTTGAAATGGTTTAGTACATACAATTATAGTGACAAAGCCTTAATTATTTAATAATACCATGAAATTATAATAATAATATATTTACCATAATAAATACTTATATAATTAAATGAATTAAATTTCATTTTATTTTAATGTTACCTAAATTGGATTTAAAATTATTATATCAAGTATGCAACTTTCAATACAATGCAATTATGTAAATAATGCAAATTATGCTACTGTCAATACAGTA
The DNA here is from genome assembly GCA_963924545.1 of Pogonocherus hispidulus. Taxonomy (NCBI): domain Eukaryota; kingdom Metazoa; phylum Arthropoda; class Insecta; order Coleoptera; family Cerambycidae; genus Pogonocherus; species Pogonocherus hispidulus. The sequence goes on from OZ004699.1 coordinate 47,470,944, forward strand.
TTTTAAATAAATTTCCTTATTTCCAAAACTAGATGTCACTAGGTACTAACTAATAATATTATGTCTTTTCTCAAACACAGATGTGTCAAAACTGTCAAAACGTCAAAACTTTTACATGTACAAAGTTGTACCTCAAATTACTTATTATCTAATTGAAATATGAGTTTATTTATTATTATCTAATCACTGGTTTAATTGACTTCGTTAGTTTATTATTTATGGTGATTTGAAATTATGCACAATGATTTTTTTAACCTACTTGGTTGTCCTCGATTTACTTCTGAGTTTTTAATTACCAATGTGGATATCTTTTTATTTGATAGTCTCAGGAAATCAAGATTAACTTGCCAAATTTCTATTACTGGAAAGTACTATGCTTCTTGGTAAGTCCTGTCCTTTATTTCTGTTTTTATTTCATTTTAATATCCTTTTATAATAAATTAGCTTCTGGAACTTGCTTTCTAAAACTTGTTAATGCCAAAACATTAATTTAACATTAGTTTTGAAGTTTAATACAATTTAGATAATATTAAATTTGTTTTTTTATAAATTGTAGGAGCACCTTTCTACTTGAATATTAATTGCTTACTGATTGACATTTCAGATTTGTTTGTCATGTACTAAAAGTTACATGAACCCTCAACAAAGGTAGAAGCAGAAATGAGCTTAAAAATCCACAGAAAACCTTTATACGTACCTGTCGACCAATCAGAGCGCTCCGTTCTGGCAGCGCGCAGTGGGCGGAGCCTACGACTACAAGACTTGTGGGTATAAAATGAGGACAAATTTTACACTCGAGGTAGATATATAGTTTCGAGCGTGCATCCGAAGTGGTAACACATAGGTAGTGAGTGCGAAACAACACGGTGTGAATAGCGAACTAGCGAGTTCACAGTGAAGTGGAGGTCCCACACAACAAACAGTTTTTACAAAAACTAGGATGGGGAGGAAGGCCCCGAGAAGGAGCCCAACCCCCATGGAGGAGGAGAACACAAGCAGCGACGAGAGCTGCAGCGAGAGATCGGAGAAGTCCAGGACGGCGACGCCGGAGCGACTGGCAAGCCACGGCCCCTCCGAGAGGGAGGTCGAGTTAGCCGCGGAGAATGCGGCGCTGCGGCAAGAAATAGCTGACTTAAAAAATCAGCTAGGAGAGCTGACCCTGCAACTAAGGGCCATGGCGTTGGAGTCGGAGAAGTCATCGAAAATACTGGTAGAGGAGATCAGGAACCTCCGACACCAGACAGGTATCCCTGAGGCGACCGCAGGCGCTTCTGTGGAAGCAGTAGCGCCTGCCGCCGCAGTGCAAAAACAGGTAAGTAAGAGGAAAAAACCTGTTACAGATTCCAGCGCCGAGGAGGAACCCACCAAGGCAAGAAGGGTAGGAACACCCGAGCCAGAGACCCGCGAGACGATCGCAGAAGTCAACAAGGCGACTTCAGAGGTCAATATGCCATCCACCTCAGCCATGGAGGTGACAGAGACTGCAAGGAAGGAAACGAAGATACCTCCGGTAATCCTAAGGGACGCCAAGAGATGGTCGGTCATCAGGCGGATGGTCACGGAGAGGCGCATCAATTTTACGAAGGCGCAGACAACGAAGGACGGGGTGGCGATCCATCCCCAGAACTCCAGCGACCATCGCAGGCTCACGCAGTTCCTGACAGAAAGGAAGGAGCAGTACCACACGTTTTCTCTCGCGGAGGAGAGGAAGCTGCGAGTGGTAATTCGCGGCATTCCCGAGGGCACCGAAGCCATGGAAGTCGAGGAGGACCTCCGAGGCCAAGGGTTCGCACCCGAATCGGTGCAGCGAATGACGAGCCGGGTAAGCAAAAAAACCCCTTCCTCTATTCCTGTTACAGGTACCGCTGGACCAGGAAAAGATCCTGGAAGTGAAGAGATGCTGCCAGCTGGTAGTGAGAGTGGAGCGTCAAAGTGCCATCGCTGTCAACGCTTCGGCCACACCCAAAGCAGGTGCACCGCGACGCCGAAATGCGTCAAATGCGGAGAGAACCACCACTCCGCGGCGTGCAAGAAGGCACGAGAAGTTCCCGCCAAGTGCGCGAACTGCAACGGAGACCACCCTGCCAGCTACCGCGGCTGTCCAAACCACCCCAAGAGGGCAGCAAAGACGCAGGCAAAGCCACCAGTGCCTACAGCGGCACCCGAACATCCTAGGGCCAGCCAACAACAGCCGAGGCAACCAGCGGCCGGACACCGCAGCTTCGCTCAGGCCGTCAAGGCCCAACAGGTAAAGCCCGCGCCCTCGAAAGGGGACGCGGGCAAGCGGGGAGCAGCCCCTGCGAGTAAGGTCGCCCGGGCGACCGACGACCAGGCACTGCGCTCCGGACTCCGAGAGCTGCTGACACAAATGTTATGTCTTTTACAGGATTAATGGCAGTCCAACTACGGAGGCCCCAGTCCCTCAAGGTAGCGTCCTGGAACGTGGATAGCTTCAATCAGAGGAAGCACGAGCTTATAGATCTCCTGTACCGGCTAGAAATAGACGTGATTGCACTACAGGAGACCAAACTAAGCGAAGACCTCAGAGCTAGAGTCCCAGGATACCACACGCACCGCAAGGACAGAAACAGGATGGGAGGAGGCGTGGCACTGCTCGTCAAACATGGCATCGACTATCACCTGCTGCCAACACCCGAAACGGAGAACCTGGAAGTAGTAACCATCGCGATCAACACGCAACAGTACGGCGAAATCGCGGTGGCATCCTGCTACCAACCTCCGAGGCTAGAACTCCTGGACCGAGACTTGGACGCCGCGCACGCGGCATACCCCCAGGTTGTAGCGATGGGAGACTTCAACGCCAAGGCACCGGCGTGGAACAGTAGGAGGATAAATCGGCGCGGCCGGAGACTGCAGGAGTACCTGGACACCCGACATGAAGTGAACGCAATGGGCCCGGAGGAGCCGACACATCACGGATTGGGCACACCAGACGTGTTGGATATCGCCCTGCTCAAGGCAATACCGATGATAGCTGAGATGGTGACATTGCACGAGGGTTCAACGAACCACAGTCCCATTCTCCTGAGCTTAGGAAGACAGCAGCCCGATGACACAGCCGTCTTCGTCAAGAGGCGCACCGAGTGGGAGCAATTTCGCGCACTTGTGCAAAGAGATTGCGTCCCCGCCCGCGTCATTCGAAACGGAGCGGAAATCGAGGCAGCCATCGCCAACCTTGAGACGGATATTCACACAGCACTGGCAGCCAGCACGAGGGAAACACAGGTAAGGTATGTAACTAATCCTACGGGAGAGCTTCCTTTTCAGACATTGGAGCTGATAAGGGACAGGCGCAGAGCCAAGAGGCACGCTCAGAGGACGAGACTCCCACAGGACAAGCTGGCCCTAAACCAGCTCAACCGGAGAGTCAAAGCCGCATTGCACGAGCACCACCAGGCGAGATGGCAACAACACTTAGAGTCCCTCGACCCCCAAGACCGAAGTCTGTGGAAAACGCAAAGAGCGATGCGAATTACCCGTCGACCGACCCCTCCAATCCATGGTGAAAACGGACTCGTATACACGAGGCAGGACAAGGCAGAGGCTTTTGCTGACAGCCTGGAACTGCAGTGTAGAGAGAACAATTTGCCGGACGAAGACGAGGACCATGAAAAAGACGTGGCGCGCAGAGTGCGACAGCTAAACCACGCGGTTGACGACGACGAGATCCGCGCAGCGACCTACGACGAGGTCAAGAGCATGCTGAGCAGAGTAAACATACGCAAAGCAGCGGGGTGCGACCAAATAGGGAACCTGATTCTTCGGAAACTACCCCGCAAGGGCGTAGAGGCGCTGGTTAACATAATCAACGCTATTCTGAAGTTTCGCTTTTTCCCTATGAAGTGGAAGAAAGCCGACGTCATAATGATCCCGAAACCAGGTAAGAACTTAACGTTTCCGTCAAGTTACAGGCCGATCAGCCTACTTCCAGCCATGAGTAAGATAGCCGAGAGAGTCATCCTAGGGAGACTACAGGAGCACACCGAAGAGCTGAGGATCCTCCCAGACGAGCAGTTCGCGTTCCGGAGGGGACACTCCTGCGAACTACAGGTCATCAGGCTAGTCGAGGAAATCACCAAGGGCTTCAACCAGCGTCAAGTCACCGGAGCGATATTCCTGGACGTCGCCAAGGCATTCGACAGAGTGTGGCACGATGGTCTTCCGAAAAAGATGATCGACTACGGCTACCCTACGTCAATGACGAAGCTAATCCGGACGTACCTCCGAGGGAGAAGACTTAGGGTCAAACTAGAAGGCACTCTATCAGGATATCGCAGAATGGAAGCCGGAGTACCGCAGGGCACGGTCCTGTCACCCCATCTGTTCACCCTCTTCACGTCGGATCTGCCTAGGACGCAGCGTACCTCGCTGTCGCTGTACGCAGACGACACAGCCATCATTGGTCACGGTCCTGCAGGGCTAGGATGGTGACGAGATACATCCAAGAGGCAACTAACCTTCTTGAGGAGTGGTGCAACAGATGGAAAGTGGCATTAAACCCGGACAAGACTAATTGTATTTTATTTTCCCGCAGGTACACCCAGACACCGGTAGGACACGTAGTCCTGAACGGAGAAGCCATCCGCTGGAGTGATACGGTTCCCTATCTAGGGGTAACCCTGGACAAGGGAATGACGTGGAAGCAACACGTAGCTGCAGTCACCGCGAAAGCGAGGAAGACCAGACTCATGTTGTATCCGATGCTTCGCTCCCGAAGTGGGCTGAGCTTGGGCAACAAGAAGACGCTCATCAAAGCAGTGATAGAGCCCCAGCTAACGTACGCCGCCCCTGCCTGGGCGTACGGGGCCGCGACAAACATGAAGAAACTCCAAGCTGTGGTGAATATCGCCCTACGAACGGCATCCGGTGTCCCCTGGTTTGTCCGCAACGTCGATATCTACCGGGACTTTGAGTTCACCCCCATTACCGATGTCATCAGGAGGCGCGCTGAGAAACTCTTCGCGGGAGCCGAGACGAGCGAAAACCCGCTCATCAGGGAGGCGGTGAACTACGAACCGGAAGCGGCGGCGAGGTATCGCCGACCGAGGCATCAGCTCCTCGACCCAGGATGAGGTAGTATACTAACCCCGTTACTTTCAGATCACCGCCCGGATCAAGAGTGGAGGCCCACGAAGAGACAAATACACATCCCCCGACCTCCCCTCGGAGCCGCGGCCGCCGACTGCGGTCGAGGACTCACTCCGAGTACCATTTCCTATACCCGCACACGCTAAGGGGCCAACTGGCCCCCTTAGCAGTGCATTCCTGGGCTACATAGCCATCCGACCCACCCAAACCACCCCCCCAGGACGGGAGCGGCAATTGCTGCCCCCGCCCGTGACAGACCACCCCCGGGGGTTAACATGCCGGCGAAGAAAGAACACAAGACCCAAGAGCGCCAGAAGATCCTACCCCGCCGGCAGGGTAGAGCCAGGACAGGAGGAGACCTTACGAATCGCCCACATCGGTCACGTTTGTGACCGGGGTTGGTGAAGGATAGGGTCCACCTCTACGAGGCAGTCCAGGCCTACAGAGATGGCGAGGGTAAAGAGTGATAGTCCCACTCGGCCCCGAACCATACAAGGTCATTTTCTAAGCTAAGAATAACGGCGCACTCGAGATAGTTCCGATCGAGCAGCCGAAGTGGTAACACGTAGGTAGCGAGCGAAACAAAGTGACACAGTGCATCATTAGACGTACACAGCGAAGTGGAAGCCCCACAGGATTCGACTAGCGATAGGAGAATTCAACAACATGCCTTCTTCAAGGCAAAGTAGCAGTTCCGGCAGCGATGCCGAAAAGGCGAGGAAGAAAGCGCTGATCGTCGAACAGCGCAAACACGATGCTGGCATAAGCCAGCTGCGGAGAGAGTTCGGGCAAAACCTCCAAAAAATGTTGGCGGCGCGTCCCAAAATCGACGAGTCGGTATACGACGATTACGACGACAGCGACGACGATGACCTGAGTATAGACAGTACCACAGGAGTGGTAAAGACCTCTGCAAGGAGCAGCAAAGAGCCGACCGAAGTGGAAAAACTGAGGGAGGAAAACGTCAGACTCAAAGAAGCAGTGATGAGCCTGCAGAGTGAGCTGAACGAAACAGTTAAGGACAACCAGGACCTGAGCAAGTGCTTCGACCAAGAACTTGCCAACCTGAACAAAAAATGGGAAGAGAGACTGGCAGCAGTGGAAGAAAAATTGAGGACCCAAAGCCAAAATATCGAGGCAATGGAGACGGAGGCTCCAGCGCCAGCCACCGACACACCGGCGGCGGCTTCCACCCCCTCCTCGGCCTCCGAGAAGGAGTGGCAAGTCGTAGGCCAACGGGTAAGGAAAAATAATAAAAGACCCCTTTCTGTTTCAGATTCTGACTCGGATATTCATGGAACTATTCAAGGAAAAAATAAATCCGGCATCGGTCAGGTCATAAGTGTCGACAGAACTGGACCACCAGAGAGGTTCGAATGAGATATCTTCAGCCGTTTACCATACTCTCACTAATTTTGAGTTCAATGATAGAACCAAAATCATTAGGCTTTTTTGTGACGGGTGTGGCACCCAAAATAAAAATTCTGTACTTATCGGAATGTTGTCACATTGGCTATTACAGTTAAGTCCGCCAACAATTGAATCATTAAAAGGACAACTGAAATTACGAACCCAGGACAATATAGGGACATTTTACAAAAATGGGGCACTGTGTACAAACTAGGAGTAGATGTGCCAATACTGGACTGGAAAACAGAAGTTCAAAAAGTCATGAAGCAACTCGCTCAATGGCATTTTAAATTTCAGATGTCAAAGCGTATAATAATGTTAAGGGGGCAAAACAGCGTTTTAGTAAGTGGTGAGCTTTTTTATAAGAATAACACTGGAACCCATCAATCTTTATTAAGAAGGGGAAAAAACTACGAATCACGCCAAGTGTTGCCGACATTGGTGTCCCTATGAAAAAAGATAAGCAAGTCAGCATAACCAAATTACTTCAAAAACATTTTGGAGAGGATTGCAACAGGAGGAAAGCCTCTCATTTTTTAGAAATGTTTTTGACCGATCAACAGCAGTGGAGAATGCAAACCCAACTCCAGCCCAACCTCTGGTGGAAGTAGAAGTTGCCACTCCTCCTCGGCCTCCGAGGAGGAGTGGCAAGTCGTAGGCCAACGGGTAAGGAAAAATAATAAAAGACCCCTTTCTGTTTCAGATTCTGACTCGGATAAGTCAGCGAGTCAACCCAAAAAGAAACCGACCGCCCCTGCCACCACACAGCCCGCCCCCTCTGCCTCCGCCAAAAACAGGATACCACCGGTGATCCTCCGAGAAGCCGGGAGCTGGACCAGGGTCTCGAAAGAGATCCAAGCCAAGCAGATCCGATACACCAAAGCGAAGCTAACCAGCGATGGGGTGGCAGTGACTCCGGAGACGGCCAATGACCATCGGAAGCTCACCACTTACCTCAGAGATACCAACCAGGGGTATCACACCTTCACCCTGGCGGAGGAAAGGAAGCAGAGGGTGGTACTCAGGGGACTGCCCAAAGAAGTCACCCTAGAAGACATCAAGGAAGACCTGAAAGCCCAAGGGGTATAATCCTATATCCCTCAGCAGGATGGTCTCCAGAAGAACCAAAAAAGAGATGCCCCTGGTACTGGTCCAAGTACCAACGGCAGAGACGGGCATACTAGGTATCAAGAGATGCTGTTACCTAGTGGTACGAGCAGAGGCCCAGAGGAAACCTACGGGAGCGACGCAGTGCCACCGCTGCCAGCGTTTCGGCCACGGGCAGTCCAACTGCACGGCGACCCCGAAATGTGTGAAGTGCGTCCAAGACCACCCCACAACCACATGCGAGAAGACCAGGGAGGAGCCGGCAAAGTGCGCCAACTGCGGAGGGGACCACCCGGCCAGCTACAGGGGATGCCCGAGGTTCCCCAAGCCCAAAAGCCACAAGACATTTGCCGAGGCGGCAAAGGCAAAGACGGCGGTACCCCCGCCACCAACACCAATGCAGGGTCTGGATTTTGCGAAGATCACCAAGATGATGGAGCAGATGCAGAAGATGTTCGCAGTAATGGGGACACTCTTCGGCAACCCCCATCTCGGGTAAGTATGAGCTAATAAAATAATTTATGTTTCAGCTAAGCAGCCACGCAGCACAAACGAGACAATAAACAAACTCCTACGACTCGCGGGTAACGAGAGGCACGCGGCTTGGCAGCTCCGTGGACTCATAAACGGTAGCGCGCCAGGCCCGGGCGAACTCTCACCGCAAATACCTTACCATACCCTCGTACCGACCTTGAGCCTTCGGGCTCGTCATGGCGGTACTCCCTATGCTACATAGCAATTCCTACCTAACCTATAACCCGACAAGTCCTAAAACCTGACTACCCCCGGTGGGTTAGACGCTGGCGAAAAACAAAGAAGAAAGAAAAGCGCCAGAAGAACAAGAAGAATAGGGTCTTGCCAGCAGATCCTGCCAGGACAGGAGAAGGCCTCGCGTTAGCCCCGCCCACCGCCAATTGGTGGGATACGCGAAGCGCGAGGTCAAGCTCTACGAGGCGTCCCGGCCTACAGCGATGGTATGGGTAAAGAGCGGTGATCTCGCTCGGCCCTGTACCATCCGAGGTCATGACTACTGCCAACAATATTGGCGCGCACTCGAGATCATCATGAGTTCCGATCGAGAATCCGAAGTGGCAACACGTAGGTAGCGAGCGAAACAAAGCGAGGTAGTGTAATAGTGCGTACACAGTGAAGTGGAAGCCCCACAGGATTTGTCTAGAGGTCTAGATTTGTCAGGGTCTCGAAAGAGATCCAAGCCAAGCAGATCCGATACATTAAGGCGAAGCTAACCAGCGATGGGGTGGCAGTGACTCCGGAGACGGCCAATGACCATCGGAAGCTAACCGCCTACCTCCGAGATACCAACCAAGGGTATCACACATTCACCCTGGCGGAGGAAAGGAACCAGAGGGTAGTACTCAGGGGACTACCCATAGAAGTCCCTCTGACCGACATAGAGGAGGACCTGAAAGCCCAGGGGTACAATCCTATATCCCTAAGCAGGATGGTCTCCAGGCGAACAAAGAAAGAGATGCCCCTGGTACTGATCCACGTACCAACGGCGGAGACTAGTATCCTGAACATCAGGAGATGTTGTTACCTGGTGGTAAGAGCAGAGGCCCAGAGGAAACCTACGGGAGCGACGCAGTGCCACCGCTGCCAGCGTTTCGGCCACGGGCAGTCCAACTGCACGGCGACCCCGAAATGTGTGAAGTGCGTCCAAGACCATCCCACAACCACATGCGAGAAGTCCAGGGAGGAGCCGGCAAAATGCGCCAACTGCGGAGAGGACCACCCGGCCAGCTATAGGGGATGCCCGAGGTTCCCCAAGCCCAAAAGCCAGAAGACCTTTGCCGAGGCGGCAAAGGCAAAGACGGCGGCACCCCCGCCACCAACACCAATGCAGGGCCTGGACTTTGCGAAGATGACCAAGATGATGGAGCAAATGCAGAAGATGTTCGCAGTAATGGGAACACTCTTTGGCAACTCCCATCTCGGGTAAGTATGTGCTAATAAAAATTTATATTTCAGCTAGACAGCCACGCAGCACAGAAGAGACAATAAACAAACTCCCACGACTGCCACGGCTCGCGGGTAACGAGAGGCCCGCGGCTTGGCAGCTCCGTGGACTCATACACGAGTTAGCAGGGTTCTCCAGGAGTTATTCAGATAAAGAAACGACACCTTGCATTTCTCCCCATTCGGACTCTAAGAAAATGCACCGAGAACGTCACTTCGGTCTTGGTACGTCGTCGAGCAAACATATAATTTAATAAATTAAACTCTGTAATATTTTATTCAAAAATTAAAAGTTTATAAGTTTAAAAAATAATTTTTTAAAAAATCGTTAAACCGGCCACGCAGTTTATCTGGCGCAGTCTTGTGGATAGTACTCAAAATTTTTCGAAAATCAAAAATTTTGTCTGTATCGACGGTTAAGGTGCTACGAACCAAAACGTCCAATTGAGGACCTGTGAACCAGGGGACCATCAATCCATCGAGGATAGCGAGCCAGCAGTCTATCGCAGACATTTAACAGAAAATCAAGAAAGAAAAGGACCAATGAAGTCAGCAATCGCAGCGATATTATTATTGTAAGTAATATTGATCATTCCGCTTTTCCCACAAACCTTCCCTTCCAGAACAAATTTGAAAAACTTTTTCCCAAGCATTTTTTAATTTTTACATTAGCAGTGAAAATTCATCTTTTCAATTATTTTTTTTCCAAGATTTATGAGTACTACCTGGATCGAGTAGGGCAAGAAAATAAATCCCAACATAACTGGCTTAACACTAACAACTTAGTACAAGTTTAAATAAAATCTTAAAACCACAAGCCCCGTTAACAAAATATTCACAGTCTATAACTGAAGTCGTGCTGTGTAATTACGCAAGTAATTTATATACGGCGTGTCCTAGGTTTTGGTAACCGTGAATATAGAGTTACAATAAAATCAACGATAAAATAAAAGTGATATTACTAACCCATTTATGAGTTAATCGACCAACTCGCCGATCAACTAGCTAACATACCAACTGTTCGCCAAATTAATTTAACTTCACATAGAGAAGATCAAAGAAACATGGCTTTACCACAAATTAATGTTAGAGATTATTTGGATTTAATCCCACCATTCGATGGGGAACCTTCAAGATTATCTACATTTATTAATGCCTGTGAAAATGTAATACCACTAATGGCACCAGGAAACGAAGCAGCAAGAATTACATTCACGATGCTTCATATAAGAAATAAAATAATTGGCAAAGCAGCGACATTAATTTCAGCCAGAACATTTACTACCTTCCCAGAATTAAAACAATTACTAATAAATTTATTTGGTGACCAACGAAATGAACAATCTCTCCTTGCCGACCTTAACACCTTCAAACAAAGATCTAAAGAGACACCACTACAATTTGCAGACAGATGTATTGATTTACGATGTCTGTTATTATCAAAATTATCGTGTGAAGACACATCAGTAGAAATAAAAACTGTTAAAACACAATTGTACAATAACAGTACATTACGAGCATTTTTAACTGGTACTAATGAACAGTTAAGTCACCTTTTAAGATGTAAAAATTCCACTACAATAGAGGAAGCTGTACAGATGGTTATCGACGAAGAAAACATTAATTACCACCGAGCAAAAATTGTCAACACCCCGCAAGCAAGTTCAGTCAATAACATGAGGACATCCCAATTAAGAGTAAATCAACCACAAATGCGAACAACAAACAATCACTTTCAAGATCATTTTACACATCAGTCGCAACGTCCTCCAGTGAATAGGCCCATGTATCAACAACCAAATTGGACACCGTGACCATTCCCAAGCAGGGACCCTAATTTCCCAAATCAGACAAACTCAGGCCAGTTCCGGCAACAACAAAACGTATTTATGCCAAGAAATAAACCTTCTACATATACACCAACACCTATGGAAGTCGACTCTGGAAGAATACGGCTCACTAACAAGACAAGATTCACATCAAATAATAATGTAGTACAACAGAGACAACAACCGAATTTTAAATTCGAAGAACTACATCTCCAAAATTCAGATGAAATTGAGGACAATAATTATCTATCCCCTGAAGACACATATACTGAACAAGAGAGCTACGATGACGAATTTGATTACCAGGATTATTATCAAGAACATGAAGAACAAGAAAACGCAATTTTTTCTACACGAGCCTCGGAGACTAGAGTTGCGACTTTTTAAAAAAATTCAGGCCAGGCCAGGCCCGGCCCGACAGAGTATAGGCCAGGCCAGGCCAGATAAACTCACCGAACGTTTCGCCCAATTAAAGCCAGACCTCTTGACAATTATGGCCCGGCCAGGCCAGATTTGAGCCAGGCCCGACCAAGCCAGATTGAATTCGGCCCGGCCCGGCCAGGCCAGACCCAGCCAGACCAGGCCAGACCCGACCAAGCCAGTCGAATCGAAGCTGAAATCGAATCTGATCCGGCCCGGCTCTATCAAGGCAAGTTTAGCCAGAATCGGTCCGCCCAAATTCAACCCAGTCTGCCTAAGCCACATTCGGCGATACCAGAAATCCTGCCTAGTTGACATTGACAATAGGTATGACAATTCATAAATTTATTAACTCTTTTATGTCTCAATGAAACGTTCAAATGTCTCACAAAATAGAGCAAAACAACCTTAATAGAATAATTTTTTATTTCATTATCAAATAAAATACAAACTCCGAAAACAAATTTGTTCTAATGTTTTACATTTAACACTTGTAATATATATATATATAGTAGTATAAGATATTATATGTATGTATGTTTTTTGGAAAAACACTCGGACTTGTGGATTTTTATTTTTTAATGCGATTTTTTTATGCTCAATTCATGTATACAGGGTAGTCCAAAAAGAAGTTACGACCATCAACTTTATTTTTTCAAATATTTCATTTTTAAATTCTGCATCGCATTCTAAGTCTGTGTAAGAATTTTTAGATGTGCTTAAATATCAGAGTAATACTTATTGCTAAGTATAATTTTTCCATTTTGGGACACCTTAAATTTTAAGTAGTATGAGTGAGATTGGCCGTAAGGGGTCAGATAAATGGGTGAAACACCTCAAGTTATTATGAAATCAAATTCCTCATAGGAAGAACAAGATATAGTATTTTAAAATTGTTATACAGCAAACCGGTTAGCCTAGGTTAAGTCGAAATCGGTCCGATCCGACCCGAAACGGCCAGGCCAGCCCAGGCCCGATTCGGCCAGGCCAGTCGGGCCTGGCCAATTCAATTTCAGCCCGGCCCGGCCAGGTATTACAAAGCATCCGGCCAGGTCCAGCCCGGCCAGTAAAATATGCAGATTTTCCCGGCCCGGCCAGGCCCGGTTTCGGGCCGGGCCTGGCCTGGCCGGGCTTCTGGCCTCAAATCCCAACTCTATCGGAGACAACAGACAAACAGAACTAATAGAAGTTCATATATCAACAAACAATAGATTGCCATATATAAAAATCCCAAAAATAAACGCCCGATTTATGATCGACACCGGCTCAACAAAAAATTTATTAACGAAATTCTAGCCCAAAATTATTTCAGCAATGTTATATAAAGGGTGTCCACCTAGTGCGCGTAAGTCCAATATCTGGGTTAATAAAAGAGATAACTTATTTTTTTTTTCTACAGGGTTGTCTAATATCCCGAGCTGCACAAAATGAAAATATATTTACATATTCAGGGTGTTCAGTTTTTCCTGGACAGGTACCAACTTAATTTTTTTAAATGGAAACCTATATTTTTTATGGCTTTATCGAATTCTACGTAAAAAATTAGTGGGACTTTGTGCATAACACTGCTATTGAAATATTGATAGTTTTCGAGATATTTGACTTTTAATTTTTTTTTCTTATGTTTCGTCACTTCTAATAGTTGACATAATTATGGTTGTATGACAGCTAGAAATTATTTTTTTTCAGAAACTGTAGAGTGAAGATGGCTCTTTCGAAAAACGTATCAAAAGTTGACCTGCGATATACAGGGGGCAACAGAAATCGTGCCAAACCTGATGGTTTAAAATTTAACAATCTCGACTTTTTCAAATGGAACACCCTGTGTTTTATGATTTCATTAGATGCCTTTCTGTAGACTCTACAATTTTATAATAGCTTTCCCTATACCTAAGTTGCGTAGTTTTTGCAAAAAACCCACTTTTATGAAAAATACCCGATTTGCGCACGTTCCTTTCTCGGGAAAAACGCAGTGAGCGTCTGTCACGCAATAAAATTTGTGACAATCAGTTTACATGTCATTTCTTCTTTTACTGAATATTCACGTACGAGTTTAGAGTAAGTACTAAGCGTGCATACAATGAACTATTCAAAAGAAGAATTAGTGAAAATGGTTTATGCCTTAGGAGAAGCTCATGGAAATTGTTTGCTAGCAGCACGTATTTACAAAGCAAATAATCCAGATTTACAGAGATTTCCACGTGCTGACTGTTTTGAAAATGTGAAAGAAAGATTTGAAAGAACAGCAAATGCGAATTATGAGAAAACTACCAGGAGACATGACGGTAACAATGACGATATTCAGTTTAATCTTGTGGCGTCTGCTGTTGAAAATCCAAATATTAGTGTCAGGAAAATCAGTAATAATCTTGGAGTTTCCAAAAGCTTGACAAACAAGATACTGAAGAAGAATAATTTTCATCCGTATCATATTGAAAACCATCAAGCACTGTTACCTCAAGATCACCTAAACCGCCTGCAATTTTGCCACTGGGCATTGGATAAAATTCAGGAAAGTCCAAACTTTGTCTTGTTTACTGACGAATCAACATTTTCAAACACAAGCTTACCCAATCGTAGCAACTTTCATCACTACGCTGACAATAATCCAAGATTATTGAGGGTACTAGATAATCAGCATCGTTTCAAAGTGAACGTGTGGGCTGGAATTTGTGGAGGACATATTGTTGGACCGTACTTTTTTGAAGGCAATTTAAATGCCAATGTGTATTTGCATTTTTTGCAAAACGAACTTCCCCTTCTACAGCTACAGAATATGCCCGCTGATTATTTGGTTCAACAATGGTTTCAGCATGATGGTGCCCCTCCACATTCCACTTTGGCGGTACTGTGATTATTTTATTGTTGTAGTACTTTTCCTATTATCTATTCATATTTCAGATTAGAGAACACCTAAACCACGTATATCCAAATAAGTTGTTAGGTCGTGGTGGTCCAGTTCCTTGGCCTGCACGTTCGCCTGATTTAAATATTCTGGACGTTTTCTTGTGGGGTTATATCAAGGAGCGAGTATACGAAGTACCACCAACGGATATGCAAGACTTGAAAGAAAAGATCCAAAATGAGTTTCTAACCATAACGCCCGAAATGTTAAGAAATGTTCACATTCATTTTCGTCGTAGATTAATGCTTTGTGTTGAAAACAACGGTGGACATTTTGAGCATTTACTTTAGGTTAGCTTGCTTGTATGAGTATTGCGTATTCTTTTTTCAATACTCTATGTATATTCATCCATTTCACTAATAATTTTTCTAACTACGGTAACACCGTTTGGTTTTCAATATGATACGTATGAAACTTCTTCTTCAATATCTTATTTGTCGAGCTTTTGAAAACTCCAAGATTTCTACTGATTTTCTGATACTAATATTTTTGGATTTTCAACAGCAGAAACCACAACATTAAACTAAATATTATCGTTGTTACTCCCATGTCTCCTGGTAGTTTTCTCATAATTCCCATTTGCTGTTCTTTCAAATCTTTCTTTCACATTTTCAAAACAGTCAGCACGTGGGAATACGTGCTGCTAGCAAATAATTCCCATGAACTTCTTCTAAAGCATACGCCAGTTTTGCTAATTCTTAATTACATGTAGAGCTTTTATGATTTTTTACTTTTATTTACAAATAAATGGTAACTTTCCATAAAGACTTGTTTATTAAACTGAAATTATCTAAATTTTTCAGTTATTTTTATTTTAAGAAGTGTAAACTAATACATTTTATAAAAATAAATAGCCTTACAATATTTTTTCCGTCAAAGGAGTGCGCAAATCGGGTATTTTTCATAAAAGTGGGTTTTTTGCAAAAACTACGCAACTTAGGTATAGGGAAAGCTATTATAAAATTGTAGAGTCTACAGAAAGGCATCTAATGAAATCATAAAACACAGGGTGTTCCATTTGAAAAAGTCGAGATTTTTTAAATTTTAAACCATCAGGTTTGGCACGATTTCTGTTGCCCCCTGTATATCGCAGGTCAACTTTTGATACGTTTTTCGAAAGAGCCATCTTCACTCTACAGTTTCTGAAAAAAAATAATTTCTAGCTGTCATACAACCATAATTATGTCAACTATTAGAAGTGACGAAACATAAGAAAAAAAAATTAAAAGTCAAATATCTCGAAAACTATCAATATTTCAATAGCAGTGTTATGCACAAAGTCCCACTAATTTTTTACGTAGAATTCGATAATGCCATAAAAAATATAGGTTTCCATTTAAAAAAATGAAGTTGGTACCTGTCCAGGAAAAACTGAACACCCTGAATATGTAAATATATTTTCATTTTGTGCAGCTCGGGATATTAGACAA
Source organism: Pogonocherus hispidulus (assembly GCA_963924545.1). NCBI lineage: Eukaryota > Metazoa > Arthropoda > Insecta > Coleoptera > Cerambycidae > Pogonocherus > Pogonocherus hispidulus. The sequence goes on from OZ004699.1 coordinate 47,487,131, forward strand.
CCCTGTAGAAAAAAAAATTAAGTTATGTCTTTTATTAACCCAGATATTGGACTTACGCGCACTAGGTGGACACCCTGTATGTAACCAGACATACACGCAGTTGTTCGTGTATGACAAAAAAGAGTTAAGTTTTTATATTAAAAACTGCCAAAGAAAAGAATGTACACGGGCAGTTCATTTTATGCGACCATTAAAATAACTTCTTAGTTAAAGTGCTTGTATATTATTTCCTATCAAATTATAGTAAATACAACATTGGCGACGAGGATTATTTTATAACTCACGTGCAAGTGCAGTAAAGTGTGATACTTTCTTACCAGTTGCTGTATAAAATAAAAATTTGATTTTTATATTGATGCTAAATAAAATGGGTGAACAATCAATTTTCGGTCTACTGGGATCATTAAATATGTTCGATTCCAAAAATTCGGATTTTTTGGTGTTTAATGAAAGACACTCAGTTTTTTATTGCTAATAAAATCACAGAGGAACCCCGAAAAAAAGCAATTTTATTAAATACGCTTTCAGAAGATTGTTACATATTGTTACGTAATTTGTGTGTGCCGAACTTACTGGACAGTAAAACTTATGAACAATTAATCAAATTATTAGTTGAACATTTTTCTCCGGTAAAATCGTATTTTTTGGAACGATTAAAGTTTTACACGGCAAAGCGACATTTAAATGAAAGTATTTCAGACTGGGAAGCAAGATTAAAAAGTTTAGCCTCAAACTGTAAGTTTGGCCAAGAATTAGACGTCCTAATGCGAGATATTTTTGTGGTTTGTATAAACCACGAAAAAATTATGGACCGCCTATTTGAAGAAGATGCCTCAAATCCTCAAGTAACTCTGAAAAAGGTGTCCAAATTGGCATTGTCAAAGGAGTCCGCAGTAAGGGAGCATTCTACTAGAGAGAGTTTAGGAGCGGTGAATGTGAAAACTGAAGCGAATGTAAATTTCCATCGTCAACGGGTCAACCAGCCTTCATTCCGTTCCAGGCGTTCGAGTTCGAACCGAAAGGAAGCAGAAACTGCGACTGCGGGTCCCTCCAGGAGCACACGTTTGAAACAAGAGAGAAGCCAGCCGGTAAGAAATAATGCCTATTCAAATAAGCAGCAAATTAAATGTTTTGTGTGCGGCCGTAAAAATCATGTAGCTAGTGAATGTGCTTTTAAAAATTGTACATGTCACAAATGTGGCATAAAAGGGCACATGGCTCCACAATGTAAAAAACCTTCTCAACATTTTTTAATCGAAACAGGAATTAATGATGATATTTCTGATGATTCAATTTTTTGTTTACAAAGTTTAACTGATGTAATGTCAGATGATAACGGTAATATAAAACCTACTTTTGTAAAACTAATCGTAGAAGGTATACCAATAGGTTTTGAGGCCGATTCGGGTTTTGCACATTCAGCTATTTCTGAAAAATTATATAAAAAACATTTTGTTAATAAAAAACTGTATAAAAATGATTTATCATTGACGGATTATGTTGGTATCAGTTTTGAACCATTAGCTTTTTTAAATTTAAATATAATTTATGAAGACAAACCTTATACGTTAAAAACATATGTCGTAAAAAACGGCGGCCCTCCACTTATCGGTAGAAATGGATTAAATATGTTAAACTTGGGAATTTGTAAGATAGATAATACTATGTGTAAAATAGATTCTTCTGCCAATATAAATGTAATTCTCGAAAAATATAAAGACCTATTCGATAAGGGTATTGGGACCTTTAATAAATTTAAAGTTTCATTGCAACTAAAAGAGGGAGCAACTTCAAAGTTTCGTAAAGCTAGACCTATACCGTTTGCTTTAAAATCAAAAATAGAAACAGAAATTCAGCGACTAATTGATAATAACGTTTTGATACCAACGGAATTTGCAGAGTGGGCAACTCCAATTGTTCCAGTTTTAAAACAAAATGGTGGTTCAAGGATTCGTGGTGATTTTAAAATAACTTTAAATCCACATTTAAAAATTCAACATTTTCCTTTACCACGAATAGAATATTTATTTTCCGAATTGCAGGGAGGTGATAAGTTTACTAAAATTGATTTATCAGAGGCGTATCAGCAAGTTTTGTTAACGAAAGAATCTAGTAAACTGGTCACAGTTTCTACCCACAAAGGTCTTTTTTCATACACACGATTACCATATGGTATCACTAGTGCACCTTCTATATTTCAAAATATTATGGAACAAATGTTTGTTATTCCAGGAGTAGTGTGTTTTTTAGATGACATTTTAATAACCGGTAAAAATGATCAGGAACATTTGGAACGATTAGAAACAGTTTTTAACAGACTAAAAGAATGTGGACTTAAACTCAAAAAAGAAAAATGTTCTTTTTTTCAAAATTCTGTCAATTATTTAGGCCATATTATTGATAAAAATGGTTTACACACTTCAGATGAGAGAGTTTTGGCAATAAAAAAAATACCAGTTCCCACCCTAGTTACAGAGTTAAAATCTTTTTTAGGTATAGTAAATTTTTATTGTAAATTTATTCCAAAAGCAGCCGAAAACTTACAACCACTTTATAGTTTATTAAAAAAAGATGTAAAATGGATATGGTCTCCTGAATGTAATAGTAGTTTTGAACAGGCTAAGAAAATTTTATTATCTTCCACAGTGTTGGCACATTTTGACCCAAAAGAGATAATAAAATTAACAGTAGACGCTTCAAGTATAGCATTAGGGGCAACTTTAAGTCATATATTTAGTGATAATTCAGAACGACCCATTGCTTTTGCTTCACGATTATTATCTTCCGCTGAATTAAAATATTCACAAATTGAAAAAGAAGCAGCGAGCATCATTTTTGGAGTAAAAAAGTTTTTTCAATATTTGTACGGTCAAAAATTCTTTTTATACACGGATCATAAACCGTTATTAACAATTTTTGGAGATAAAAAAGGTTTACCTATTTTTACAGCAAATAGATTACAACGATGGGCGCATATTCTATCTGCGTTCCATTATGAAATAAGATATGTTAAATCGAATAACAATGTTGCAGATTTTTTATCTAGATTACCGATAAAAAATGTGGAAATAAATAATGATAAGATTTCACATTTACATTTAAATTCTAATATTTCATATATAAATTATGTGAACGAATCAAACTTACCAATTAACTTTAAACATATACAAAAGGAAACTGCAACGGATCCATTACTTAGCAAAATTATTTTTTATGTTCAGCATGGTTGGCCTAATAAATGTCCTTCAATCGAATTTAACACATATTTCTCTAGGAGAAATGAGATTACTGTAGAATTAAATTGGTTGATGTGGGGGATATCGACTAATTGTACCAAAAAAATATCAAAAATATATTTTAGATGAATTGCACAATACTCATATGGGCATGGTAAAAATGAAGGCGTTAGCGCGTTCATATATATGGTGGCCCAATTTAGACAAAGATATTGAGAACACTTGTAATTATTGTAAAACATGTGCGGTATATTCAAGCAACCCACCAAGAATTTCATTAGCTGTGTGGGACTGGCCTAAAGAACCTTGGACTAGGTTGCATGCAGATTTTTTTGGACCATGTTGTAACAAAAATTTTCTTGTCATTGAAGATGCTACTTCAAAATGGATTGAGTGTTTTGAAGTTAATGATTTAACTGCAAATAACACAATAAAAATATTTCGTGACATTTTTGCCAGATTTGGTTTACCTTTTGAAATTTGCACGGATAACGCTAAAACTTTCACATCTGAAGAGTTTCAAACATTTTTGCAGTCATCTGGTATAAAACATGTACCAGGAGCACCCTACCATCCTGCTACAAACGGATTAGCGGAGAGTGCTGTAAAAATAATGAAAAATGCAATTTTAAAAGCTAAACACGAAAATCCATTGGTAGATATTAATTTAATTTGAAATCGATTTTTATTTCAGTATAGAAATACTCCTCATACAACTACGGGGGAAAAACCTTGTAAATTATTAGTAGGTCATAGCTTGCGAACAAAATTTGATTTGTTATTACCCTCTGTTAAGCATACTGTGGATAATAAACAACGTTATCAAAAACATTATTATAAAAGAAAAAAAGATAGGTATTTTGGTGTTAATGATCTTGTATGGGTCCGCGATTATCGATCAAACCATCCTAAATGGTGCGAGGGTAAAATAGATACAGTTGTTGGCAAAAGAACCTACATGGTGGAAACAGAAAGTGGAATGACTTGGAAGCGACACAAAAATCAAATTAAACCAAATTATTGTTATAAGAAACCCTTAGGATCCGTCTCCATTATTCTACGTTCTAGTTTAACAAATACTGTAGATAGTTATATAAGTGAAAATAGTGAAAGTGAACATGTTAGTGATCCACCCGGTATAACACAAAGAGAGTTGAGACGGCGAAGTCAAATTAAACAACTAGACCGATATATTAAGTTATATTTATATAAGATAAATTTTGGCTATATATTTTTAGATAACCATAAATTACACTTGTTTTGTAAATTTAAAATTAATTTTAAGGGGAGGGGTGTTATATATGTAACCAGACATACACGCAGTTGTTCGTGTATGACAAAAAAGAGTTAAGTTTTTATATTAAAAACTGCCAAAGAAAAGAATGTACACGGGCAGTTCATTTTATGGGACCATTAAAATAACTTCTTAGTTAAAGTGCTTGTATATTATTTCCTATCAAATTATAGTAAATACAACAAGCAACTACATAAAAGAAGACCCGTTTTGTATCACAACACCGCACAATACAACAATACACCGCTATAGTGCAGAAATACCCTTATCAGAGATATTCGGAAAAACAGATTTAAAACATAAGCACTACATATTCGATTGTAATCCAAATTATGAAGGATTAATAGGAACAGACCTACTACTAAACCTAGAAGCAACTGTAGATTTTAAAAAGGGACTTTTAATTACCCCACACACAAAAACTCCATTGTATATTTGTGGAAATTTAATGACACCACAACAAGAAATTAAAACATCTCCCAAGCAGAAAAATTTAATTAAAAAAATATTTAAAGAAATTTCAATTCCGATTCCACCAAGAACTGGAAAAATTATATCCATTCCGCTACATATAACTCTACAATGAGGATTATTGGAATACAAAAAATTTTCAAATAAATTAGAAATACCTGCATCTCTAGTAAAAATCGAAAATAACCATGCCTCAACAACTGTAATTAATAACTCTGAAGAAATACAATACTTAAAGATAACAAGTCCGTTCTCCGTATTGGAAGTGTTAACGAACGAAGAAATACATCAATCTGAACTTGACCCAGTCAGCTGTGAATTTGATACCTCTACGCTGGACCGTATTCAAAAGCAAAACTTAAAGAATATAAAATTGCAACATTTAAACAAAGAAGAATATTTAGCGATAAGAAACTTGTGTTACGAATACCGAGATATATTTTACACCGATAAATTACCACTGACATTTAATAATCAAATCAAACATCACATTAGGCTAAAAAACGATGCTACATCCATATTTACCAAATCTTACAGATCCAAACTTTAGAATTTAACCAGTTATTAATCATAAATCCTGACGAAGAACAAATTAAATTTAATTGCAAGAAAATCTCTGAAACCAGGATGCTAGCAGTAGGGACATATATTGTAACAAACTTGGATAATTGTATTACTGAAATTTCAAATCAAAAATTTTTAAATAGGCAAACAGATATTTCAAATAATGTTGTCAATACTTATATACCAACACTGGATTACAAAGTAAACCTCTCTTATCACCATGAAATAAAAAACATTAGCTTGCTTCAAACTAATTTGGATGATTTAAAATTCATTAAATATGGTATAGAACAAAATAAACAAAATTTAAATTTAATAAGCACCGCCCCACATTGGTATCACCCCAGTGTTTGGACAATCATACTTTATATTTGTATACTATGTTTTAGTATAATTGTTGGCATCAAGATAAAAAGAAGACGTAAATCGCTATCAATCAACCCTCCGCAGGAACCATTCAGGACTTCAGACACTGCCTAAAGTCCAATCCAAGGGTGGAACAGTTAGAAGGGTTCTCCAGGAGTTATTCAGATAAAGAAACGACACCTTGCATTTCTCCCCATTCGGACTCTAAGAAAATGCACCGAGAACGTCACTTCGGTCTTGGTACGTCGTCGAGCAAACATATAATTTAATAAATTAAACTCTGTAATATTTTATTCAAAAATTAAAAGTTTATAAGTTTAAAAAATAATTTTTTAAAAAATCGTTAAAACCGGCCACGCGGTTTATCTCACGGTAGCGCGCCAGGCCCGTGCGAACTCTCACCGCAAATACCTTACCATACCCTCGTACCGACTTTGAGCCTTCGGGCTCGTCTTGGCGGTACTTCCTATGCTACATAGCAATTCCTACCTAACCTATAACCCGACAAAAATCCCCAAACCTGACTACCCCCGGTGGGTTAGACGCTGGCGAAAAACAAAGAAGAAAGAAAAGCGCCAGAAGAACAAGAATAATAGGGTCATGCCAGCAGACCCTGCCAGGACAGGAGAAGGCCTCGCGTTCGCCCCGCCCACCGCCAATTGGTGGGATTCGCGGAGCGCGAGGTCAAGCTCTACGAGGCGTCCCGGCCTACAGCGATGGTATGGGTAAAGAGCGGTGATCTCGCTCGGCCCTGTACGATCCGAGGTCACGACTACTGCCAAGAATATTGGCGCGCACTCGAGATCATTAGTTTCGAGCGAGCATCCGACGTGGCGACACGTAGTCGTCACGAGTGAGAAACAACCCGGTGTGAATAGCGAAGCGAGTTCACAGTGAAGTGGAGGTCCCACACAACAAACAAATAGTTTTTTATAAAACTAGGATGGGGAAGAAGGAGCCCGATCTCTATGGAGGAGGAGAACTCAAGCAGCGACGAGAGCTGCAGCGAGAAATCCGAGGCGTTCAGGGCGGCAACTCCAGAGCGACGGGCAACCTACGGGCTCACCGAGAGGGAGGTCAAGTTAGCCGCGGAGAATGCGGCGCTGCGGCAAGAAATTTCTGATTTAAAAAATCTGCTAGGAGAGCTGACCCTGCAACTAAGGGCCATGGCGTTAGGGTCGGAGAAGTCAACGAAAATACTGGTAGAGGAGATCAGGAACCTCCGACACCAGACAGGTATCCCCGAGGCGATCGCAGGCGCTTCCGCGGGAGCGGTAGCGCCTGCCGCCGCAGTGCAGAAACCGGTAAGTAAGAGGAAAAAACCTGTTATAGATTCCAGCGCCGAGGAGGAACCAACCAAGACAAGAAGGGTAGGAACACCCGAGCCAGAGACGACCGCAGAAGTCTACCTCCGGTGATCCTAAGGGACGCCAAGCGATGGCCGGATATCAGGCGGATGGTCACGGAGAGGCGCATCAATTTCACGAAGGCGCAGACAACAAAGGACGGAGTGGCGATCCATCCCCAGAACTCCAGCGACCATCGCAGGCTCACGCAGTTCCTGACAGAAGGAAAGGAGCAGTACCATACGTTTTCTCTTGCGGAAGAGAGGAAGCTGCGAGTGGTAGTCCGCGGCATTCCCGAGGGCACCGAAGCCAAGGAAGTCGAGGGGGACCTCCGAGGCCAAGGGTTCGCAACCGAATCGGTGCAGCGAATAACGAGCGGGGTAAGTAAAAAACCCCTCCCTCTATTCCTGTTACAGGTACCGCTGGACCAGGAAAACTGCAACGGAAGAGGGCAGCGAAGACGCAGGCAAAGCCACCAGTGCCTGCAGCGGCGCCCAAAGTTCCGAGGGCCAGCCAACAACAGCCGAGGCAACCAGTGACGGGACAACGCAGCTTCGCGCAGGCCGTTAAGGCCCAACAGGGAAAGCCCGCGCCTTCGAAAGGGGACGCGGGCAAGCGGGGACCAGCCCCTGCTAGTAAGGTCGCCCGGGCGACCGGCGACCAGGCACTGCGCTCCGGACTCCGAGAGCTGCTGACACAAATGTTATGTCTTTTACAGGATTAATGGCAGCCCAACTACGGAGGCCCCAGTCCCTCAAGCTAGCGTCCTGGAACGTGGACAGCTTCAATCAGAGGAAGCACGAGCACTACAGGAGACCAAACTAAGCGAAGACCTCAGAGCTAGAGTCCCAGGATACCACACGCACCGCAAGGACAGAAACAGGAGGGGAGGAGGCGTGGCACTGCTCGTCAAACATGGCATCGACTATCACCTGCTGCCAACACCCGAAACGGAGAACCTGGAAGTAGTAACCATCGCGATCAACTCGCAACAGTACGGCGAAATCGCGGTGGCATCCTGCTACCTACCTCCGAGGCTAGAACTCCTGGACCGAGATGTGGACGCCGTGCTCGCGGCATGCCCCCAAGTTGTAGCGATGGGAGACTTCAACGCCAAGGCACCGGCGTGGAATAGTAGGACGATAAATCGGCACGGCCGGAGACTGCAGGAGTACCTGGACACCCGACATGAAGTGAACGCAATGGGCTCGGAGGAGCCGACGCATCACGGATTGGACACACCAGACGTGTTGGATATCGCCCTGCTCAAGGCAACACCGATGATAGCTGAGATGGTGACATTGCACGAGGGTTCAACGAACCGCAGTCCCATTCTCCTGAGCTTAGGAAGACAGCAGCCCAATGACACAGCCGTCTTCGTCAAGAAGCGCACCGAGTGGGAGCAGTTTCGTGCACTTGTGCAAAGAGATTGCGTCCCCGCCCGCGTCATTCGAAACGGAGCGGAAATCGAGGCAGCCATCGCCAACCTTGAGACGGATATCCACACACCATTGGCAGCCAGCAGCGGTGGTGAATATCGCCCTACGAACGGCATCCGGTGTCCCCTGGTTTGTCCGCAACATCGATATCTACCGGGACTTTGAGTTCACCCCCATTACCTATGTCATCAGGAGGCGCGCTGAGAAACTCTTCGCGCGAGCCGAGACGAGCGAAAATCCGCTCATCAGGGAGGCGGTGAACTACGAACCGGAAGCGGCGGCGAGGTATCGGCTCCTCGATCCAGGATGAGGAAGTATACTAACCCCGTTACTTTCAGATGACCGCCCGGATCAAGAGTGGAGGCCCACGAAGAGACATATACACACCCCCTGACCTCCCCTCGGAGCCGCGGCCGCCGATTGCGGTCGCGGACTCACTCTGAGTACCATTTCTTATACCCGCACACGCTAAGGGGCCAACTGGCACCCTTAGCAGTGCATTTCTGGGCTACATAGCCATCCGACCCACCCAAACCACCCCCAGGACGGGAGCAGCAATTGCCGCCCCCGCCCGTGACAGACCACCTCCGGGGGTTAACATGCCGGCGAAGAAAGAACACAAGACCCAAGAGCGCCAGAAGATCCTACCCCGCCGGCAGGGTAGAGCCAGGACAGGAGGAGACCTTACGAATCGCCCACATCGGTCACGTTTGTGACCGGGGTTGGTGAAGGATAGGGTCCACCTCTACGAGGCAGTCCAGGCCTACAGAGATGGGGAGGGTAAAGAGTAATAGTCCCACTCGGCCCCGAACCATACAATGTCATTTTCTTCAAGAATAACGGCGCACACTCGAGATCAGTCTCTTGTGCGTCGTACCTGCGTCCCCATACACCACTTTCTACGTTCATCGACTTTTCACTTTCATCAACCATTCATCATTCATCAACCAGTGAGCGTACAAAGATCAGTCTCTTGTGCGTCGCTCCAGCGTTCACTTACTCCACGTCCATCGTTCATCGACTTTTCGTCCATTTACATCATCCATTCATCACCATTCATCGCTACATATCATCTAATTAACTACAACAACCAGTGCAACGAATCTCCGACAAATCTACGATCATTTACTGCATAGTTGCGACTGGCATAGACATTTGGAACAAGGTAACGTTAACACAATGTGGAATTCATTCCTCAACATAATTAATACTAACGTCACTAAATCCTCTAGAACTAAAACCATAAAATATAATACAAAAAAGCCTTGGATCTCAAATGACTTAATTAGTAAAGCTAAACCTAAGAAGCGGCTCTGGAATAAATTCAAACGGTCCCAGACTAACGATGATTATGCAGCCCACAGAGATTTTTCAAACTCTCTTAGGAAAGATATTGCAAAAGCTAAGTCAAATTACGAACACAATTTGATAAATAAGGGCCCTAAAGCTATTTACAAATACGCCAGAAATTATTTATCATCTAAAGTATCAACTCCTCTAGTCCGCGACGACACTGGTGAACTATGCAGTACTAATTTAGATTGTGCTGAATCTTTCGCTAGGGTCTTTGAACATCGTGAGCCAAACGGTCCCCTCCCCATTCCACTTACACCTAGAATTCAACAGTCCCTAGAAACCGTTGCGATAAATGAACGAGACATTCTATACCATTTAAAAAACCTTCGCACGGATTTAGTGCCTGGTCCTAACGGTTTATCGGCTTTGGTTTTGAAATACTGTGCAAGTAATTTAACAGGTCCACTCAGCCGTATCTTCCAACAGCCAATTAGAACATCCACGCTTCCCTCTGACTGGTTAGTGGCATCATCGATTGCAATATTTAAAAAGGGAGATAAAACAGATCCTAACAATTACAGACAGATAAGTATCATGAGTATCTGTCTCAAAATTCTAGAAAGAATAATAGTGTCTCAAATCATGAATTTCATTATGGTAAATAACATTCTGCCCCAAACACAACACGGCTTCTCTCGAGGAAGATCTACCACTACAAACTTGTTAGTAAGTCTAAATTATTGGACTTACTTATTGGACCACGGGGACCCGGTTGATTCAGTTTATTTAGACTTTTCAAAGGCGTTTGATAAAGTGCCCAAAAATCGACTACTTCTAAAGCTGGATCACTTGGGTATTCGTGGCAATTTAAATTCCTGGATTGAAGCGTATTTAACCAACAGATCTTTCTCAGTACGTGTGGGCTCTGACCACTCTTCTTATCATAACGTTCTGTCCAGAGTACCACAAGGCTCTGTTCTCGGCCCAATTTTGTTTCTAATATATTCTTCTGACTTAGACAAAATAATAACCGTTCCACATAACTTTTATGCCGACGATACAAAACTGTACGCTAACCCTCTAGTAAACTACAACTCTGTTCAAAATAGTCTTGATGAAGTTAAAAAATGGTGTGATACGTGGTTAATTCCTCTTAACACGTCTAAATGCACTGTATTGCATATGGGTAACAATAACCCCCACCACATCTATTTGCTTAATAATGAACCTATTATTTCAACCAACGAGCAAGTGGATCTAGGTGTCACTATCAATACGAAGCTTTCCTGGTCCACTCACATTGGCAAAATATCAAAAAGAGCCAACCAAACTTGTTACCTATTATTCAAAGTTTTCCAAAATCTTACACCCGAATTATTCCGTACCCTATTTAAAACTTATGTTAGGCCACTACGGGAATATGCTGCACTAATTTGGTCGCCACATCTCATCAAAGACATCAAACTTATCGAAAACGTTCAACGTCGAGCAACAAAAAAGATTCCTCATATCCATACACTAGCATACCCAGAACGGTTGCAGTATCTGAATCTTCCTCTCATGTCAGAACGAAGGCCCAGAGGAGATATGATATTTACTTATAAAATCTTACATGATCACTTCCAGGACGATATCAGGAATCTACTGACCTTAAACCCAGACCAGAGGCTACGTGGTCATCAATGGAAATTGCAGAAAGAAAATTTTAGGACAAGAATCCGGCAAAATTTTTTCTCAAACAGAGTGTTTAACAACTGGAACACACTCCCAGGTGATGTGGTAACGGCAAGTGGTGTGAATGTGTTCAAAAATATGTATGACAATTACATTAATCATGCGTTCATTTAATGTGGGTTAACTTTAACTTTATACAGTGGAGCACAATTGTATACGAACTCAGTGTGGTAGTTATTTTGTAAAACTGTTAGAAGATTATTTTGTAGAACTTTGTATATTTTGCTTTCTGTTTTGCATATTGTATTGTTTTTTAATTTTGTAATTGAGCAATATGTCTTAAATGACCTCTGCTCTACTCTTTAGTATAATAATAATAATAATAATTTACCACGATATTCGACGATACAAATTGTATTTCTACGCTACGCATCGCTCCGAATACCTACCTACCTCCATTCACCGAAATCCTACTATAAAAAGTGCTTTTTGTGTGCCAAAACCTCCAAGATATCCTTATATCCTGTTTCATTCCAATCACCCATCAATTTCAGCGAACTCTGCAACCAGTGCTAGTGTTTCTACCGATTAATAAGCTACGATACATCTACTGCTCAAGAAATAATAAATATTTTAATAAAAACCTGTCTAAACTCTTCTCTTCGAATCGGTAGAAACCTAGACAGAAACGCAGCCATCAATAAGAACTGGACACCGCTGGACTTTCCTTGGTAAGAGTATTCCTTCCTTTTCCTAATTCCATAGCGACAGCCAAAGAGAGAGAGCCGGCCTGTTACCTGATCCAGTTCCTACCTGTACCTTTACCGGTCCTAATGAAGTACCTTTTCAGGGACCCATAACATGTGTTTTATTATCTTTAGATCTTCAACGAGCCCAGGCATAAAACTACTATAATAAAAGTGTACCCTTGTGTATTATAAAAACCTACCTGAACATATTTACTCATATAAGTGCATTCATTTCATATTTACCCATTTAGTCCATTCATACATTCACCTTGCATACTTACATTCATTTCTAGTATAAACTAACGTAATTTTATAGTTAAAATTCATTCATACAGGATTGTAGAGTCATTCTAACGAAAGGCCTACTTAGATATTTTACTTTTCTCGTTACATAAAATAATTTTGCCATTAGCACGAATTCTCATTAGATAAATACTGCCAGACCTTCAGTCATTCACTCCTAGCTTACTATTAGATAAAGAAGCTTAGGTAGAAAGCCAATAAAGTAATCATAGTCTATAGCAGACATCTCAAAGTCAAGGCAAAAGCCATACAACGCAATTTTCATACATTCTTGCATGCTTTTGGGCCCCGTCAGGACCCAAAGCACAGGTGAGGTTACGCAGGGTAACACCACAAACAGGCTACGTTCACGCCGCTTCCAGGGCGTCGTCTCGATCTTCCGAAGTGAGAGTCAGGCGTCTGGAGCGTCGGGACGCCCGTCCAAGCACCCCTCAGGTGTACCAATCCAGAGAACCTGTAAATAAGCTCCATTTACCATCTCATGCTCACAAAAAACCATAAAAAATCAACAAAGAGAGCTTAGTTTCAGGACATGTTCTCCTTTTATAGTTTCTAGGGAACAAATGAAATTTTAACTTGTTTATTGTCAAAGTTTTTCTTAAATTGCAAATATCTTTTAATGCCTTTAATAATAGCTAGATCATTTTTTGAATAATAATTTTCCCTAAATATGAGCCACGTCTTACTTGCTCCAATATGTGCGTATTTATAATGTAAATCTAGAGCTATTCGTTCAGTCAGTTCTATATCTATTACGTATAATTCGTTTTCATTTATAATTTTGATTAATAAATTTCCGTGTAGTTGATAACCCCTATATTGACCTATTTCAATGATTTTCAATACAATATTCTGTACGTTTGTCTGAGTTTGAGACATTTGAATTTCTTTCAGTGAATATAAACTATCGGTTGCTACAAAGGTTGTCACGATAAACTCAGATAAACTAGAGATGTGCAATTCCACTAGCTTAAGTTCATTGACATTAGCTCCGGTAGCTCAGGGAGATTTATGACACTAGGGCGTAGTATTCGTAGGGCTGCTTTGAATGTTGACAATTGTTTATTTGGGCACCAGGATAATTTTTAGATATAAGATAAAAGAAAACTCTATAAAAGTTAGTTGAATACACTATAATCAAATAAGCAAATTGACTTGAAATTACAAGGAAATATTAAAGTTACTATTTAACAATAATTAAAAAAATGATGTAATATTGACTAAAAAATGGAAAAAAAAGGTAAAATGAAATTTTAAAATTGGCTAACTTTACATAAATTTTATGAGGTTCGGGGTCACTCTGACAATCTCGTTCCTTCTTTATGAGGTCAGTACTCTCACCCTTAACCTGTGCTAATGATTGGATCCAGGTGGACTTGCCGTGGCAAAGTGGGGAAGCTAGAGCTCTAGTCCAGATGACGGTCACGTACTGGCTAAGTCCAATCCTCTTATCTATGGATTTGTAGATGATCAGCGTCCAGGTTCTTTGAAAGGTTATGGATCTTGCAGTCAGGTTACAGCAGCCTCGTCTCAGAAGAGTACATACAAAGAATTGTTTGTGTTAAGAGTGCCCCAAAATTTACAAATATATAGATGAACGTTGACGGCTAGTGTAGCCAAGATTAAAAATTATAAATAAATTCCTGAAGGGAATGTACCATAAAATATGGTTGTTGTCAAATACTCTGTGAATTATCACAGGGAAAATTATAAACAAATGAAAACAAAACCTGGAAGGCGTCAACCTTTAGTGACCCGACCCAGAATGAAGCAAATAAAATTACCCAAAAAATTGCATTCAAAAGAACTGATTACAGTTCAGCACTCGACAATTTCTTAATAAAAACTCTAATCGTTAATATTTAAAATTACTATAGTTCAGAAGGAACAAAAATAAATTCAATAAAAAAAACCCCTATTATCTGACCCAAAATTCTAAAAACAACGGTTTCATAACCGGTTAAACAAGGAAATATTACCACTCTAATTAGGTAAAAGAGAAAAATTATTTCATTAATATTTCAAATACTGAGTGACAAGTTGTAAATATTCGTATTGATTGATGGTACAAATTTGTTACCAAAGAACAATAATCAATGAATTTACAAATATTAGGAAACTGTTCCAGTCTTCTAATCGGCGTGCATGTGAGTTATTAAAATCAAATATCTACTTAGGTAGGTAAAGCAATACCACACTACCACTAAACAAATGTAGATAATTACAAAGAAACAAATTAATTAATGTAGTGCAGAAAGTACGATATTAGCAATTTTCTATAGCTTACATACAATATATGATAACGCTAAGATAAGAGAAGATAAGATAAATGAACTTAATTCCCAAAGGGCACAACACGTGGTGCAATCTGATTCATACAAAAGGGAGGCAAGAAAACTAAAATTTATTGGTTTTTTAAAAAACAATGTTTTCTATAATCTCCTGATTAGAGCACAGCCTCACAAATTTATAATGTAATATTGAAACAGTATTCTAATGTTCTGAATTGTATTCCTGATCACCATATAGGGTGACAAAAAAATCTCACTGACCACGCCTAACTAATTTACCTAAAATCCAGGTAAATTCTGATTATATATGAAATATAATTACTTAATAATAACAACAAATCGCTATGATCGTATTTCTGTACTAATAATTATAATCGCAACCAATAATGAAAGTGAATAAATTATATATATCAAATAGATAAATAACTCACATGTGCCTATCCACGAAGACGGGGACTGTGTATCCTCATTCCTAAATCACACCGGCGTCTCTTGAACTTTGGAGGGGCTACTTAGCCAATCCGCGTCCTCCAACGCATTATTGAAAAACTTGAGAACTCGAGCCACCAACAATTAGGTTGGGTGTTTTACAGGGTGCATAATAGTCAACCACATGAAACGACATTAAAATGTACGTTACAAGGTATTTAATGCTACAAGAAATTCACATGGTTTTGATGGAGCAAACTGTTCCCGCCTTGTCTATGCATCAGCAGTGATATTTTTGTTACCTGGAAGATGTCTGATAGTATATGAATATTCCTGTAGGAGTAGAGTCCAACGATATATTCTATTATTTGCATACCGATTATTTAAAATTGATGTTAACGACTTATGGTCAGTTTCTATAATAAAATGATTACCTCGCAGCCAGTATGACAGCTTAGTGACTGCATACACTATACTCAGGGCTTCTTTTTCCCCGACAGAATATTTAATTTCTGCCCCTCTTAAAATTCTAGAAATAAAACATATTGGAACCTCAGTATCGTCCTGTTTTTGTAACATTTCCGCAGCAATCGCATAATGTGATGCATCAGTCCTTAATATAAACGGTAAACTGTAGTCCGGCATAACCAATAATAAATTATCCCGGGTAAACTGTAGTCCGGCATAACCATTAATAAATTATCCCGAAATTCATTTTTTATTTCATTAAAAGCCTTTTCACGTCGCTCGTTCCACTTCCACCTCGTATCTTTTCTCAAAAGTTCAATTAGAGGAATCTCTTTTTCAGACAAATTTTTAACAAACTTCTTATAATAATTTATTATACCAAGAAAACCTCTTAATGTTTTAAGATTAGTCGGTCGTGGATAATTTTTGATTTCATCTAAGCGTTGCTTATCAATCTTCACCCCATTTCCAGTTATTTTATAACTTAGATATTGAACCTCATTTTGAAAAAATCTACATTTTCCTAAATTGATCTTTAAACCATTTTCATCTAAAGTTTGTAATATCATTTTTACATGTTTTAAATGTTCCTCAGGATTTGCTGAATAAATTAAAATATCATCAATATAATGCATACAATATTTTTCATATTGATCTAATATAGCCTTCATGGCTCTAATAAGGGCAGATGAACTAGATTGCAATCCGAATGGTGTAGTACAAAACTGATATATGGTTCCGTCTATACTAAAAGCTGTATATTTTCGTGAATCTGGATGTAGCGGAATTTGCCAAAAAGAATTTTTTAAATGAATTTTAGTAAAAATTTTATTTTTTTCAAACTTACTTATTAAAATATTTATGTTTTGTGGACACTCAAATTGTTTTTTTAGTGATCTGATTTAAATTCCGACTATCTAAACATAACCTTAGTTGATTTTTTTCACGTTTTTCAACAATTACCACCGGATTTATACAGGGTGTCCACCTAGTGCGCGTAAGTCCAATATCTGGGTTAATAAAAGAGATAACTTAATTTTTTTTCTACAGGGTTGTCTAATATCCCGAGCTGCACAAAATGAAAATATATTTACATATTCAGGGTGTTCAGTTTTCCCTGGACAGGTACCAACTTCATTTTTCTAAATGGAAATATATATTTTTTATTGCTTTTTCGAACTAAACCCTTGATTTTAGTAGGACTTTCATCAGCCTTCCCTATACCTAACTTAAACTGTTTTTGAAATATTGACGGGTGAATATTGACATTTTTGCAACTTTGACACCCTGTAAAATCTAAACGGTTTGAGATCAAGCAAAACGGTTTGCGCATTCCTATCTTAACTTTTCATAAGCTATCGTTTGGTACTAATTTCAGAATTATCCAAAAATTTAAAATTTTCTGAAAATTTTTAAAATTTTTTATTCCTGTATAAATTTGAAATTAGTATCAAACGATAGCTTATGAAAAGTTAAGATAGGAATGTGCAAACCGTTTTGCTTGATCTCAAACCGTTTAGATTTTACAGGGTGTCAAAGTTGCAAAAATGTCAATATTCACCCGTCAATATTTCAAAAACAGTTTAAGTTAGGTATAGGGAAGGCTGATGAAAGTCCTACTAAAATCAAGGGTTTAGTTCGAAAAAGCAATAAAAAATATATATTTCCATTTAGAAAAACGAAGTTGGTACCTGTCCAGGAAAAACTGAACACCCTGAATATGTAAATATATTTTCATTTTGTGCAGCTCGGGATATTAGACAACCCTGTAGAAAAAAAAATTAAGTTATCTCTTTTATTAACCCAGATATTGGACTTACGCGCACTAGGTGGACACCCTGTATAATTTGAGTTTGATTTTTCTATGATACCATTTCTTTCATTTCTTTTAACTCATTTTTGATTTTTTCTTTATATCTGTAAGGAATAGGATATCTTCTGCAAATAAATGGCATGTCTTTAATAATTTCAAGTTTATGTACATAATTTTTAGCTGTTCTAGGTTCGTAATTTACTAAACCTTGGTGTTCACGAAGGATATTTTTAACTAGATATTTATATTCTTTTGGGCATATGAAATTTTCTTCATCATCTCTATCTAATATTTCTTGCTCAGCTCCTTGGCTATTAACAAAAATAAATTGGTTTTGTATGGAATTATCCTTACATACTATCCCTTTATTAATTTCAATTAATTCATTTTTAATTTTTAACACTTTTTTTTCGAGGTCTATTTTTACATTTAACTTCCCCTAATATTATATCGTAACATATTCCTTTCAGATATAAATGTTATATCGTAACATAGAAATTTCAGATCCTGTATCAATTAAAGCTATTTTATTTAAATTATTTTCAATATTTACATTTACAGTTGGCAAGTTATTATAATTTTCTATTCCATTTTCGTTTTCTACCGTTATGAATTCGCGTGGGTGTTCATATATCGTATTTATCGACCTATCCGAATTGCAATTTATTGAAAATCCTGCCTTAGCGGATCATGTACAATAGCAATCTCGTCATGAAGTGTATTGCATTGTTTGTATTTATTTTCAAGTATTTTATTTTCTTTTTCTTCTGAATTTACATTGTGAAACTGTTTTTTATCCATACTATTTTGATATCTAAAATTATTCCCCCGGTTGATATTATCTCGGTTATTATCTCGATTACCGTTACGTTTTACATATTCATTTTTATTTTCGTAACTTTCTAAATTTCTACGTTGCTGTTGTTGACCACGATTTTGCCATGATGTTCGGCGTTCATTGTTTTCTGGGTCGCTGTTATTCCCTGAAAACTTCTCCGTATTCACGGAACTCCCTCCATCCCTCCGTATATTGTTGGTTTGTTTTGTAAATCGCGGTTTTGTTTGTTTAATATCGTCAATCCTTCTTAAATATTCCAGAAACCTATCAATATTGTCGATACCCTGAATAGCTACTATGTTTCGGATATCTTCCTCAAAATGACGTGAGATATATTTTATGATATCGCTTTCCCTCATTTGAGGTTGTAACTGTCTCGCATTTCCATATTTTCTTAAAGCATACCTTTCGCGAGTACCCCCTAAATCCGCATTATGTCGTCCATTGAATAAATTCTCACGGACTTTTGCTTGTACATGGTCTCCCCAATAATATGCAAGAAACGATCTTTCGAAATCTTCAAATGTTTCTACTTGATCAACAATAATCTCAAACCAAGATAGAGCTTCCATACGTAAGGAAGAACGAATTTTACGTTTTAATTCCTCCGCATCTTCTATTGCATTTAATTTAGCTTTTAATTGATTAATGAAATTTTTAGGATTTACACGATTATCACCATAAAATTTTATATCATTATACCCTATATCTGATACATTTACATGTACTTGTATCTTATCACGAGAATTACCTATTGAACTTACATTTTCTAATCTCTGTTTTAGGTTATCTACTTGCAGTGCTAAAGGTGTGATTACTTCTGTAATCTTCTCCCCAATTTGTACAGAAATTTCCCTATGTACCTCAAGACGAAAATTCTCAAGTGTTTTGTTTAACTCACCCTGTATTTCATCCTGAACAATTTCTAATTTGTTTGTTAATTGGCTAAAATTTAAGTCTAGATTTTCTACTAAATTATTTTGTTTTTCAGTTAAATTAGTCATAACCGTATTTTGTACTACCTGTTTGTCAGTCAATTGATTTAACATTAATAAAATCTGCATATTAGTATCATTTTCACCAGTTACATTTGTATCACCAGATGATGTACCTTCAACTATTTCTTTTGACATGGTAATTTTTCCTGATCTTAAATTCATGTACTAAATATAAGTATCAAATCAATGCTACTAGTAGTGTGTAAATGAGCTAGCAAATGGAGCGGAGCAGTTGTGTTGTGTTGTATGCTATACCATGTATAGTAAAGTATGACTCATCGAACACCTGTCGTCTAGACAGCATCCGGTTTCAGAGTATGATGCAATATTTAAAAATATCTGACGACGGTATTTTGAAAAAGCTGACGGCGATAAAAAAATGTGGGAATAGCCGTTCGAAGTACTTCTCAAGATCTGCAAATAAAACACCTGGCGTCTAGACATCATCCGGTTTCAGAGTATGATGCAATATTTAAAAATATCTGACGATGGTATTTTAAAAAAGCTGACGGCGATAAAAATTGTGGGAATAGCCGTTAGAAGTAGTTCCCAGGAGTTGAAACACAAGAGGTTAACGAACACTGCAGACAGGTCTAAACTTGTTTGAATGATCTTGAATGCTTGGTCCATTATAGATTTCTATGATTATTGACTTTATTGATTATTGATTATCGATTATTGGTTATTGATTTTATTGATTTTATTGATGTATTGATTATCGATTATTGGTTATTGATTGTATTGATTTTATTGATTTATTGATTATCGATTATTGGTTATTGATTTTATTGATTATTGATTATCGATTATTGGTTATTGATTTTATTGATTATCGATTATTGGTTATTGGTTTTATTGATTTTATTGATTATTGATTATCGATTATTGGTTATTGATTTTATTGATTATCGATTATTGGTTATTGGTTTTTATTGATTTTATTGATTATTGATTATCAATTATTGGTTATTGATTTTATTGATTTATTGATTATTGATTACCTATTATTGGTTATTGATTTTCTTGATTTATTGATTATTGATTATTGGTTATTGGTTTTATTGATTATTAATGGATACAGTATAAGGTACAGAGCATGTAAAACATACAACACTTATTGAAATCAAAACTAATATATTTCACATATTTCATTTTACTCCCCCGCGTCAACAACATTTATTATTAAGAGATATGAATGATATGCTTCTGTTTAAATACTTAATCCTATAAGAAGTAATATACATAGTAATAATATACCACTCATTCTCCATACAAGTCATCCATAATCAAAACATATATGAACAGTACTAATATACCACCCTTTCTCCACACAATTCTTGGGCATGATGTAATATCTAAATATAAAATATGAATATCTGGTTTTAATAACTTGTCGAGACAAGTTGGTGTGACTCATTGAACACCTGGCGTCTAAACAGTATCCGGTTTAAGAATATGATGCAATATCTAAAAATACCTGACTTGTCGAGACAAGTTGGTATGACTCATCGAACACCTGGCGTCAAGACAGTATCCGGTTTCAGAGTATGATGCAATTGCTAGAAATGTAGTATGAGTTCGGGTGAAGTCGGCTAACATCGGAAGAAGCAGCCATTTGATTGGTTAAAATCCAGATTAGCCCCGCCCCCCTCTCATATACTATAAAAGTGAATACTCAGATGCTTTGTACGTAGTCTTATCAGTTACAATGAAGTGTGAACATTGCGGAAAAGATTTCTCTTACAAACACGGTCTAGTGCGACATATTCGCGACTACTGTCCTATCCTACATAGCGATAGAAAAAGAAAAAGTGATAATGTGCCTTCTACATCTGCAATAAAGAAACAAAAATATGATGTACCATCTGCCAGTAATATTAATGAAACTATTCCAGCGGTCTGTGAAAACTGTGGAAAACATTTTTCTTGAAAGCACAGTCTAGTGCGACATATTCGCGACTACTGTCCTATCCTACATAGCAATAGAAAAAGGAAAAGCGATAATGTGCCTTCTACATCTGCTCCAAAGAAACAAAAGTATGATGTACCATCTTCCAGCGATGTTAATACAACAAACTCAATACTCTGTGAACGTTGTGGAAAAATATTTTCAAAGCCGTCCAACCTCCGAAAACATAATCAAAACTCCTACTGTGCGGGTAATAATGTGGCAGATAGGAAGAAAATTGATCGACCAGTTGAGAAAAGTGTCGGAAACGGAGTTGAAAAACTTTCTAGCGGGTTCAAAAATAGGATAGCCAGTTACCGTTTCACTAGCCCCAGAACCCATATCGATTACAATGATTTCTTTGAAGAAGTAAAACAGCAAGTGTTTGATAGAATCAATGAATATTTGCAAAACTATCATGCACTCAAAGTTAATTTTGAAGTGTATGGTTTTTATGTTATACCCGAAAAGGAGATGTCTGATAAAAAGTCATTTAATACTAAGAAAAAGGTGGTAACCCCATCATCGGATCTTCAGCAGATTTTCGAAGATTTTATGAAAGAGATGACTTCACAAGCCTCCTCATTTGAGGAACGGGACTCTGGATGGGCTTTAAAACAGATAATGTTTCTGGATGTAAACATCAATAAATTTACACCACTATCAGCCTCATCATATATTAAGCTTCCCAAATCCATTTAATGGAAACAAGCCGTGTTAAATATTAGAAATAATGATAGGGCTTGCTTTGCTTGGTCCATTATTGCAGCCATATATCGTGCACAAGGGAATCCTCAGAGTACCAGTTCATATCCCCACTACAACACACTGCTAAACTTTAATGGTTTGAAATTCCCCATGAGCCTGAAGGATATATCTAAGTTTGAGAAAAAAAATTGGACAAAATATCTTTGGACTTGTATAACAACCACCTCAAAAATGTTAGAGACATGCTGCCGCTTTCTGATCAAGAAAAAACCTCTTACAGAAATGCTACTCACTGTCATATCTGCACAAAGCCTTTCAAGACTGAAGATGTAAAGGTTCGTGATCACTGCCACTTAACAGGACATTTTCGTGGTGCTGCCCACTCTGTATGTAATTTAAACTACAAAGTGCCAAAGTTCATACCAGTTTTCTTCCACTGCCTCAGTAATTATGATGGACACCTCTTTCTGTCGAAGCTAACATCTAAAAAGGAAAGTGTTTCTGTGATAGCGCAAACTAAGGAGAAATACATCTCATTCTCCAAATCAATTCTGGTTGAAAAAAATTCAGATCCAAAAGTACCAGACACATATTTGAAGCTAAAGTTTGTTGACTCGTTTCGCTTTTTAGCCAAGTCCCTCGATAAACTGAGTAAAAACTTAGAACATCACCAGTGTATCGAAACAAGAAAGTGCTTTCCAGATAATGAAGAGTTTAAGTTAATCAGACGGAAAGGTGTTTTTCCATATAGCTATGTGGACTCATTTGATAAGCTGGAAGAGAAACAATTACCACCAAGAGAGAAATTTTACAATGATTTAACCCTGGAATCCATTTCTGATGAAGACTATGAACGGGCAAATAAAGTGTGGGATACCTTCAACTGTAAAACTTTGGGAGAGTACGCTAATGTATATTTAAAATCAGATGTGTTGTTGTTAGCTGATGTGTTTGAAAACTTTAGAAAAGTGTGTTTGGAGCAATACAAATTAGACCCCGCCCATTATTTAACAGCTCCGTCACTAAGCTGGGACGCGATGCTACGTTACACAAACATCGAGCTCGAACTTTTAACAGATGTCGATTCTCTACATTTCTTTCGCAAAGGAATTAGAGGAGGTGTATCTCAGTGTAGCAAAAGGAAGTCCATTGCCAATAATAAATTTTTACCAAATTACGATCCTACTAAACCAACTTCACATATCATGTACCTGGATGCAACAAACTTGTATGGTGCAGCGATGAAAGAATGGCTTCCCACTGGAGGCTTCAGGTGGCTTGAAAAAGGAGAAATTGACACCTTTGACTTCTCTAACATCGACGACAACTCATCTAAAGGCTATATCTTGCAGGTAGATTTGGAATATGTAACAAGCCTGCATAATGACCACAACGATTTACCATTCTGTCCAGAAAGTATGATACCACCAGATTCTAAATACCCCAAATTAATTCCGAATTTACATAATAAGAACCACTAAAACTGACGAAAATCCACAAAATATTAGAATTTTCACAATCGACGTGGCTGGGGTCATATATAGACTTAAACACAAATCTCCGAAACTCTGCTAGGAACGAATTTGAGAAGGATTTGTTCAAGCTAATGGTTAATTCAATTTTTGGTAAAACAATGGAAAATGTCGATAAGAGACAAAATATTCAATTGTGTTCGTGTTGGGAGAATAGAAAAGGTAAATTAGGAGCAAGAGCGTTAATAAGTCTACCACATTTTAAATCCTGTTCCATATTTGATGAGAATTTAGTAGCAGTTCATTTGGATAAGACAAAAGTAGTGTATGACAAACCGCTATACGTTGGTTTTTCAATTTTGGATATTTCCAAGACCATCATCTACGAATTCCTTTATGGCTACATAAAACCTATATATGGTGATAAAGCAACTGTTTTATACACGGACACTGACTCTCTAGTTTTGGAGCTTTTCACCGAAAACCCGTATGAGGACATCAAGAAGAATCTTCAGTATTTCGATACTTCAAATTATAAACCAGATAACATCCATAATATGCCTAAAACAAACTCAGTTGTGGGGAAGATGAAAGATGAGTATGCTGGAAGATCAATCGAAAGCTTTTATGAAACGGGTGCCAAGGCATATTGTGTAAAAGCAGGTGATGTCATGAAAAAGGCAAAAGGAGTATCCACAAGTGTTGTTAAGCATCAAATGGACTTTTCTGATTATGTTCAAATCGTAGAAAATGGTGGCATAATCTTCCGAAAAATGCATATATTTACATCAACTCTGCACACCATCCATACTGAACTGAAGAATAAAGTAGCATTATCATCAGCTGACGATAAGAGGTATGTCATACCGGGCGATGTAAATACGTTAGCCTGGGGCCATCATCGCCTTTCTCCACCAGATCAGGAACGTAACATCAATTTGGAAAGGTTGTTGCAAGTAGCTGAAGAGATGATTAGAGGAGAGGAGGAACCACAACTGGATGTTAATTTATCAGATTTCGATGTATCAGACTTTGATTTAAACTTATTTAATATATAATTGTATAATTCGGTATCAGTCAGCTTGTTATCCAAGTATGTAAATAAACTATTAGTATGTACATATATATTTTATTATTTTGTCATATTTGGGAATATTTATTCCCACATATGTTCACAAGTTTATTAGTTAATAAAACTACCATTATATATAAATATTTGTTTTATTATTCCATTATAAAATACAATACTTAATACGAAACATATCGGCTACATTTTTGTAAACCCCATTCACATACATGACAAGTTGCTTGTGAACTCGGAGGACCATCTATATGCGATTGCCATTCTGATCGGTTGTAATGCACGAAACAGGGTAGTTGAATTTGAAGCTCAAATTTTGGGTATATTCTCGTGGAAGCTTAGACCATGCATGAAGTAGTTTCACAGCAGTTACATTTGAAATTAGATATTCCAAAGGAAAGTGTGACAGCTCTTCTTTAGTGAAGTTGTACAAGCTTTCATTGTTTTGTGTCTATTTATCAGCTCGGTTGATAAACATTTCGAACAACACATTTGTTGGAACATGATGATTGAAGAGTAGTAATAATCACTTTAAGCACTAACAAGGAGGAGCACACTGCTATATACCAAATCATGAAATACTCTGCAGGATATTCCACTCCACAGCCGATATTTGTAGAGGGTGTATAGGTGAGGGGTCTACTATAGATATCCAGCCAATCAGAGTCTTCCATTATATTATCTTTTTTCCTTAGACGTAGTTTGTACTCGGTACTGTTGGTGGGTATTGAATAACTCAAAGTGGTAACGTATTTGCTTACATATAGCTCCATCCTCCTCCATTTAAAGGGCCAGCTTTCATTTCTCGTCCCATTACTGTCAAGGCATACAAAAACCTATTACAAGGATACTGCACAAAAAGTACGTTCTGAGAAATGGCTTGTAGCACTATAAGCTGTGAAGCGTTCATTGTTGTATCTACCTAGCAACTAAGATTATATCTGTGTTTTATATGTGTCGGTACCGATCACACCGGTACTTACAGGTACCGCTACCGGTCACACCGGTACTTATAACTTTCTATATCCTTTCTCCCAATAACCGCATTGTTTTGACAAAAACTTTAACATTATGTAACAAGAAAAACCCATTACTGTTTGCTTTTAGTAGTAGTTCTAGCTACAATTTCAATCTGTCGACGTCATTACATGTAAAGTATTCAATAGTCATTGGAGTTCGTTCAAGAGTTTATTTTCCTTATTAATTAAGGGTAATAAGGGTAACAATAAGGGTAATAAGGGTACCATTAAGGGTAATAAGGGTAACAATAAGGGTAATAAGGGTACCATTAAGGTAATAAGGGTAACAATAAGGGTAACAATAAGGGTTATAAGGGTGACATTAAGGGTAATAAGGGTAACAATAAGGGTAATAAGGGTAACAATAAGGGTGATAAGGGTAATAAGGGTAACGATAAGGGTAATAAGGGTAATAAAGGTAACGATAAGGGTAATACGGGTAACAATAAGGGTAATGCAGGTAACACTAAGGATAACAACAAGGGTAATAATAAGGGTAACAAGGGTAGTAATAAGAGTATTTTTGGGGTATTCCAACGGTATATAAGAGTATATAATATGATAACTTACTTATTCAACATTGCGGTTCAAAACAGTGAACATGTATGCTTGCAACACCTGTGACAGAAAATTTGCCTGGTCCAGTGCTCTAAGCCGTCACCGAAACAAGCACAAGACTGTATTCTTTGTTTGCAACACATGCAACTAGAAATTTACGCGTAAGGATAACTTGGATGTTCACATAGAAAATAACCACCCAAATGAACATAGCCATCACAATATGAAAGACCAGGCTCTGACAGATAGTGCCAACAACCATCCACTACCAACCAGGACAAAAGGAACTAAAAGCATGGCTCAGGACAATGAGGATCAATTCGAACATGACGAACCTATCAGAAAATACATTTATAGGCCAAAAAACTCTGAGAAGGAGGAACCCCTGAACGACCCCAATAAACTTCTTTCCCGGGAAAGACCTAACCTGACCTAACCGGGTCCGTTATTTATTTTATGACATAATATGATGGCTAAACCTGTATGGCCTATCCTGCTATTGATACACCGGTACCTATAGGTCCCGATACTTATAGGTACCTGTACCGGTGTAACTGGTATACCGGTACTTGCGGAAAGTTCTAACCTGACCATACAGGTTTGTTGTTCTAGTATATTCAAGTCCTTTCTTGTCACTGTGTAATTAGAGACTTGTCAAAGTAATTTGTAATCTAGTAGTTTTTCTTAAGGGAGTGTGTCAGAACAAAAACTTTATATACATAATCATACTGTGATATTATTATTTTACGACTACAAAGACAAGATCAAGTTTGGCAATATCGTCTTTATTTTCTTATTGTATAATGTAAAGGGGTGGATATTATAGAATTTTTTTTTTAGAATTAATAAATTATATTCATTTGCGTAGCTCATCGATTATGTTTTTGCATAGAGGATGCTGCATATTCAATTTCTTATTGATAAGGTAATCCCTTAATTTATTCACAAGCTTATTGGGGTCGTTCAGGGGTTTCTCCTTCTCAGAGTTTTTTGGCCTATAAATGTATTTTCTGATAGGTTCGTCATGTTCGAATTGATCCTCATTGTCCTGAGCCATGCTTTTGGTTCTTTTTGTCCTGGTTGGTAGTGGATGGTTGTTGGCACTATCTGTCAGAGCCTGGTCTTTCATATTGTGATGGCTATGTTCATTTGGGTGGTTATTTTCTATGTGAACATCCAAGTTATCCTTACGCGTAAATTTCTGGTTGCATGTGTTGCAAACAAAGAATACAGTCTTGTGCTTGTTTCGGTGACGGCTTAGAGCACTGGACCAGGCAAATTTTCTGTCACAGGTGTTGCAAGCATACATGTTTACTGTTTTGAACCGCAATGTTGAATAAGTAAGTTATCATATTATATACTCTTATATACCGTTGGAATACCCCAAAAATACTCTTATTACTACCCTTGTTACCCTTATTATTACCCTTGTTGTTATCCTTAGTGTTACCTGCATTACCCTTATTGTTACCCGTATTACCCTTATCGTTACCCTTATTACCCGTATTACCCTTATCGTTACCTTTATTACCCTTATTACCCTTATCGTTACCCATATTACCCTTATCGTTACCCTTATTACCCTTATTACCCTTAATGTCACCCTTATAACCCTTATTGTTACCCTTATTACCCTTATTGTACCCTTATTACCCTTATTATTACCCTTAACACCCTTATTACCCTTATTACCCTTATTATTACCCTTAATGGTACCCTTATTACCCTTATTGTTACCCTTATTACCCTTAATTAATAAGGAAAATAAACTCTTGAACGAACTCCAATGACTATTGAATACTTTACATGTAATGACGTCGACAGATTGAAATTGTAGCTAGAACTACTACTAAAAGCAAACAGTAATGGGTTTTTCTTGTTACATAATGTTAAAGTTTTTGTCAAAACAATGCGGTTATTGGGAGAAAGGATATAGAAAGTTATAAGTACCGGTGTGACCGGTAGCGGTACCTGTAAGTACCGGTGTGATCGGTACCGACACATATAAAACACAGATATAATCTTAGTTGCTAGGTAGATACAACAATGAACGCTTCACAGCTTATAGTGCTACAAGCCATTTCTCAGAACGTACTTTTTGTGCAGTATCCTTGTAATAGGTTTTTGTATGCCTTGACAGTAATGGGACGAGAAATGAAAGCTGGCCCTTTAAATGGAGGAGGATGGAGCTATATGTAAGCAAATACGTTACCACTTTGAGTTATTCAATACCCACCAACAGTACCGAGTACAAACTACGTCTAAGGAAAAAAGATAATATAATGGAAGACTCTGATTGGCTGGATATCTATAGTAGACCCCTCACCTATACACCCTCTACAAATATCGGCTGTGGAGTGGAATATCCTGCAGAGTATTTCATGATTTGGTATATAGCAGTGTGCTCCTCCTTGTTAGTGCTTAAAGTGATTATTACTACTCTTCAATCATCATGTTCCAACAAATGTGTTGTTCGAAATGTTTATCAACCGAGCTGATAAATAGACACAAAACAATGAAAGCTTGTACAACTTCACTAAAGAAGAGCTGTCACACTTTCCTTTGGAATATCTAATTTCAAATGTAACTGCTGTGAAACTACTTCATGCATGGTCTAAGCTTCCACGAGAATATACCCAAAATTTGAGCTTCAAATTCAACTACCCTGTTTCGTGCATTACAACCGATCAGAATGGCAATCGCATATAGATGGTCCTCCGAGTTCACAAGCAACTTGTCATGTATGTGAATGGGGTTTACAAAAATGTAGCCGATATGTTTCGTATTAAGTATTGTATTTTATAATGGAATAATAAAACAAATATTTATATATAATGGTAGTTTTATTAACTAATAAACTTGTGAACATATGTGGGAATAAATATTCCCAAATATGACAAAATAATAAAATATATATGTACATACTAATAGTTTATTTACATACTTGGATAACAAGCTGACTGATATCGAATTATACAATTATATATTAAATAAGTTTAAATCAAAGTCTGATACATCGAAATCTGATAAATTAACATCCAGTTGTGGTTCCTCCTCTCCCCCAATCATCTCTTCAGCTACTTGCAACAACCTTTCCAAATTGATGTTACGTTCCTGATCTGGTGGAGAAAGGCGATGATGGCCCCAGGCTAACGTATTTACATCGCCCGGTATGACATACCTCTTATCGTCAGCTGATGATAATGCTACTTTATTCTTCAGTTCAGTATGGATGGTGTGCAGAGTTGATGTAAATATATGCATTTTTCGGAAGATTATGCCACCATTTTCTACGATTTGAACATAATCAGAAAAATCCATTTGATGCTTAACAACACTTGTGGATACTCCTTTTGCCTTTTTCATGACATCACCTGCTTTTACACAATATGCCTTGGCACCCGTTTCATAAAAGCTTTCGATTGATCTTCCAGCATACTCATCTTTCATCTTCCCCACAACTGAGTTTGTTTTAGGCATATTATGGATGTTATCTGGTTTATAATTTGAAGTATCGAAATACTGAAGATTCTCCTTGATGTCCTCATACGGGTTTTCGGTGAAAAGCTCCAAAACTAGAGAGTCAGTGTCCGTGTATAAAACAGTTGCTTTATCACCATATATAGGTTTTATGTAGCCATAAAGGAATTCGTAGATGATGGTCTTGGAAATATCCAAAATTGAAAAACCAACGTATAGCGGTTTGTCATACACTACTTTTGTCTTATCCAAATGAACTGCTACTAAATTCTCATCAAATATGGAACAGGATTTAAAATGTGGTAGACTTATTAACGCTCTTGCTCCTAATTTACCTTTTCTATTCTCCCAACACGAACACAATTGAATATTTTGTCTCTTATCGACATTTTCCATTGTTTTACCAAAAATTGAATTAACCATTAGCTTGAACAAATCCTTCTCAAATTCGTTCCTAGCAGAGTTTCGGAGATTTGTGTTTAAGTCTATATATGACCCCAGCCACGTCGATTGTGAAAATTCTAATATTTTGTGGATTTTCGTCAGTTTTAGTGGTTCTTATTATGTAAATTCGGAATTAATTTGGGGTATTTAGAATCTGGTGGTATCATACTTTCTGGACAGAATGGTAAATCGTTGTGGTCATTATGCAGGCTTGTTACATATTCCAAATCTACCTGCAAGATATAGCCTTTAGATGAGTTGTCGTCGATGTTAGAGAAGTCAAAGGTGTCAATTTCTCCTTTTTCAAGCCACCTGAAGCCTCCAGTGGGAAGCCATTCTTTCATCGCTGCACCATACAAGTTTGTTGCATCCAGGTACATGATATGTGAAGTTGGTTTAGTAGGATCGTAATTTGGTAAAAATTTATTATTGGCAATGGACTTCCTTTTGCTACACTGAGATACACCTCCTCTAATTCCTTTGCGAAAGAAATGTAGAGAATCGACATCTGTTAAAAGTTCGAGCTCGATGTTTGTGTAACGTAGCATCGCGTCCCAGCTTAGTGACGGAGCTGTTAAATAATGGGCGGGGTCTAATTTATATTGCTCCAAACACACTTTTCTAAAGTTTTCAAACACATCAGCTAACAAAAACACATCTGATTTTAAATATACATCAGCGTACTCTCCCAAAGTTTTACAGTTGAAGGTATCCCACACTTTATTTGCCCGTTCATAGTCTTCATCAGAAATGGATTCCAGGGTTAAATCATTGTAAAATTTCTCTCTTGGTGGTAATTATTTCTCTTTCAGCTTATCAAATGAGTCCACATAGCTATATGGAAAAACACCTTTCCGTCTGATTAACTTAAACTCTTCATTATCTGGAAAGCACTTTCTTGTTTCGATACACTGGTGATGTTCTAAGTTTTTACTCAGTTTATCGAGGGACTTGACTAAAAAGCGAAACGAGTCAACAAACTTTAGCTTCAAATATGTGTCTGGTACTTTTGGATCTGAATTTTTTTCAACCAGAATTGATTTGGAGAATGAGATGTATTTCTCCTTAGTTTGCGCTACCACAGAAACACTTTCCTTTTTAGATTTTAGCTTCGACAGAAAGAGGTGTCCATCATAATTACTGAGGCAGTGGAAGAAAACTGGTATGAACTTTGGCACTTTGTAGTTTAAATTACATACAGAGTGGGCAGCACCACGAAAATGTCCTGTTAAGTGGCAGTGATCACGAACCTTTACATCTTCAAGATGTAAATGAAGATGTAATCTTCAGTCTTCAAAGGCTTTGTGCAGATATGACAGTGAGTAGCATTTCTGTAAGAGGTTTTTTCTTGATCAGAAAGCGGCAGCATGTCTCTAACATTTTTGAGGTGGTTGTTATACAAGTCCAAAGATATTTTGTCCAATTTTTCAATAAATATTTGTGCAGCATTTGGGCCTCGATATGTGACGAATTTCGAGAACTTGTCATCAAAATTACACTTTACGTAGAATGCGAAAGAGTATGGTCGTGTTCGCAGGTTATTACAGTAAATGATTTATCGTCACTAGGTTCATTATGATGGATGGGTTTTAGTAAACTCTCGAAATCTGCATAGATTACGAATGGAACCGATAATTGTCTTTCAAAATTAACAAACTTAAGGATATTCTCAGGAATACTTTCACCATACTTATTGATCTTCAGCTGGGTGGTTGGTATTTTTGTACATATATGATTACAGTCATTTTACTCATGTTGTTTTAGCTGTTCAACCTTCTTAAAGGCCTGTAGACATCCATCACAAATATGTATCTTTGCACTATGATGATTTGATTTTTTCCTTGAAACTAATCTTGACATGTCTGTTATGAGGCAATAGTGGTTGTTACCCGCGTTGTCTGATACCAGCAACAAATTAACATGCGTAGCTTGTCTGTTTGAAGTGAAATGTAAGGGTCCCACCACCTCTGTCACCATTTTTCCATCTCTGAACTCCGACTCGATTCCAAACACATTCACAGAGATGTTATTCATTTTCTCAAACTTAGATATATCCTTCAGGCTCATGGGGAATTTCAAACCATTAAAGTTTAGCAGTGTGTTGTAGTGGGGCTATGAACTGGTACTCTGAGGATTCCCTTGTGCACGATATATGGCTGCAATAATGGACCAAGCAAAGCAAGCCCTATCATTATTTCTAATATTTAACACGGCTTGTTTCCATTCAATGGATTTGGGAAGCTTAATATATGATGAGGCTGATAGTGGTGTAAATTTATTGATGTTTACATCCATAAACATTATCTGTTTTAAAGCCCATCCAGAGTCCCGTTCCTCAAATGAGGAGGCTTGTGAAGTCATCTCTTTCATAAAATCTTCGAAAATCTGCTGAAGATCCGATGATGGGGTTACCACCTTGTTCTTAGTATTAAATGACTTTATATCAGACATCTCCTTTTCGGGTATAACATAAAAACCATACACTTCAAAATTAACTTTGAGTGCATGATAGTTTTGCAAATATTCATTGATTCTATCAAACACTTTCTGTTTTACTTATTCAAAGAAATCATTGTAATCGATATGGGTTCTGGGGCTAGTGAAACGGTAACTGGCTATCCTATTTTTGAACCCGCTAGAAAGTTTTTCAACTCCGTTTCCGACACTTTTCTCAACTGGTCGATCAATTTTCTTCCTATCTGCCACATTATTACCCGCACAGTAGGAGTTTTGATTATGTTTTCGGAGGTTGGACGGCTTTGAAAATATTTTTCCACAACGTTCACAGAGTATTGAGTTTGTTGTATTAACATCGCTGGAAGATGGTACATCATACTTTTGTTTCTTTGGAGCAGATGTAGAAGGCACATTATTGCTTTTCCTTTTTCTATTGCTATGTAGGATAGGACAGTAGTCCGAATATGTCGCACTAGACTGTGTTTTCAAGAAAAATGTTTTCCACAGTTTTCACAGACCGCTGGAATAGTTTCATTAATATTACTGGCAGATGGTACATCATATTTTTGTTTCTTTATTGCAGATGTAGAAGGCACATTATCACTTTTTCTTTTTCTATCGCTATGTAGGATAGGACAGTAGTCGCTAATATGTCGCACTAGACTGTGTTTGTAAGAGAAATCTTTTCCGCAATGTTCACACTTCATTGTAACTGATAAGACTACGTACAAAGCATCTGAGTATTCACTTTTAAAGTATATGAGAGGGGGGCGGGGCTAATCTGGATTTTAACCAATCAAATGGCTGCTTCTTCCGATGTTAGCCGACTTCACCCGAACTCATACTACATTTCTAGCAATTGCATCATACTCTGAAACCGGATACTGTCTTGACGCCAGGTGTTCGATGAGTCATACCAACTTGTCTCGACAAGTCAGGTATTTTTAGATATTGCATCATATTCTGAAACCGGATACTGTTTAGACGCCAGGTGTTCAATGAGTCACACCAACTTGTCTCGACAAGTTATTGAAACCAGATATTCATATTTTATATTTAGATATTACATCATGCCCAAGAATTATGTGGAGAAAGGGTGGTATATTAGTACTGTTCATATATGTTTTGATTATGGATGACTTGTATGGAGAATGAGTGGTATATTATTACTATGTATATTACTTCTTATAGGATTAAGTATTTAAACAGAAGCATATCATTCATATCTCTGAATAATAAATGTTGTTGACGCGGGGGAGTAAAATGAAATATGTGAAATATATTAGTTTGGAT
Source organism: Pogonocherus hispidulus (assembly GCA_963924545.1). Taxonomy (NCBI): domain Eukaryota; kingdom Metazoa; phylum Arthropoda; class Insecta; order Coleoptera; family Cerambycidae; genus Pogonocherus; species Pogonocherus hispidulus. The sequence goes on from OZ004699.1 coordinate 47,521,166, forward strand.
TTCAATAAGTGTTGTATGTTTTACATGCTCTGTACCTTATACTGTATCCATTAATAATCAATAAAACCAATAACTAATAATCGATAATCAAAAAAATAAAAAAAACAATAAAATCAATAATCAATAATTGATAATCAATAATCAATAAAACCAATAACCAATAATCAATAATCAATAAATCAAGAAAATCAATAACCAATAATAGGTAATCAATAATCAATAAATCAATAAAATCAATAACCAATAATTGATAATCAATAATCAATAAAATAAATAAAACCAATAACCAATAATCGATAATCAATAAAATCAATAACCAATAATCGATAATCAATAATCAATAATCAATAAAATCAATAACCAATAATAGATAATCAATAATCAATAAAATCAATAACCAATAATCGATAATCAATAATCAATAAAATCAATAACCAATAATCGATAATCAATAAATCAGTAAAATCAATACAATCAATAACCAATAATCGATAATCAATACATCAATAAAATCAATACAATCAATAACCAATAATCGATAATCAATAATCAATAAAGTCAATAATCATAGAAATCTATAATGGACCAAGCATTCAAGATCATTCAAACAAGTTTAGACCTGTCTGCAGTGTTCGTTAACCTCTTGTGTTTCAACTCCTGGGAACTACTTCTAACGACTATTCCCACAATTTTTATCGCCGTCAGCTTTTTTAAAATACCATCGTCAGATATTTTTAAATATTGCATCATACTCTGAAACCGGATGATGTCTAGACGCCAGGTGTTTTATTTGCAGATCTTGAGAACTACTTCGAACGGCTATTCCCACATTTTTTTATCGCCGTCAGCTTTTTCAAAATACCGTCGTCAGATATTTTTAAATATTGCATCATAC